>JAJHJA010000246.1:0-347652 GCA_021202915.1 Heliconius himera
CGCAATGCCTCCAGAACTAGAACTAGGTTCCCTCTGCCTGCCCTGCTGTGTGCGGGATACAGCGTGAAGCTGATTAATATTCCTATAATTTGTATTAAAAAAAAGTATTTCTTGATGTAATTAAACAAACTATAACTAAATAATAAGAAGCATATTATCATAAACTTTTCTTTTATTATTTCCTATAGAACTTTTAAGGGACGTTTATTTACATTATCTAACTCAAAACAATAAATTATTTTAAATACTGTGGATTTTTTTAATAATAAATTGTGTAAAATTATGTTTTGTTATACATATTTCGTTGTTAAGAAATAATTTTATCTAGGTCTTTTAAGGATTCCGTATCTTTTAAGGAAGGGTTCCTTACCCTTATAAGGTCACTTTGTTGTCTGTATTGTTAATTTAAATTAAAAATCTATTCATATCAAATCTGAATCCTTATTACCTAGTCTCAAGTGATAGATAGCACATACAGTTATTTTTTCGATTCATACCACTAGAACCTGATAGATTGGCAAAAAAACAACTATAGATTTTAGAGTTTGCAAAGAAAATTGTTTTGTTTTGTCGAAGTATGTAACATATTTGTTGGACTCAACCCACATTTCCCTGTTGGCCTCAACATTAAACAACGATAGGGAGTGCCACCGCTGACATTAACTTCCTCATTGCTTCTCTCTCTCCAATTCAACAGCCTTTGAGAAGTACGTGGGATCGATCACTTTAACAATAATAAAAAAAAAATTAGCCTTTGATTGGTAAATGCATTCCACAACTAAAGTGAAATGGTCTGCCAACAATACATCTGTTAAAATCATTTCTGTTGTGTACAAAACAGAGTAAGTTCATGATAAAACCGTTCTGACTGGTGGGTATTATAATCTCCCAAAATATAAACACAACTGTCTTCGTAAGAGCTTATAACAGCACATGCCGAGCTAATGTCCATAAAATCCGTTAAATTAGTCATCCGTAAGCATATACACACTAAATATTAAAAATAATTTACAGTGTAACACTACACTTATCGCACGAATTATTACAACCACAGACACTTATATTTCAGTTTTATTTTTATATACGGAATAGAAAATAAATTTTATCAAAATACATTTCATTTCAGATAAAAATTAAAATAACATATAATATCTTGTATGTGAAAAAAATAGATATACTACGGGATACCTTTGTACACAACGTTTAAAGCTGTTCATTATGATAGAATATAAAACAGTATATCTATAGCGAAATTACACACTCTTTTTATAAGAATAAAAAGATCTTTTTATAAGAATAGAAAGAAAGATCATAATAAATTATATATTTTTTAGATGTCCCTCTGTACTAAGATGGCGGCTCTTTTCTAGTTAGTCCGCACATTTTCCTGTGAAAATTAGTTATTATGGCATAACTCTAACAGTTGCACATGGTATCGTAAACTTTTTTGTAGATATTAATGTCTTCTATAAATTGTGGCACATCACTTTGCTCTATTGTCAATAATTTCCACAGCATACGCAATATAAGATTATTTTTGCTATTTTTTTACACGTTAATCATCTAATTGTAAAACAATTTTCCAAATCGGTCCCATAGTTTTGGGGTCTATTCAATTCAAATAAAGAAACACAAAATGTAATCGCGCACAATTGATTTTTTAAAAATTCTTCTAATTATGACAATTTATTAAACTCCTTTATAGAACAAGCGGTTTCGGCTCTACCTTCTAATCGCCTTAAAATATATTTGAGTAAAATTTCTGTTTGAGAAGTGGATGCTAAATTAATGGCATTACGACAATTATTGAAAAAAGGACATAATCTATCTCGGGAACCGTCAAAAGTGCCAAAGAAATTAATTAATTTAAAAGAAACAAAAAAATTCTTGATTTATTTTAAATATCATTCAAGGTTATAACATAATAAATTAAACTAGCTCAAAAGTGTACGAGACCTCAGATACAATCTCTTCTTAGAAAAAAGTCTCGCGCATATGTGTAAGTCAGGGGTTCCCAACCTTTTCTTGTAAAAAATGGTCCCCACTTTTATATCATTCTTGCTACCAGGGACCACTAATGTAGGCATTATAAAGAGAAACTGTAATTATTAAAAGAAAATTTAAAATAAATATTGTAATGATTTTATATTTATGAATTTTAAAATTGTAAAAAAAATATTATAAAAATGTAAATCATCGTCTTTGTTTAATAAAAAGATGTTTTTGAAATAAGTAAAATATAGAACTATTATCAAAAGATACTACTAAAATGACGCTTTATGTGGTCGGAAAAATCGACATACACTTTTGACTTAGAGCGGAAGAAGAAAGAGGTCCTTTAGAATAACATATTGTATTACAATTTAAGATAGACATTGTACGAGCTTAATAGTATGTTACTCTGGAAGATATATAGGTTCAGTAAAAGCCTCGAGGTGTTTGATTTCTTTACATCTCAGAAGTGGGATACGCCCTAAAGTGAGGTACGTACAAAAAAACATGGAAATCAAACTTTACACCTCTAGCTTTAGTATGTATAGCTTTTGATTGTAAATTTAGTCACTTTAGAATTGTCATTACGTGTCTTATTAGAATAGTATGAAGATACTAACGTCTTTTAGGCATAATCGGTTGTGACTAATTTCAGGTACACGAGTAACTAGTTTTCAAAACTGCTTATATTTGTAACTATTATAGTAACATATATGATTACAAAAAATGTTAAATGTTTTCTGTAATCATAACGGTAAAAAGTGTTATGATTACAATAATCCTTAAGCCTTAAGCTTTTAGCCTTTGATTGATACTAATATGAAACGTATTAATTGCCTATATTCCTAGAATTTTAATATTCGAAAAATATTATCCTTTTTTTTTCAAAATATGTAAACATGTATACAATGATATATTTAAACTTCAA
This sequence comes from Heliconius himera, assembly GCA_021202915.1. NCBI lineage: Eukaryota > Metazoa > Arthropoda > Insecta > Lepidoptera > Nymphalidae > Heliconius > Heliconius himera. The sequence goes on from JAJHJA010000246.1 coordinate 2,921, forward strand.
AGGGATGTAATTAATTGAAAAGATAAAAATTTGGAGATTTATTTATTAAAATGTTGTATATAAAATGTTGTATATATGTATGTTGTTGATTATTGTTTTTTTTTTACATTTTACATTTATATAAAACATTCAATAACTATACGAGTATACGCTATTTAATTTATATCACTTTTTAAGTCTAGACGCCAAAAAAATTACAGTTTAACCTGTATGTGTACTTATGTGCCACTGATGGAATTTCGACGTTAAAATTTCGTAAGTAAAATCAAATATCCAAATATCAAATATTGTAAATCATTTAACAGTCAAAGGTTCATCGGTTCAGTAGTTTCGGGTTCGCTATATTATAATATGCTTAATTATTTAATAATAACACTGGTCAACAACAAAATTGCCTTTTACGTGAAACTGAACTATATCTTTAGTATTTGACCCCCTTAATCTAAATGTAGAACTTAAAATTAAAAGTTAGCTCTTAATAATAATTTATACCATATTTAATAAAATGCCGGTTAACTTGGTAGAGCTCACTCTATATTATGAGATTTGAAATCATTTACTGAGGCAACCCGCGTAAATTTTGTTATTACGTTTTTGTTTATTGTATCTCATAGTGTATGTGTTCGATTTATTTGTTAAAACGTGAAATTTTATAAGTTTTTTTATCATTTTCGACAGGTTTGTGGTGCAAAAAGTACAATTTTAATAATTTTACGTAACTGTTAAATAGTGCAGAATTTTTTTGTTACTTATGTGGTAAAGCGAATTTAAGTAGTCACAGGTGCCCAATAATCCAATGTTTAGAATCTGCTTACTTTTATTATTTTGGAATTAAAATTTAAAGTCAAGTTAGAATCTTGGGTACCACATTTTAGTCGCAGTACCTCCATTGCATATAAATTAGGATCAATGAAAAACTTTATTAAGGCTCTCAACAATGATGCACCAGCCTCCAAATATTTGCGTCATTGTTAGCGAATTACTGCTGGAACTAGACTAAAGATATTCATGAAACTGATTTCAAAAAACAAACAAAAAAAGAGAAATTATTGACTAAATAATGTGAAATACTCGGGAAATATTTAAAAATGCTCAAATTCATGTAAAAAGTATAAAAAAAATAATGAGCATATGTAATTTTATAAATAAATTATTTATATTCTATGAAATTTTACTCTTAAGTCTTATCTTTTCATACTAGCAATATTTTTAAATAGGAGCCAACTTTAAAATTTACTTTATAATTTCGTATTCAGTGACCCCAAATTAGTATAATTATAAAGCATTTATTTTAAAGGCAAACAAATAAATCATTTTTGTAATCTTTACTTATAATTACGTTCGCTTTTTTTGTTTCACGAAGATATAAATAACAATTAACAATAATAAAAAAATTAAGAATATTCAAAAATATTATTTACAATCAGTTTACTTTCTGTTTTGTAGTACTATTTTTAATTATATAGAATTTAACTTATGCAATTACTAATTTTAATTTTTAGCGTCACTTTTTCTTTTCATGGAGTGTGTAATCAATAATATTTTAGTGACGTTTCTGGGGCCTTACTCTTGACGCCAATATCCAATAATCAATCCTCAATAATTGTCATTTCGTACTCTTGAAAGCAATCAATTGCCAAGTCCACTACCGCCCGCTAGTTGACGATTGCGTTAACTAAAAATTATTGTAAAATTCGTTAGGATTGTGATATTTGGTACTCTTGACGCGTTTTTGACAGCCAATATTACAGCAATATTGTAATTGGAGTTGGAATTTACGCAATAACTAAAGTGTAATTTTTTAGAAATTGATTTGTTATTTTTCTCGTGAAAACGGCAATAAAATGGCACGTTTAGTGCTTATGTACTGTGTTTTGAGGTAAACATATAAATTAGACATTAAAAAACAACGAAATATACGTCGATTCGCGAATTTTAAAGGAAAGGGAAAACTATTTACTGACTGAATGAAAAATTCTGTTATAGAGGTGATACGAAGAGATAACTAGAATTCGTCACATAAAGCCAAAAAATATAAAACGAAATTAATGACTGTAACTTACATATACTAGGTAAGTTAAGTATTAATCTTAGGAAATAGATATATAATAGTAACTGCTGATTAAAGTGCTAAGCAAAATCACTGAGTATTTATTTTCCAAATGTGTATGTACAGATTTAAATATATTTTCAGTGGACTCATCTTTTGAATGAGTTTTAATTGGAATAGGCACCCAGTTATTATTTACTTCATTTATATACTATCACAGAAAAAAATATATTTGCTTTGTAAAAATACATATTAAATAACTACCAATATATCATTCAGTACCTATATACCAATATAATAGTTGGTATTTAAATATTTTATAAACCACAAAGTAATAATAGTAATTATTACTATCATTTTGTAGGTGACCATATGTATGCCCAAAAGTGGATATTTGATGACTTCTGAATGAATATTTCACTAAAATTCACATTTCTGCTCAATCTAAATAAATAAAAATGTTCATAAATGGAAACACAGGGTGCAGCATTGTAAATAAATAACACATATTGCAAGTGACAACATATGTGTTAAAGTATTATCGAGAAATGAGTTGGAAGACTTTGAGGAAGAAGAAGTAGAAGTCTCCAAACATTGCAACTGACTGACTGGTAGTAAAAACATATAATAGCTACAAAATTAAGGAAAGAAACAGAAAATAGGTTTTTTTGGTCCATGAGTTATATGAATCTTTTTAATATTAAGATAATATAATGGTACATAAATATTCTTATTATAATAAAAAGACATTCAGTAGTAAAGTATTTTTTTATTAATACTTTTATTTTAATCACTTTTATAAACATAATGGACTAATAATAATTCTTTCTTTACATATGCACATTTAAGCGTTATCCATTAGTTTTCGCGTGAACTTCAAAAGCATTAAACTTTGTTATTTTGTTATACTTTACTTAATTTAACATTTCAACCTCTTTTTTCGTCTATTTATAGGCTAAATGCACAACGATTGTAGAAATATATTTATTATTACTGATAACATAAACATTAACATAATAATACAAATACATATGTCAAATAGTTTTTTTGACAAAACATTCTAAATAATTAGACATACAGATAAAATATATCCATTTTTTAGAACGACTTCAAAGATTTCATGGTTTTTTAAGTAAAACAAAATAAATGTGATTTATAATTATTGTTTTTGGGAAAAATGTGCATGTAAAAAAATTATTTCAAGGAGTAATGAATGGTTATTATGTATCGCAGATTTATCGGTATAAAGTGTACAACACTAACTGTCAGTTATAACGGCGTTAGGATTGGTCAAGAAAATAGTAATCCGACTTTGAGAATATTGGTTTCAAGAGTACCAAAATAACGTCGCCGCAGGATTGCATTGGACAATATTGGACGTCAAAATGGGATTGAAATTACTTTCAAGAGTAAGGCCCCTGTTCTAAGAATGGATATGAGAATGTACAATGTAATTGCATACAAATTCGACTATAGCTGCCTCTCTATTCTTTCGGAACGTAGTAAGATAGAGCGAGATGCGACTATGTTAGAATCGATGTAACTGACATTACTATTATCTCTATATATAATAAGACAGTAAAAATATTTTGTCTGTACATTTAGTAATTTTGACTGAAATGGATAGAGGAACACTTAAAAAGAATAATAGAAAGCAAAAAAAATTTATTTGAATTTCTTGTCTGTCTGTCTGTCGACATATTTTTGTCCACATTTTTCTCTGAAAGTACTGAACCGATTTACTTGAAAATTTCACTAATTGCTTTGTTTTAACTCAACTTAACTACTAAAGTTCTTCTTAGTTTCTACTTAGTTCATCAAAATCAGTTTATTAAAAAAAAAGTTGTCGTCATTTGAAAGAAGTCGTAATTAATTCAACACAGAGATAAAGAACGATCTTGAAAGAAATATCAAGTAAATACAAAGAATTTTTGGTTGGTTCGTTCATATAATATATGTAACTAATTTAAAAACTGTACAGGAGTTAATATGCAATTATTACAGTTATTTTGCAAAGAATATTATGAATCTTTCAAATCAATAATTTACCATTTAAGGCTGTTTCTGAATGAGTAAATTAAATTATTCACTGCCATCAGCACATTTAACAGAGTGTATTATATAGGTAAAAAGAACATAAATTTACAAAAATATATACGTGTAATAAATAATTAGCTTTATGTATATTTTATAAATATCAAATATCAACAATGGTCGTATTTTTTTATTTAAAACAATCAAAAATTCTTTGACGATAATGTCGTAAAAAAATCATATTAGAAGTCATTATAGTTGTCAATCAATTCTGCTTATTAAATCAATAATCATGTATTTTAAGCGGGCGAAGCCGTGGTATAATATAATCTATTAAAATCAGTTACAGTTGTGCTGCAACTGCTTTTGACAAATGTGTTAATGCTTGTCCCCGAAACTAGTTATGCGATTATTTGACTCGTAAGCAGTTTCTGAAACCGATTACGTTAAATAACGCCCATGTCTAACGCAGATGAAACGGTGAGCGTGCCGTAGATGAAACGGTCAGAGTACCGTAGAGAACACAAGATAAAGAATAATAAGAGAATTTAGTTAGTGTATTATGAGTTAGTGATATGTATTAGTTGTATTAATTAGTGAGCCTGCTTGCTCGCGGCTGGTGGTGCGCGGGATGTCAGTCGGAGGATGTAATAGTCTTTGTAGGTAATGTAAGATTAAATTAATATTTTTGTTTATTTATATTGGTTAATTTAGTTTATTTTTTCCTCTTTGACTTTTGATTTATTTGTTGACATTTTGGTGATCCAATTTGAATAATTTTAAAGTGAAATTTAAAAGGGAATGCTTTTGACTTGACAATTCAAATATATCAATCAATTTACTACGATTATTAGTGTTTAATGACATTTATTGCATTAATTTGAACTATATGGAGTTGGATGCTGTGACACACCCCAGAGGAACTACCCAGTGGAAGGCAATGAGAAACGAAAAGGGCAATTTATTGAAAATGGAAAACATTACAAGAGGTCTTCGCGGCCGTAGGAGTCATCTATATCTTCTGATGAGTGGTTCGTCTGATGTGATAAAGCGCGTCAGTGAAATAAAGAGTTGCAAAAGAACTTCTTACTGGTATACAAAGGCAATGTTCAGATTTATAAATTCGTGTATAAAAGATCTTTCGCTATGATAATCCTTTCTGTTAATTGTGTAGCTATTAATAGAGGTAAGTCTAAATATCCTTAGTAATCTAAGTAATAATTGTAAACTTAGTCATAATGAAAATTATATATGTAATAATCTTGCTGAATATGATGTAATCGATAATCCTATTTACGAAACTGAAATTATGTCCAAAGTCTTAAAGTCACTTCCAACTGTTTGTAAAACAAATTTTATTTTAGGAAATTTACATTTTTGGCAACCATTAGGTAATAACCAATAGGTCTCTACTTATTCTATCAAATACATATCAAATACATATCAAATACATATCAAATACATATCAAATACATATTCTATCTTTCTAAATTGCATGTTAATTGTAATAACGATGATTTCGATTTAACTTTACTTGGCACTGGAATTTTAACTTTGAAGCCGAAATGTAATGCATATTGTAAGAATGTAAAATTTATAAGTACACTTAATCTTACAATCAAACTAAATTCTATTCATTCTGCTTTCAATCTTATAACAGACAATTGTTGTAATTTCACATCGTTTAAATTTTTTTATAATTCTAATTTGTTTGAATTAATAAATCCTTAGTTAAATACAAATAATTTTATTAATTTAAACTTTGATGTGAATAATTTACTAGATCTTAAAAATACCTAACATTTGAATAATAACTCAGATACGAGTATAACTCCACATCAGTCAATTTTATTTTACATGTTTGCATCATTGTTTATATTATTTTTAATTTTCTATTTTTGTGAAGAAAAATGCGTGGTTTGCAAAGAAAAATTACGAATAAAATCAAATCCCGTTATTGAAATAGAGTCAGATAACGTCTTGATTCCTTCTCAGTCTCGATTAACTTTAACATAAAGCTTGACGCTTTAACCGTGTAAGTTTTTATTTAAACGGGGGGTTGTTACATACAGGGTTTGCACCCTTATATGCAGCATTGCATCCTTTTAATGCGATATACACAGTATGTCATTAGTATAAAACTGTTCTATGACGACACGCAGTTAGTCTACCCGGAACTCTCATAACAGCCACACATTTTCCTCTCTCCGCTGTATCTTATTGTGACTCAATTCTATTTATTTTACTATTGTGACTTTAATTATTGTGAAATTTAATTTTCACAAAATATTTTTTTTTATAAAAGAATATTGAACGGACCCATATAACAGTACGTACCATAGGCATCCGGATTCCATACGGAGGAATTTGTTTTGGACCCTCTAAAGAAGATCCATTTTAGTGTGTATCTTGCATATTTTTCATATCAAATTTAATGTTTTTAAGATAAAATGATTTTAAGTTTTTTGCCACTCACTACCAGGTATATTACAGTGTAGTACTTTTGAGTTGACCTCGCTTCTACACACGATTTATATGTTCATAAAAACATTCATGCACAAATTTCAATATTAAGCAAAAGATATAAAAGAAGTGGCCATACAAGATAAGATTCACTTACAATTTTATAGTGTCGTGGATCGTGTGTGTGACTCGATTTATAAATTAGACGTATGTGGCGAACATAAAATTTTAACTATTTTCGAACTTAATTTGAAATAATTATGTAAGTCAATTTTTCCGAAATTTTTAAGCTCTTGAAAAGGTTTAATTTTTATAACCTCACGCTGTATTGGTTGCACTCATTTAGCAGGTTAGGCAGAGGAAGCCTAGTGTCAAAATACTCCGCTTTCTACTTTCTGTCGATTTCTAGAGGCATTCAAGTGTTGAGAGGCAATCAGGTGTTGAGTGGCGTAATTCAACGCCGCATATTGACACCTGAGCGAAAAAATGAAAATAACAAATATTTCATTTCCTCGAATGGGAATGGAAACCACAACGCGTTTACGTAGTCGCACGCTTGTGCCTTGTGTATATTAATGTTATTTTATTTCGGGTTACTAATTTTTATAACAAAAAAGTAGAAATTATTATTTAATGATAAATGAAATTATAATACAATCCTGAAATCGATACAGAATCCTCGACGGGTGAGCCCGACTCATTTATTTCAAGTTTTGTGCTTATTATTTCGCAATATGAAAATTAATAGATATTTTATAGAAAAAAATTCGGGATCTACCAATTCACTCTGTGTAATGTTACCTATGTTTTATAGGTTAATTATATTGTTCATAATATTATCCTGTGTGTCATTATGTGTATATCGCTGGATATCAAGAAAGCAAAATAAAGACGAACCACCGATCTGTCCCGGATGTTTGCCTTTTATTGGACACACCTATTTGCTTTTAGGGGACAGTGTCAGTAAGTATATTTATAAATATATTATGTTTTCAGATGATAGAAGTACCAAAAGTACAACTTTTCCTATACAAATGTATACACCTATATGTAATTCTTCATCAACTTCAACATATATAAAAAAAATCACAAAATATATGGAGCTTGTTGCAATAAATATTATTTTCTTTCAAAGTTTTAACAAAGCTGCTTTTTAGATGTAAGCGGTATGCTCAAAACTATACTTATATACACAAAATAAAACAAAAAGAAAATTGTACAAAAAAAAATATTATAATTACTACAAAGAAGGAGGAGGAGGCCAGTCGTGGCGCAGCGGCACGAGGTGTGACTGTAAAACCGACTGGTTGTGGGTTCGGTCCCCACTCGAGGAAATGAAATATTTACTTAAATGTATATTTCCATTTTCTTCGCTCTGGTGTCGAGGTTAAGCGCGGCGTTGAGTTCTGCCACTCAACACGCAATGCGTTTTGTGTGTTTTTCTTAAAATGTACGGAACTCTAAAAACCAATCCAAATCATGTATATGTAAATTTGGTTCAGTAAAAAATGGTATTAATTTTTAGTTGAGCTAAACTGCAAAAGACATTAGCAAAAATAAATAAATTAATAAAGCATGAATAAAGATTAGTCTGTACAAAAACTAGACTCATGTTTAAAGGACACCAACCTAAATAATTATCGTTGACGTGATGCATATTTTGAGACTGGTTTAAAATTTTGTGGTTCTATAGCTATAACAAAATATAGCTTTTTTGTAATAATATATGAATATATATTGTTATTACTGAAATAAACTTAGACTGACCATAAATACTGTTACAATTAAAAATAACCAAAATATTACTTTTGAATTTGGAATCCGTAATTTTTATACGATTGTTCATTGAGATTTTTTTTTTATATTTTTATTATAAAATATTTTGTGATATGAAAATGGAAAATGGAATCGAATCGCTGTGATTGCATTATATAAAGCAGATATGGAGCCAAATACAATTTTTAAAATCCTCCAAACCCGAAAATTAGTTAAATGTTTGTGTTTTGGAAATAGGTACAATGAAATTTCCTCTGCTTGTGTCAGAAAAAGATCTGGTTTTCCACGTTTTTTTCGTGCGATAACGGCAATCACAATTAGAATTAAGACTTTTTTTGGTCTACCTACTTTTATTTATTCTCTATGAATCTAATGTTATAATCTATGAATCTAATGTTGAAACGTTTTGTTTTGTTTTAGTTTTAGTTTTACGATTTGTCCCGTACATAGCAGGGTAGACAGAGAAAACCTAGCAACCTAGTGTAAAGACACTCCGTTCTCATTAAGACATCTTCGTTCCCCACTGGGAAATGAAAATATTTAATATTTCAATTGGCATCTATGCATAGAACTAGTCCCACATATATAGCAATGTAGGCAAAGTGAACCCAAGACACACCGTGTTTCCCTTTTCGCCGAATTTACAGATGTTGCGTGTTGCGTGACGAAACCCAACTCCGCGCTTTGTCATCGCCGGAAAATGAGAATAAATAAAAAAAATCGTCCGGACCATGCACGAACCAATAAAAGTTGTATTTATAGTAAAAACATTGACGTCATGCTATCTGTAAATTCCTTAATTTTTCTTTTTCAGAAGCATGGGAGACCATAAAAAACTTTTCAATTCAAACAATAGAAGTTGGCGGTGTAGCCACGGCGTGGCTTGGGCCAAAGAAAGTTTATCGTACGTAGAAATATTATATTTTCACTATTTGAAAATTTTATATACATGCAGCTTCACGCTGTATCCCGCATATAGCAGGTTAGGCACAGGGAACCTAGTCTTATAGCACACCGTGTCCGCTGAATTTTCGGGAAATTTCATGTTGTGGGGCGGGAACTTAACGCTGCTACTAAATGAATTATTAAATTAAATATTTTATACATTTTGTAATAACTACCTGTAATTTTTTTTTATTTTTGTTTTCAGTTGTGAGCGATCCAGAGGATTATGCAACGGTAGCCAACACATGTTTAGAAAAAAATATATTCTATGAACTTGGAACGCCTTGGATTGGTCAAGGGCTACTCACAGAACCTCGTAAGTCTTACTTAGGATACTGGCAAGACGTACAGTATTTTAATGTTTTGAGTGCGACGTGACGCACAAAAGCGTATGACTGTAACGTGATGGTTGTAGGTTCGATCACCTCTCGAGGATTTATTTATTTATTAATATCTACATTTTTTTTTTTTTTTAGATTCTTTATTGCACAAAATTTAATAAAAAAAATGTACAATAGGCGGGCTTAACGCTAAACAGCATTTTCTACCATTTCTTGGCTCTAAAGGGATTAAGAAAATTTTCACTTGATTTTATCCCATCGTTTCCAAGTTGAAAGATTATCTTTAAAATACAAAAGATATCTAACCTAAATCATCAGCTAAAAATAAATAATTAAAGATGGTAAACATAATACATTGAGGCCAGTCGTGGCGCAGGGGCACAATATGTGACTGTAAACACGACTGATTGTGGGTTCAATTCTCAATAGACGAAATTTAATATTTATTTAAATTTATATCTTCATTTTTCCACTCGTATCGAGGCGAAGCGTAACTTGCTGTGCGCGGGATACAGCGTGAAGCTGATTTGAATTGATTTTTGATTTGGTAAACATACAAACTTGTAATGAATATTATTTATTTAGTTGAAAAATGGAAAATCCACCGTCGACTAATAAATCCAGCATTCAATCAAATAGTGCTCGATGGTTTTATTGACATCTTCAACAGCCTAGGTCATCGTTTTGTCAATAATCTAGAGGAAAAAATTGGAACGGGTCCATTTGATACTTTTCCTTATATTCATCGTAATACATTGGAAACAATATGCTGTAAGCACATTTTTATTATATTCTTAATATCTAAGTAGTTTATATTATTTGTTTTGCATTTCACAAGCAGACAGAGTTCATTTAAAAATCAATTACCGGAACTAAAAGCTTGGCTAGAGACATCCAACACATCGTAGAAAAATAAACTCGTTTTAAGATAAAAAAAATTCTACGTTTAAATTGTTTTAAATCAGCCATGTCTAGCATAACATTATGACTACTATTGATAAATTTTAATAACAAAAAAGCATAAAGACACCATTTTTTTTAAATATAGATATTACCGGCAATCTATATAATTCAAGTACTCTATACAAAACTTTGGCAATGTATGAATATTATGAATATTATTGTCCACTAACGGCCCGCCTGCGGCTTCGCCCGCTTAAGCTACATAATTATAGATCTAATAAACAGAAATGACTTCTAATATGATTTTTATTACTTTAATCTGTAATATCCTAATATGATTTTTTTACTACATTATCGTAATTTCTATAAGGACTTTTGATTGTTTTGAATTAAAAACAACGACCAATGTTGATATTTTATATTTATAAAAATATACATAAAGCGAATTATTTCTTATACCTATATATTTTTGTAACATTACGTTCTTTTTACCTATGTAAATGTGCTAATGTCAGTGAATGATTTAATTTACTCTTTCAGAAACCGCCTTAAAAGTTAAATTATTGATTTGAAGGAATCATAATATTCTTTGTGAAATAACTGTAATGATTGCATATTAACTTCTGTACAGTTTTTATATACATATATTATTAGCTAAATGTACAATTGGTAAATATGTAGTTATTACAGAGTACACGTAGAAAGGCTGGTTTTAGGTATTTTTGTATAGATTTATTTCAAACGAACGAACGAACCGAAGAATCTATGTATTTACTTAATATTTCTTTGAACATCAAATCGGTCTTTATCTATGTGTTGAATTAATTACGACTTAAACTTAACTATTATTATTTATGAAGGCAACCTTCACTAACATTTCAATTTTGTTTACTTTATTGTTTATACTCTAAACAATAGTGCTTTAAAATATATATTTTTGTCAACAGTCATATAACCCCGAAGTTTCAAATGTCATTCTTTAGCCAAGAATCTTACCAGCGCGATTGCTATATAACTTTTGCAGGCAAACTAATGCCTTGAATTTATTCAAATATATAAATGCCGATAACTTTTTTTTTAATGAACCGATTTTGATGAAACAAACTTTAAATGTTAAGTTGCATTAAAACAAAGCAATTGTAATTTTTTAGGTAAATCGGTTTAGTACTTTCAGAGAAAAATGTGACCATACAAATAGACAGACAGACAGACAAGAAATTAAAAAAAAATGATTTGCTTTCTATTATTCTTTTTAAGTGTCCCTATATCGATTTCAGTCAAAATTACTAAATGTACAGACAAAATATTTTTACTGTTTTATGCGCTGAGCGCTGCCTCTTCCACCCTGTATACAGGGTGGAAGAGGCAGCGCTCCTTTTACGGAAACAGCATATAGGGTAAAATATTTCAAACCCATACCTAAAGAAATTAATCAAGATGCCTAAACAGTTTAGACGTTTTTTTTTCATCTCACAATTTTTATTCATACATGTATTTTGTGTGACGCGATTACGCATAAATACCAATAACATAAACACTTACTACTACAAAAATATTACTAAAGGTTAAACAACTTTGAACTTTATCGCCAATACCTACGACTCGATTTCGGAATGAGGCGTGTGCGGCGATGTTCCTTTGATAGGTTTATGTATGCGTACGTCGTTCTTACAAATGGCGTTTTATTTTAAAACGACAGTTATATTATTTATTATGTTTGAAAAAATAACTTTTTAATTTTTGGGAAAAAAGAATTAAATTGTATTTTAGGCTTTTATGGAGTAGTTAAAACTATAGTTTCATTTAAAGTGGTACTAACACTTCTACCCTGTATATAGATAAAGAGGTTATATAATTATTTCTAGGTTATGAATAAAATTACTATAAAGTTAGATCTCCTTTGATTTATTTATACATTACCATTATTAAAACTATTGTATATTTTAATACAGTGGCAGCATTAGGTATAGACTTGAGTGATGAAACAGCACAGAATAAGGAATTCATGTTTGCTGCAGACAAAATATTAAGCATATTCGCAAACAGAATCCAAAAAATCTGGCTCTACCCCGACTTTATCTTCAATTTGTCATCAAAAAAGATAAGACAAGATAAATATGCGAAAATTCTACATCACTTCTCAAATACGGTAATGTAGATTACATATTTAATACTTAATATGTCATAAATTGGATAAACTACAATACTGATAGATACGTATGCATTTCAACACGGAATCTTTCTTATAAGTATTCATGTTTCTTATAAGTACCCATTAAGTATTTTTCGTTGTATTCCATACATGAGGCAAGCAGAGGTAACCTAGTATCAAGACACTCCGTTCCTCAATTTCCGAGGCATTAAATGGAAGTGCCAAGAAATGAAAATAATGCATTTCCCCAACTGAGAATCGGACCCACAACTGGCGTCCTTCCAATCAGATGCAGTGCTGCTGTACCACGACGGCATAAATGTTTTTTTTTTAACTTGTTCTTTCTGAAATTTAGAGCTTATAACATTTTTTTTATTATAGGTCCTTAAGAAACGAAAAGAAGACTACCTTAAAAATAGAAATGTGTTAAGTGACAAAGAGACAAAAGGTATATTAAAGAATTTTTGCAAATAGTATAAATTTGATTCAAACTAAAAAGGACCGATAAAAGCATTTATAAAATAAAACAAATAAAACAATTTATATGTAATTAATAAACATTTTATTTTACGTATTATTTCTAGGCCCCAAATTTAAACCATTTATGGACCTTCTATTGGAGTTATCTCTAGAGAAAAATTTATTCAATGATACCGAGATTAGAGATCATGTGGATACCATAATTGGAGCGGGTTACGAGACGTCCGCCGATGCTTTTATGTATGCCATTTTGCTAATTGGGTCTTTTCCAGTCGTACAGGAAAAGATTGTTGAAGAGTAAGTAACAGTTGTACATAGTATAGTTTATAAATAGAAAAATGATAATAATTATAATTATAATGTGTTGCTAAATAGTTTCATATACGAGGAAATTTAGCCCTTTTTCATGTTCTTCCTTCACCGAAGTCTCCCCCTGCCTCTCTAAGCACTTATACTCTTACTTCATATCATCTTGTTTATTTTTCATTCTCTCAAATTGCCCAATCCACCAGAGTAAGTTCTTCTGCTTTTTAACGTGGCATTCTCGCTAGTACCTGCTACTCTGTCTTCAGATTCTTTAGTCAACCTCTGAGTTTGAGCGAAGACCGGACTTAACAAATACTACGAAGAGATCGCATCTTCATAACATTTATCTTTCTTTTATACTTCTTCTGTGATACATACGTTTAGCACTCGATACCAGCACTGCACTGTTTACAACCAAACGTGCAGCTATACTGACGTTTCACTGTCTCATTAATGCACGATTTTTGTATGAATATGTAGATGACAATGAACGAGGCGAAAGAAAAGTGCAAAGACTATAATGTCTTGCGGTCCATGCTCTCCGTTCTATAGTCAGAAAATCATAAAGCATAAGGCTAAAAAAATATTAATCCTATAATTTATATTTTACATGTAAATATTTATTTTTAGGTTAAAGGATATCTTTGGTGATGACAATAGAGATGTCACGAAACAAGATTTATCAAAATTGAAATATTTAGAAGCAGTTATAAAAGAATCCATGCGATACTTTACAGTTGTGCCAGTAACAGCTAGAACTTTAGACAGAGATGTGAAACTGCGTAAGTAAGATACATATAACATGTAAATATTAGTAAAATTTAAACAAAAACGTGAGTAGATAGCGGTATATATAGCTCTATATATATATAGTACACTGTAGTATAGTTTACATAGTATTAAAATTATAACATTTAATTATGGACAAATGTGTATAAAAAATGTAATATAAGTATATTTTATTATCAAAATATACATAATAGCTAATAAGTCAAAATCAAATAAATTTATTCGAACTAATAACTTGGATGCTTATTTTTTGAACGTCTAACAATTTACCACTGGCTGACTAAAGCTATCTTAGACCTGAAAAGAACTGGCACGGCGCAAGAATCTCAGTGAGACCCTTTTAAATACAGATTTAACAAGAATCTACAGAATTTACAGATTCAAACTGATTTATTAGTGACAATAATATCTCTGAAATAGACCGGATCGAGCATTTCATGGCCAGAGCATGTTATTATTTGTAAAATCATTAATTAAGTAATAAATTTGAAACAGGGAACTGCACGTTATCCAAAGGCCACACTTGCATCATATTAGGACATGGAATACACCGCCATCCAATATGGGGACCCGATGCCGATGAGTTTATTCCCGAAAGATGGTTAGATCCAGCTAGGTTACCGAAAATTCCGTCAGCTTTCGCTGCATTTAATATTGGAACAAGAATGTGCATAGGTAAAAAAATCTAGGTTAAGGGATAAAGTAATTTTGCGAACCAGCACCACATATATCATTTAATTACCTACAAAGGAACGGGGGGAAATATGCGTTTGGGGTGAGATGATGTTTTTTTTTTTTATTTTGTGTGTGTGTTTGTGCAAACATCTTACCATTTGTCTCCAAAATCACTGGTCCAATTTTAATGCGGTTTTCAGTGATGGGTTTGGATATGAGTGGTGCGTGTCCTTAGATAGTGTTACGGTAACAATTAGGGGGCGCTGCAGAGAACATTTGTTTGCGCAAATCAATGTTGCCATTTATATATAAATGTCAACATTGTTTAAGTATTGTTTGAAAAAAAAAACAAAATTAAAATTTTGAAAACACCTACGACGGCTAAAATGTCATTGAAAAAGGATAAAATAATTTAAAACCCCAACTATAACCTATGAACTTAATAAAAAACGCAAAAAAGTCCGTCCAGGCCTTCAATATATTAAATTTCAACATAAATATAAATATGTACAGCAAAAAATATCTCCAAAGTATTCACGTTACTATAAGACTTCAAAAATAGTTAATTTAAACGAACTATTCCATACTCCGTATACGGAGAAAAGAGCAAATTTATAGGTGTTTATATCATAGTAAAAAAATATTACAAACTTATATTATAGTTCATTTCATACAAAATGAGTGCATGTACCTGCAAACTTAAGTTTGTCTACTTTTATAAATTGTGCTTACCGTTGACATGCAATCCTAAAATTGGTACGAAAGCCTCGGTGGACGAATCCAACTCACATTTAATCGGTTTTTTATTTATAGACAAAAAGTTGAATTTTAAAATTTATATACTTTCTTTTCAGGTAGATCATACGCATATATGTCTATGAAAATTACATTGGCTCATTTAATAAGGAACTACAAAATAATCGGAGATTACACGAAACTTATAAATAAATTCGATATTATGCTGAAACCCGTATCTGGATATCACATTGCTATTGAAAGAAGGAAATAATACTGTTTTAATTCGCTTTT
The DNA here is from genome assembly GCA_021202915.1 of Heliconius himera. Classification (NCBI taxonomy): domain Eukaryota; kingdom Metazoa; phylum Arthropoda; class Insecta; order Lepidoptera; family Nymphalidae; genus Heliconius; species Heliconius himera. The sequence continues at coordinate 18,864 of JAJHJA010000246.1, forward strand.
ATTAGGTCGACCTCTAATTATGTGCCTAATAAAATAAAAAATATTTTTTTTTGATTTGATTGACCTTTTTATATTTTATTAGGTACATAATAATATTCTTATCTATAAGATACGTCTTGATATAATCTGTTCTTTTTTCTGGTGAAATGCGTTATTTTTTTATTTTTTAAATGAATGGTTTATTCTATAAATTGTCGAATTTTCATAATAAAAAAAGCTTATGGGTCTATAGAACATTTTTTATTTTAAGAGATTGAAATTACTACTAAAAAAAATTATGAAAGCTTATAATATTTTTTTCTTCCTTAACCTTGATAAATTTTATCATAAGAAATGTTTCTATTATTTTATTTTAAGTGTTTTAGCTTCACGCTATAGAAAGGTAGACAAAGAGAACCTGGGTACCTAGTGTTAAGACACTCCTCATTAAGACCTTTGGAGGCACTGCGTGTTGCGTGTTGAGTGGCGAAACTTGAACTATATATATTCGAAGCCATGTAAAAGTAGTTATTTGTTTTGCACAACAAAGACCACGTCAATGAATGCTGTGTAATTTAATTTTTTGCAAGGTATTTTTTCGGTCAATCTTGCATCTTTAGGTGCTCGATGCTAGCACGAGAGTATAGGATATACATATTGTTAGAAATCGGAAGTGGGTAACGTTTTTAAAAAAAACACGTTAAAAACACACATCGTCTATATGACCTCCAATTGTGGAAATAACTTTTATTTTTATTAAGTTCATGCATACAATTTGCATGGATTGTTTTAACATTTAAATGATAGGAGTCTAAGTCACCCCTACGCTCAGTGTGGTTAACTTATTCTCAAAGCGTCATGCACAGACCTGTATTTTCGCTCGTTTCGCAGTTTTTGTGCTGTGTTCAAGTTTTCGCAGTTGCTTATTATTCGTCCTTGATTCGATCCATTTTTCGAGTCTTTATAAATCCACAATAAAAATACTAAAACAATAAAATTATTAGTAAAGTAGTCCTTCTATTTTTCAAAAATAATTTAAAACACAGCAAAGATTTTATAATAAGAAATAGTTTTTAAATTTTAGAATACCAAACTTTCAATCCAAATTACCAATTGGGCGAAGATACACATATGATGTGATAAAGATATGAAAACTTTCACTTCTGATATTAGAAATCGGAAGTGGGTAACGAAGGTTTTAAAAAAAAACACGTTAAAAACACACATTGTCTATATGATTCTAAACTATTTTGAAAGAGATACTATGTAGTTGCAATAAGTGATATGTATGTACTCCCGCCTCACTCTGCTGATGACCCCCAGTTTCTTCGAGGCCAACTTAGCATTGCTTTCCAGATGATCGCGATACTGGCAGTCATTCACAACATTGAGTCGCAATATGCTGATACTGGACGAACCGTAAGTACGAATAAGATGAATGTTTTAGAAGACTAGCGACATGTCATATGGGGATTTTGTGGTTAAATTTATGCCTTATGGGGGGTTACATTGCGCAGAGCTCAACGCCGCGTTTTGCCTCGTTACCAGAGCGGAATGAAAATATTAATAAATAATAATTCATTTCCCCGAGTGGGAATCGAACCCACAGCCGTCTCGTTTACAGTCACACGTTTGTGTCACTGCATCACGATGGCCTTGCGGGGATTTACAGAAGTATCTTTCTTCTTCCGCTCCAAGTCTAAAAGTATATTCTCGAATTTTCCGACCACATAAAGCGTCATTTTATTAATGTTCTCTGATGACAGTTCTATATTACTTATTTCAAAACATCTTTTTATTAAACAAAGAGGTTGATTTACATTTTTATAATAAATTATTGCGAATATTAAAACTTATAGATATAAAATCATTACATTCGGCCATCCTACTTCGTGCAATCTCCTGATGCACGACTATTCACAAAAACAGTAAAAATCAACAACATTTTATAAAATCATTACATTCGGTCGATTACAAACAAAACATTTATTTATACTGCCGCTGCCTAATTGATTGATTTTCAACAATTTTAACTTATTAAACTATCTCGTCTTATGGAGCTACTACAATCATGTTGTCAAACGACATGCGCATAAAATACAAGATTTATCATATTACTTTACAAAAAATCTTTATTTTTGAGCCCAGAAGACTTTTGAATTCTCTCAGTGGTTTACCTATACATACATATAACGAAATTGTAACTTATCGCTACGTGGAAGAAATACGAGAAAATCTATTATTGGGGCACTATCAATAAACCAAAACGACTTTTTAAAATGTCTGTAGGTTTTATCGGTTTGTATGTCTGTGCGTTTGTATACACTACCAGGATTTTAGTCATAAAAGTTGAGCAAGCAAAGAAATTTGTAGTGCAAATTTAAGTTTTGGCTTAAAGTAATATCAATAATCATACACACATAAATATAAATATGTTCTAATGTCAACTTGCTACTATCTATTAGGTTATCTTCTTTTTTTTTATTAGTTTCACGCTGTATCCCGCACACAGCAGGGTAGGCAGAGGGAACCTAGTGTTAAGACACTCCGTTCCCCACTTTCTGCCGAATTCTGGAGGCATTGCGTGTTGAGTGGCAGAACTCAACGCCGCGCTTAACCTCGACACCAGAGCGAAGAAATGGAAATATAAATTTAAGTAAATATTTCATCTCCCCGAGTGGGGATCGAACCCACAACCAGTCGGTTTTGCAGTCACACCTCGTGCCGCTGCGCCACGACCGGCCTCATTATCATCATATATATTAGGTTATCTTCTTGCTATTACCTATTACCAGTCAGATGTGCTTTTATGTCTTTTCAGTAGTTTTTGTGTGAAAACAATACAAACATACATACAAAAATACAAATCTTTCCTCTTTATAATATTAGCATAGATTTATTTAATATTACATAGTATTAGCTTTTTTTTTTAAAGAAGCCGACAATAATTTTGCTCACATTTTTTTTCTTTATTTTAGTTGCAGATTCGAACTATTGTCTCGCCAATCTCGTTATAATCGAAAGAGCAAAATTTATAGTTTGCTTCTGATCCCAATTATATGTTTGAGCACATTTATTTACTTATCTAAGTCAATTTTCTACACTACAGGTGTTAATCTTGTCAAACTGGGGAATTACATTTAAATATGATCTATTAACTTTTATAATATTATTAACTAAAGTATGACTTTAATCCCTATCTTTTATACACAAATTTATAAATCTGAATATTGCATTTGTATACCAGTAAGAAGTTCCTTTGCAACTCTTTATTTCACCGACGCGCTTTATCACATAAGACGAACCACTCATCACAAGATGTAGATGACTCCTGCAGCCGCGAAGATCTCTTCAAATGTTTTGCATTTCAATAAATAACCCTTTTCGTTTCTCATTGCCCTCATTCCACTGGGTAGTTCCTCTAGGGTGTGTGACAGGATCCAACTCCATATCCTCCAAATTAATGCAATAAATGTCATTAAAAACTAAAAATCTTAGTAAATTGATTGATATATTTGAATTGTCAATTCAAACTCATAATACCCTAACTAAATTCTCTTATTATTTTTTATCTCTGTTCTCTACGGTACGCTGACCGTTTCATCTACGGCACGCTGACCGTTTCATCTACGGCACGCTTACCGTTTCATCTATGGCACGGTTACCGTTTCATCTGCGGTAGACATGGGCGTTATGTAACATAATCGGTTTCAGAAACTGCTTACATGTCGAATAATCGCATAACTAGTTTCGGGGACACATAACGATTATTTCACATACGTAGTTTCATGACAGTAAGCAGTAACACATTTGTCAAAAGCAGTTGCAGTACAACTGCAACTGATTTTAATAGATTATATTATAAAATAGTCAGTTACATCGACTCTAACTTAGTCGCATCTCGCTCTATCTTACTACGTTCCAAAAGAAAAGAGAGACAGCAATAGGCGAAGTTGTATGCAATTACATTGTACATTTTCATATCGACTCTTAGAACAAAAACATCACTAAAATAATATTGATGAAAAGAAAATGTGATGCTAAAAATTAAAATTAGTAAATGCATGAGTAAAATTCTATGTTATTAAAAATAGTACTATAAAAGGTAAAGTACCCTCTGCCTACCCTGCTGTGTGCGGGATACAGCGTAAAGCTAAAGTAAACTGATTATAAATAATATTTTTCAATATTCGTAAAATCTGTTTTATTATTGTTAATTGTTATTTCTAGTAATTAACATTATTATTAAATGATTATAGCGAATCCGAAACTACTGAGCCGATGAACCTTTGACTTTTAAATGATTTACAATATTTGATATATGAATATTTGATTTTATTTACATCGAAAATGATGATCTTGATATGATATTTAGTTTTTGAGAAATTTGTGAACAAACATACATACATTAACGAAATTTTGACTTCGATCAATGGCATATAGATACACATAGAGGTTAAATTGGTTTTTTTTTGACGTCTAAACTTAAAAAGTGATGACTTGTATAGTTATTGAATGTTTTATATAAATATAAAATGTTAAAAAAAACCAAATAATCAACATACAACATTTTAATACATAAATCTCCAATTTTTTTTCTTTTCAATAATTACATCCCTTTGAAGTTTAAATATATCGTTGCATATATGTTTACATATTTTGAAAACAAAAAGATAATATTTTTCAAATATTAAAATTCTAGGAATATAGGCAACTAGCGACCCGCTCGCGGCTTCGCCCGCTTAACTACGGAATTATTCATGTAATGTACCTATGTTTGCAAAACACTTAAGATTACTAATGTGAAAATTATTTAAACCTTAATTCAACCCGCGTTCTCGTAGTTCCAATAAGGATGTTTCAATTGTTTGAAAAAACTCACTTAAACAAATGACACAAACAATAGAAAACTTTAACGAAAGAAATTATAAACAACAGACTACCTACTATTCTCTTACCCAAAAATACTTAAACGAAAGATGTAACCAACTATGTCGCGTTCAAATACATTATAATTATTGGATAACCCCAAAATACGTGCAATCGCTTCTAAATTAACTTTCGACGACATCTGGGCGTTGACACAGTATGAAATTGGAAGGATTATCAAATGCCATTTAGGCGGTCAACTCAGTCAGGAGAGACCCTCGGTTTCCTGAGAGAGGCCCATCTTAAACGACCAAGGTTCAATGCAAGGCTCATGAGTCGGATTTGGAGGAGAATAGAAAGTCCCTCGGAAGTAGTTTTACGTCTGACCTCGGGCGGGCGGGTATGCCACGGAGTGCTGCCCCTTAGGTGCAGGTGATACATTGGCGCAGCGGAATGCGTTGGACGCTAGACGACCAATGTGTACCTCCAGGCTTTCTATTTTTATGTTTCGATGATGCGTGGTGTTCCTCACTTAGTATGGCGCCTGCGTCACTCGACGGAGGATGAGGTTCTGGACCACCTGCAGGATTTCTCGTTGAGTGATACTCGCTAGGGCGTTGTGATGTCATCAGAGTATAGTTCGTAGAGAGCAGATGATAAAATGCTGCCCTGGGGAACAACGGCAGCGATCGAGTCGCTGCTAGACCTTGAACTCTCAACTCTCACGCAAAATGTCCTGTCACTGAGGCAGGGAGGCAAAGACATGCGCGACGTGCTGGGGGGTGCCGGCTCTGAGCACTTAATGAAGTAGGCCCGGGTGCCAACGCGGTCGAATACGCGCGCTACGTCGAAGAAGACTACTATTGCACTCTCCTTTCGGTTAATCTCTGTTGCGGCGTAGTATAACCAGAGTGGTATACCCGCTTGCCAAACTGCTCGCTTCGTGGGTGGATGTGCGACTGGAGAATTGAGAGGAATAACTTCCCGAACAGCTTGGCGACCGCGCTAAGGAGGGTTATAGATCGGTATCCCACAGGCTGCGGGCTCTTCCCAACCTTGGGCAACATGATGAGCAGGCCTTCCTTCCATGCCCGGGGGAAAGAAGCCAGGCGGGTGCGGCGGATCCATTTTTATAAGCAAAAGTCGTTACATTGCAAGATTTTTTTAGTAATCTGTGCTACTAATCTTCTATATAACTTATTGAAATTAAAAATAGTAAACAACATTTTAATCTATATGAAATGGCCAAAAGGTAACTATTCTACTTATATATATACTGAAAGTAAGGGTTAAACATGAGTCGATATAGCTTTTCTCTAAAACTATTTGTAATTTCGAAATATTGTAAAGAGCAAAGTTTATCTTTATTTAACGTAGAAAATTAAGAACTTATTTAAAAGGATAAGGATTAATATCATTATGGACACACAAAAAGAAAATATATTTAAATTACCGTCTAATTTCCGTCTCCTCTACGCTTTCATTAGTAAGACTTAAACGATTTTTATTTGCATTTATTGTTCTACGACCTATGAACGACTTTTTCGTGGCATAATTAAATTAAAAAAGGAAATGTTTAAAAAGGTAAAAAATAATAATAAAAGAACAGAAGAAGAGTAAACAAAATAAACAACAGGTTACTTAAACGAAAGAAATGATAAACAAAAGACTACCTACTATTCTATTAATCAAAAAAGATGAAACTAAATATATCGCGCTGAAATAATACATTAAACTCTAATTATCCAATACGTACAATCGCATCTAAATCTACTTCGCTACAGAGGCAGGCGGGGAGACGGGCGCGGCGGACGCGTCGCGGGGCGCGGGGGGACGCATGGCGCGTGGTGAGCCGTTTCGCAGCAAGGATTTTTTGATATTGTAACAACTTCTAAAGTACTTATTAAAATGAAAAACAGTAAAAGACAGTTTTGATCTCCATTAAATGGCCAACGTAACTAATATACTTATTTATATGCTGAGAGTAAGGTAATAAGTGAAACTTGCGCCAAAACTGCGGTTTATAGCTGGCGTGATGTGTCAATAATTAAATGCGTTTTTCTCTAAAACTATTCGTAATTTCAAATTAGTGTAAAGAGCAAATTTTATCTTCGTTTATCGTAGAAAATTAATAATGTATTTAAAAGGATAAGGATTGATACCATTATGGACAAACATCCCTCACAATAAAAAATATATTCAAATTACTATTTTTAGACAGAAATATACTCACTGTATGTTATCCTTAGAAGATACAAATATGCTGTCGCTGACTTTTTTGTAGATCTTATTAAGAGGAATAATACTCTAGTACATTATTTTCATGTAGGACTTACCATTAAAGCAGCGCATGCGTGAAAGTGTCTCAACGGGTAGGACTTTATGCACATTTATCATATTTATGTCAAATTACAATAAAATATACATATAATAAACGATATATAAACCTTCCCTGAGAAATACTCTACATAATGGTGAAAACCGCATCAAAATCCGTTGGGTGGTTTAGAAGAAGATCGCTTAGAAAGACCAGACAGAGACGAAATGCGTTCTTATTTTATAAGATATAGAGATAGAGATTAATACGTTTCATATTAGTATCAATCAAAGGCTTATGGCTTAAGCATTTTCGTAATCATAACACTTTTTACCGTTGTGATTACAGAAAACATTTAATATTTTTTGTAATCATTTTATAGTTATAAAAGCGTAAGGAGATGCTTTGTAACTAGTTACAAATATAAGCAGTTTGAAAACACAACCGATTATGCCTAAAAGACGTTACGAGTTATGACCCACGTCTAATCTGCGGCATACTTAGCCGTGTATCAATCTTCATGCTATTCTTATATGATACATAATGACAATTCTAAAGTGACTAAATTTACAATCAAAACCTATACGTACTAAAGCTAGCAGTGTAAAGCTTGATTTCTATGTTTTTTTTGTACGTACCTCACTTTAGTGCGTGTCCCACTTCTGAAATATAAAAAAATCAAACACCTCGAGGCTTTTACTGAACTTATGTTTCTTCCACAGTAAAATACTATTAGTAAAATTATGTATCAGATATTCCACTATTCCCTTTAATTGACTCTGGATCCTATGTTAGTCTTATTAAATCTAGCTCTATTCAAAATCCTCAAAACCTAGTAAAGGAGAAAATAAATCTAAAAGGTACAGATGCGAAAGATTTCTTAATTGCCTCGCGTACTGCCCTGGATTCCTGCAGAATAAGCTGATAGTATCTTGCCCTCTGGTATGGTGGGTTTGAGACTTCAATGATTTTATGAGGGGTTCCCAGGTGGTAGAAAGTTTCCAGCCATCTTGTCTATTGAAATTAGCATGTTTTTGTATTTCAATAGCCTCGCGGATTATTCTAGGAATGTATTTGTTTTCCTTAGCAAGGATTTGGGGTTTATCAAACCTAATATAATGGTTGGCTTTATCCACAGTATACTCACACACAGCTGACTTCGATACATGCCCATTCTTGATATCGGAGATGTGTTCCTTCACCCTAACACCGATGCTTCTCTTTGTTTGACCGATGTATGATAAGCCACAGTCACAATCTAGTTTTTATACACCTGCACTCTGTTAAGGAACATTACTTTTCACTGGTCTTAAGAATTGGCTCACTTCTTGTTAGGCTTGAAGATTTGCTTGGTTTGGCGGTGTCAGTACGATTTTCAAAGCACAGACAGAATTAGTAAAACAGAATATTATCATTTCAAAATCTACTATATCAAACTTCAATAACCCTTAATATAATTTCGCAAAATGAAAATCGTTTAAGTGAAAATTTTACGTCACAAATGACAAGTTTAAGTATTAATATGAATTCTCGTACACTTCGCGCAAAACTACAGGAAGTGTATAGTGTGCTGCAATCGAATCTTTTAAGTTTATCCTATAAATTAGAAGATATTATAAATTCCATTTTATTTACAAAAACAATATCCCTCTAATATCACCTCTAGATTTATATAATTAATTAATGAGTAATGTTAATCATTTGTTTAAGTTGTCAGAATTCCCTGTTGCTTTGGAAAACATACAATTTCTAATTATAGTTAATTGTCTCCTATGTCATAAACAACAAATTATTATCCATACCTATATTATAAATTCGAAAGTAACTCTGTCTTTATGATAAAATACTCATATAGAGATACTTGAGGGTCTTCGGATGAACATAGGCTACTTTTTTTTCTCATATTTGTAATATTGTCGATATATACTAATACTAGAGGGCGCACGCGGCTTCGCCCGCTTATTAGGAGTGAATTCTAAAAAAACCACGAAACACGTGTTCAATAAAATATTTTTAACAGTCTGAATTTAATTTTTTATAAAAATCGGTGGCAATTTAAAGATTTTTCCATATAAACTTTTAACCCCTTATTTGAACCCTTAGGGGGTGAATTCTTAAAAATCATGAAACACGTGTTCAATTAAATATTTTTAAGAGTCTGAATTTCAAATTTTATAAAAATCGGTACAGATTACATTTTTTTTCCATACAAACTTTCAACCAATATTTCATCCCTTTAGGGTTAACATTTTTCAAATTCCCTTCTTAGTGGATGTCCAGAATATGAAAATAAACATCTGCCCAAATTTCACGTTTCTACCATCAGCGGTTACGGCTCTGCGTGCGTCTTACCTCAGTCAGTCAGCACAAGTCCTTTTATATATATAGATATTAAAATATTTTTCAATTTGACAGGCAATTTATTCCGCCATGTTAATAACAACCGACCGTTGCTAAGCAACGGATTGCAAAGTTTATTTGTTGTTATAAGCAAACGTCACCCAAAATGAGCTTGCTTAACGCATACATGGCGTGCGCCGACTCAACCTTATGAGATACATAAAAATAATGTTTTACAAAAATATTGTCCTTTAAATAATGTTTAAAAAAGTCCGCGATACACATACCATATTTATCTCTGAAGCTTGAGCAAAGTAACACAGTAACAACAAGCATTTTAATTAATTTACTTTATATTTATCGGGTTTTTGTAGTATGTATTTTCTATAACTTGATATTGATCCTTATGAAAATGAATATAATAGTCACTTTTAGCATTTCATCTAGATTGAAATTATAGTTCACTGTATAACATTCTAATAAATAATTAAGGAGATGTCACTGATTCCAAATAACCTAGCATACGAGCGGCATAGTATGACCGACGCGAACGGGCAGATTTACGGACTTAGACTTTGACTTTGACTCTAGACTTTGACGGTTTTGTAAATTTTCATACATTTTCGAACTACTGTTAATTTTTATGTAATTATTTGCTGTTTATAATCTATCTATCTTCTATATATATAAAAGGACTTGTGCTGACTGACTGAGGTAAGACGCACGCAGAGCCGTAACCGCTGATGGTAGAAACGTGAAATTTGGACAGATGTTTATTTTCATATTCTGGACATCCACTATGAAGGAAATTTGAAAAATTTTGACTCTAAAGGGATGAAATAGGGGTAGAAAGTTTGTATGGAAAAAAAATTAAATCTGCACCGATTTTTATAAAATTTGAAATTCAGACTCTTAAAAATATTTAATTGAACACGTGTTTCATGGTTTTTAGGAATTCACCCCCTAGGGGTCCAAATAAGGGGTTGAAAGTTTATATGGAAAAATCTTTAAATTGCCACCGATTTTTATAAAAATTTAAATTCAGACTGTTAAAAATATTTTATTGAACACGTGTTTCGTGGTTTTTTTTAGAATTCACTCCTAAAAAGCGGGCGAAGCCGCGCGCGCCCTCTAGTATACTTTAAAAATCCCTCTGGTTCTAATTTCCCATTTTAATTTGTTTAAAATAATTCCCAATTCCTTTACCTCATAATAGTATTACACCGAAATCTTTCGCTATGATAATCCTTTCTGCTAATTATGTAGCTATTAATAGAGGTAAGTCTAAATATTGTATCCTTAGTAATCTAATTAATCATTTTAAACTTAATAGTCTTAATGAAATTTTAAAATTAATAGTTCTAATTATATGTAAGTATGTATTGAGGCCGGTCGTGGCGCAGCGGCACGAGGTGTGACTGCAAAACCGACTGGTTGTGGGTTCGATCCCCACTCGAGGAGATGAAATATTTACTTAAATTTATATTTCCATTTCTTCGCTCTGGTGTCGAGGTTAAGCGCGGCGTTGAGTTCTGCCACTCAACACGCAATGCCTCCAGAATCTGGCAGAAAGTGGGGAACGGAGTGTCTTAACACTAGGTTCCCTCTGCCTACCCTGCTGTGTGCGGGATACAGCGTGAAGCTAATTAATTAAATTAATTAAATTATTAATTATATGTTTAAATTATATGTAATCAATAATCCTATTTGCAAAACTGAAATTATGTCCAAAGTCTTAAATTCTAAATTCACTTCCTACTGTTTGTAAAACAATTTTTATTTTAGGAAATTTACATTTTTGGCAACCATTAGGTAATAACCAATAGGTCTCTACTTATTCGACTCCTTTCCTTCTTAATTGTAATAACGATGATTTCGATTTAAGTTTACTTGGCACTTGAATTTTAACTTTGACACCGAAATGTAATGCATATTGTTAGAATGTAAAATTTATTAATTAATCCTATAATATTAAAATTAAATTCTATTCCTTCTTATAACAGACAATTGTTGTAATTTCTCGTCGTTTAAAAAATTTTATATTTCTAATAGTTATTTATTAATTAATAATTCCTAAGTTAAATACAAATAATTTTATTGAATTAAACTCTGATGTGAATAATTTATTAGATCTTAAAAATAACTTACATTTGAATAATAACTCAGATACGAGTATAACTCCACATCTGTCAATTTTATTTTACATATTTGCATTATTGTTTATCTTATTTTTAATTTTCTATTTTTGTAAAGGTAAATGCGCGGGTTTCAAAGAAAAATTACAAATAAAATCAAATCCCGTTATTGAAATAGAGTTCAAGACGTTATCTCTCTTGATTCCTTCTCAGCCTCGATTAAGTTTAACATAAAACTTTACGCTTTAACCGTGTAAGTTTTTATTTAAACGGGGGGTTATATACACGGTTTGCACCCTTATATGCAGCATTGCATCCTTTTAATGCGATATACACAGTATGTCATTAGTATAAAACAGTTCTATGACGACACGCAGTTAGTCCACCCGGAACTCTCATAACAGCCTTTCTCCTCTCTCCGCTGTATCTATTGTGACTCAATTCAATTTCTATTATTATTGTGACTTTAATTATTGTGAGTTTTAATTTTCACTGAATTAAAAAATAATTCTAAACGGACCCATATAACAGTACGTACCATGGGGATCCGGATTCCTTACGGAGGAATTTGTTTTGGACCCTCTGAAGGAGGTCTATTTTGGTGTATATCTTTCATCTTTCAGATTTCTCATATCAATATTTTTTTTAAGATAATTTTAAGTTATTTACCATTCACTACCAGGTTTATAGAATAAGGTTGCAGTGTAGTACTTTTGAGTTGTCCTCGCTTCTACATACGATTTATATGTTCATAAAAACTCTCATGGACAAATTGTAGTATTTAGCAAAAGTTATAAAAGAAGTGGCCATACAAGATAAGATTTACTTACAATTTTATAGTGTCGTGGATCGTGTGTGTGACTCGATTTATAATATAGATGTATGTGGCGAACATAAAATTGCAACTATATTCTAACTTAATTTGAAATAATTATGTAAGTCAATTTAACCGAAATTTTTAAGCTTTTGAATAGGTTTAATTTTTTTTAAACTCACGATGTATTTATTGGCTGCACTCATTTAGCAGGTTAGGCAGAGGAAGCCTAGTGTCAAAATACTCCGCTTCCTAATTTCCGTCGATTTCTAGAGGCATTTAAGTGTTGAGAGGCAACCAGGTGTTGAGTGGCGTAACTCAACGTCGCACATTGCCTCGAAACCCGAGCAAAAAAATGAAAATAACAAACATTTCATTTCCTCGAATGGGAATGGAACCCACAACTCGTTTACAATCACACGCTTGTGCCTTGTGTGTGTGTGTGTGTATGTTATTTTATTTAGGGTTACTAATTTTTATAACAAAAAAGTAGAAATTATTATTTAATGATAAATGAAATTAAAATACAATCCTGAAATCGATACAGAATCCTCGACTGGTGAGCCCGACTCGCACTTGACAATTCTTTAAAAAAATTAAAGCTTATGGAGTTTAAAATTTTCTACATGTTTTCATTTATTTCAAGTTTTGTGCTTATTAATTCGCAATATGAAAATTAATAGATATTTTATAGAAAAAAATTCAGGATCTACCAATTCACTCTGTGTAATGTTACCTATGTTTTATAGGTTTATTATATTGCTCATAATATTATGCTGTGTGGCATTATGTGTATATCACTGGATATCAAGAAAGCAAAATAAAGACGAACCACCGATCTGTCCCGGATGTTTGCCTTTTATTGGACACGCCTATTTGCTTTTAGGGGATAGTGTCAGTAAGTACATTTATAAATATATTATGCTTTCAGATGATAAAAGTACAAAAGTACAACTTTTCCTTATTATTTTTAACAGTCTCAATTTAAATTTTTATAAAAATCGGTGGCGATTTAAAGATTTTTCTATATAAACTTTCAACCCCTTATTTGAACTCTTAGAGGATGAATTCTAAAATACTATGAAACACGTGTTCAATGAAATCATTTTAAGAGTTTGAATTTCAAATTTTACACAAGTCGGTGCCGATTTAAAAAAAATCCATACAAATTTTGTGCCGTGTGATCCCGGCCCAGAATAGGATCATCCTGGTACCGATGGTGTCGTAAGAAGCGACTAAAGTACGTGTGGTAGAGTCACGTCGCCACCAATAGCAACACGCATGGGCAGACTCGACCGGATCATTACCACCCCCGGCATTTAAAATCGGCGTGTACTTAGTAGTGGCTTTACGCCACTGCGTTTCACATCAGGTAATGCCGGGCTCCGGGGCCCAATTCACCTTAAAGGCAGGCAACGCATCTGTAGCTCCTCTGGTGTTGCACGAGGTCGTGGGCGGCGGTAATCACTTACCATCAGGTGACCTGAATCAGGCTTGTTTGCCTTGTCCTTTTCCATAAAAAAAAAACTTTCCCCCTACTACGTTTCTAAGCCCCTATTTCATCCATCCTTTAGGGTTAAAATTTTTCAAAATCCCTTCTTAGTGGATGTCCAGATTACGAAAATAAACATCTGTCCAAATTTTACATTTCTACGCACAGCGGTTACGGCTGTGCGTGCATCTTGTCTCAATCAGTCGGAACATGTCCTTATATTTATATAGATAATCTATGTTTTCTTTTATCATATATAATCCCGCTAATTTATATTTCTTAATAAGTAATTTTCTTTCGTAAGTGTGGAATAACACGTAAAAATATTTAAAAAAAAAAAAATATTTGCATTGCAATTTTTTTGCATTTCAAAGACTTGAATAATATTTTTTTTAACAGTACAACCTCTTTCGTGTGTTCTCCATTCAACGTGACATTGGCGAAGTGATTTTGTGCTCAACTGGCACGCTCGGAACGCCATATTAAAAGAAACCAAACCAAACCAATATTTTTTTAAATATATAAATCGGTTGTTAGTGTAAGGCGCAAGCTTTTGCTAAGCTTTTTAAATGAAGAAAAAGAAGAACTTTGAATATTTTCTTTTTGTCCTTATATGCACAGCGGTTGGATAGCGAATACAATTTTTTTTACCGTTGTATATCGTTTCTGGCTCAGTAGTGAAATTAAAGACCGATCGGAGTCCGCTTGATGACGCGATGACCTAGTGGCGTTCAGTTTCTTTAATGTGTGATCATTCTACCGGCTTTGTAAGCGGCAGGTTCCACCACCAAATATGATGATGTGACCTTAGCTCCACTTCTATGGTGACGGTCTATCACCTTTGATAAGAACCAGCGTAGTCGCCTTCAGCTCTCCCTGTTGATGTAATTTACGTCTTATCTGCAGTTCTGACACATATTCTTTATACCACCGATTTCAAATGTTTCACTGCTTGGTACTATGGTTGGTAATATTATGGTTATGGTTTAGCTGATATTGAAATTGGGGTTTTTTTTTATCAAAAATTGAGAGAATAATAGACCTACTCAGATTAAATTATTATTAGATTCAAAAAAATAATTTAATTTTGAAAGTTGACTATAGCATTATATTTAAACTTGTATCTTCTGTTGAGGCATCCCTCGACAATGTCTCCTCATGGGGTGAAATGAACTTAGTTCAGTTTAACCCCCTGAAGACACAAGTTTGCGCGTTAACCACAAAAAATCTCATTTATCATATCGCCAGTCTTTTAAAACACTCCTCTTACAGCCGCGCCCGGTTTCAGTATATTGGGTTATTTGGGCCTTAATGTTTCTGAGTGACTGCCAGTATCGCGATCATCTGGAAAGCAAGGCCAAGTTAGCCTCGAAGAAACTGGAGGTCATCAATAGAGCGAGATGGTACTTCACGCCAAAACGCCGTTTGGCCCTATATAAGGCCCAGGTTCGGCCTCATATGGAGTACTGTTCTTAGCTCCGGGCTGGTGCACCCCAGTATTAGCTTGAACAATTTGATCGCATACAACGTAGAGCCATTCGAATCATTGGGGACCCAATGATCTATAAAGGGCTTAACACTTTGGCTTTGCGTAGAGACGTCTCCTCGCTGTGCGTTCTCTCGTTATTGGGTGTATTTGATATTAACGCGTACATTGCCGATAGGTAATGTATGCGCTTATATCAAATTGATTTACGAGTATATGAATAAAAAATGATTTAAATAATTTGTAGTAGTAGGTAACTTGGAAGTAAATAAATAAATACATCAGTTTCACATTGTATCCTGCACATAGCAGAGTAGACGAAGTGTTAAAATATTCCGTTCCTCACTTTCTGCCAATTTTTCCGTGGCTCTCTATGTTCAGTGACGGAACTAACTCAGAAACGGAACTATATGTACAACTGGAAGTCCTTAACGGGGTTTTAGGGATTGCCAGTCTTTTTTTTTGTACTAAATCTGGACAATCAATATCTCCATTTATAATTTTATTCAAAAAACAAAGATCTAAAACATTTCTTCTTGTAGATAGTGACGATAATTTATAGTGTTTTAAAAGATTATTGTAATTATAACTTAAATTATCCTTATAGCATAATGTTCGTAGCATATTTTTTTGTACTCTTTCCAGTCTGTTTTTGTGAGTTTGGTAAAATGGGTTCCATACAATGGAACAGTATTCCAACGTATTTCGGACATATTAATTGGAAAGTGTTATTTTTATGACTAATTTTTTGAAATCTTTTGTACTTCTTAAAATAAATCCCAGCATTTTGTAGTATTTTTTAATAATATTTTCTATATGTGAGATAAAGGTTAGTTTTGAATCGATTAAGATATCTAGATCTTGTATTTCATTCAAGCAAGTTAAATTGTGACTTTCAATTTTATAATTATATTTAATATTTCGAGTTTTACGACTACATGTAATGCTGTAACATTTTTATGATATAGATTAAGGTTATTATGTCTACACCACGTTACAAGTTTTTAAAATCTGCTTGCATTTTAATTGAATCGTCTATAGACGAATTTTTTAAAAACATTTTTATCATTCGTCAGTCATTTGCATATAAATATATTCTACAATTATAAAAACAAGTTATTATATCGTTTTGACATATAACTGGTTGATATAAAAAAAATATTAATCCCGCGGTGCACATTGGTATTTGGGTGATTGTTATTAATTTGTAATTGCATTGCGGAGCTGTGTGCGTTGTCATTTGTGACACAAAAAAACCATAAAACATGCCCCCAGGAAACCGTCCAAGCGCTTTGACCACAAAGCCATATGTTATCATCAAGCTACGTCGAAATTCTTATACGCTTGTAACAACTTATTTATATTGTTAGCATCTTTGTAGAGAGATTTTTACGAATTTCCAATACCCAAAGATAAAAGAAGAACTATCATTTGGTAACACAGCTATGTATTATTAAATGATTAATTTTAAAGTTACGTTTAGAAGATTGTTTCAAATGTGACTGTTGTGATGTGACTTTCAAATTTTGATAACTTTTTTTTTTTTTTAAGTTTTTTCTTTTTTTAAAAAGTGAAATAACAGTTTAATAATATAATAGCTAAATGACCTGAGCGCAGGCAATTGATGCACAAGTGCTTGTCCTTGAAAACGTTAAACAGGTCTTGCGGACTTAAATCATGAAAACTTTGACATGAAAATCACGGATGTTGATCATTATATATATTGTTAGAAATCGGAAGCGGTTAACGTTTTAAAAAAACACGATAATAAGACATATCGTCTATATGATTCTAAACTATTTTGAAAGAGATACTATGTAATTGCAATAAGTGACATGTATCACCTACTAACAATACTTCACACTAGTTCCTTCCAATAGGGGCCGTCACTTACCAGCGAGTGCCCCCGATTGACACAATTCCACCGCTTTTATAGTTATTTTCCACCTAAATCTACCCTCTTTTACACGAGTGCGCTATATATATATATATATATATATATATATATATATATATATATATATATATATATATATATATATATATATATATATATATATATATATATATATATATATATATATATATATATATATATATATATTACGACTAGTACATCTTACCGATCATGCACGGTAGCTTAGTAGAATTTTCGTAACGTTGCCCTTAACAGCATGGATGCTGTTATGGCAACAACTAAAATGCAACGTTGATGCTGGAGCATCAAAGGTCCAGAAATGAAAGAATCCGGCTCGAAGAACCAGAAATGTTAGACGCTAGCTTTTGTGGAGTAAATGCAAAAAGATGATTTTTTCCGAAAATTAAGGGATTTTATAGATCTGAGTATATGGTTTGGATTTCAATTTTATCTCTATCTATCTATATCTCTAAGCGTTCCGGAGATAAAAACTCCTGACAGACAAACATACAAAGTAATCTTATAAGGGTTCCTGTTTTTCTTAAAATGCACGGAACCCTAAAAACCAATCCAAAACCAATCAAAATGTGTAAATTAAATGTAAAAAATGTAATTAAGTGTAATGTAATTAATGTATGTAAATTTGGTTCAGTAAAAAATGATATTCATTTTTAGTTGAGCTTAATTGCAAAAGACATTAGCAAAAAAAAAGTAATTAATAAAGCATAAATAAAAATTATTCTGTACAAAAACTAGATTTATGTTTAGAGGACACCAACCTAAATAATTATCGTTGACGAGATGCATATTTTAAGACTGGTTTAAAATTTTGTGGTTATATAACTATAACAAAATATAGCTTTTTTGTAATAATATATGAATATATATTGTTATTTCGTAATTTAGCGTGAAATAAACTTAGACTGACCATAAATAAATAAAAAATAAAATTAAATAAATTAGCTTCACGCTGTATCCCGCACACAGCAGGGTAGGCAGAGGGAACCTAGTGTTAAGACACTCCGTTCCCCACTTTCTGCCGAATTCTGGAGGCATTGCGTGTTGAGTGGCAGAATTCAACGCGCTTAACCTCGATACCAGAGCGAAGAAATGGAAATATAAATTTAAGTAAATATTTCATCTCCTCGAGTGGGGATCGAACCCACAACCAGTCGGTTTTGCAGTCACACCTCGTGCCGCTGCGCCACGACCGGCCTCAATACTGTTACAATTAAAAATAATCAATATATTACTTTTGCATTTGGAATCCGTAATTATACTATTGTTCATTGAGTTTTTTATTTTATTTTTGTGCCAATATTGTATTGTAAAATATTATAAAATAATTTGTGATATGAAAATAAAAAATGGAATCGAATCCAAACCCGAAAATGAAACGTTTGTGTACCGGGCTATTGTCTATAGGTACAATGAAACTTCCTCTGCTTGTGTCAGAAAAAGATCTGGCTTTCAGCTTTCGTGCAAAAACGGCGATCAAACCAGTAAGAGAAAGAAATTAGAATTAAGACTTTTTTGATGATGACCTACTTTTATTTATTCTCTATGATTCTAATTTTATAATCTATGAATCTAATGTTAAAACGTTTTATTTTGTTTAGTTTATTTATTTCATTTTATTTAGTTTATTATATTTATTTATTTTAGTTTTACACCTTGTCCGTTCTCATAAAGACATCTTCGTTCCCCACTTTCCGCCGAATACTGGGGGCATTGCGTGTTGTGTAGCGAATCTTTACACCGCGACTGTCACTGTCTCGTTACCACAGCGATGAAATGAAAATATTTAATATTTCGATTGACATCTATGTATAGAATTAATCCCGCATATATAGCAATGTAGGCAAAGTGAAACCAAGACACTCCGTGTTTCCCTTTTCGCTTTTCGCCGAATTTATAGATGTTGCGTGCTGCGTGAAAAAATCGTCCGAACACTGCACGAACCAATAAAAATTTTATTTATTATAAGTACACTGGCGTCATGTTATCTGTAAATTCCTTAATTTTTCTTTTTCAGAAACATGGAAGGTCATAAAAAACTTATCAATTCAAACAATAGAAGTTGGCGGTGTAGCCACGGCGTGGCTTGGCCCAAAAAAAGTTTATCGTACGTACAAATATTATATTTTCACTATTTGAAAGTTTTATAAGCATGCAACTTCATGCTGTATCCTGCATATAGCAGGGTAGGCACAGGGAACCTAGTGTTTTAGCATACCGTGTCCGCCGAATTTTCTAGACATTTCGTGTTGTGGGGCAGATCTTAACGCTGCTACTAAATCAATTATTAAATTATTTTTTTTATACATTTTGTAATAACTGTTATTTTTTTTATTTTTGTTTTCAGTTGTGAGCGATCCAGAGGATTATGCAACAGTAGCAAACACATGTTTGGAAAAAAATATATTCTATGATTTTTTAACGCCTTGGATTGGGCAAGGGCTAGTCACAGAACCTCGTAAGTCTTACTTAGGTTACTGGCAAATATTTTAATGTTTCGAGGCCCTCGTTAAGCATTGGCATAAGCGTGTGACTGTAACGCGATGGTTGTAGGTTCGATCACCTCTCGAGGAATTATTAATATTTATTTATATCTTCATTTCTTCGCTCTGTTGTCAAGGCAAAAGCGGCTCTACGTTTCGCCACTAAACACGCAATGCTCCCAAAAATTCGGCGGCAAACGAAGTGCCTTAATACTAGGCTTCCTCTGCCTACTCATCTATATGCAAGATACAGCGTGAAGCTGAAGAAGCAGTTTCTGTTCAAAGAAAGGCTGATTTTATTTATTTATTTTTACCAGACCACGTGTTATGTATGCAGTTAATTTATAAGTTTTTTAATTTTATTTATTTGTGACTTGCCTTTTAAATTGATTTAGAAAATTTTCAGTTGATTTTATCCCATCGTTTTCAAGCTCAAAGAGTCATATCTACTTTTAATCTATAAAATACAAAAGATATCTTACCTAAAACTTTCGTCAGTTAAAAATAAATAATTAAAGATGGTAAACATAAATACATTGAGGCCAATCGTAGCGCAGGGTCAGGGAACCAGGGAATATTTGACTGTAAACGCGACTGGTTGTGGGTTCAATTCTCACTAGAGGAAATTTAATATTTATTTAAATTTATATCTTCATTTCTCCACTCTGGTGTCGAGGCAAAGCGCGGCACGGCTGCCTACTTTGTTGTGCGCGGGATACAGCGTGAAGCTAATTTGAATAGATTTTTGATTTGGTAAACATAAATTAATTATTTAATGAATATTATTTATTTAGTTGATAAATGGAAAATCCACCGTCGACTAATAAGCCCGGCATTCAATCAAACAGTGCTCGATGGTTTTATTGACATCTTCAACAGTCTAAATCGTCGTTTTGTCAAGAATCTAGAGGAAAAAATTGGAACGGGTCCATTTGATATTTTTCCTTATATTCATCGTAATACCTTGCAAGCAATATGTTGTAAGCACATTTTTATTATATTCTTAATATCTAAGTAGTCTATATTATTTGTTTTGCATTTCACAAGCAGACAGAATTCATTTAAAAATCAATTGCTGGAACTAAAAGCTTGGCTAGAAAAATCCAACACACCGTAGAAAAATAAACTCGTTTTAAGATAAAATTAGATCGAGGTAAAGCGCGGCGTTGAGTTCTGCCACTAAACACCCAATTCATCCAGAATTCGGCAGAAAGTGGAGAACGGGATGTCTTAGCACTAGGTTCCCTATGCCTACCCTGCTGTGTGCGGGATACAGCGTGAAGCTAAAAAAAAGACACCATTTTTTATAAATATAGATATTACCGGTAATCTGTAAAACACAGGTACTCTATACAATACTTTGGCAATGTCTAAATATTATGAATAGTATTGTCTATTACATAATTATTTCTAGATTAGGAATAAAATTACTAGGAATTGTATAAAGTTAGATCTCTTTTGATTTTTTTTTTCATTACCGAGGTATCGTATAGAGTACCGAATTATACAGATTGCACGTAACATAAACACGAATAAATACTATGTAGCTAATATTTTTAAACTTTTTAAAGCGTTATTCCACACTTAGGATAGAGAAATACTTATTTAGAAAACGTTACGTACGTTCAAATTTTTTTACGTTTTCTAAATAAGTACTATTGTATGGTTTAATACAGTGGCAGCAATAGGTATAGACTTGAGTGATGAAACAGTGCAGAATAACGATTACATGCTTGCTGTGGACAAAATAATAAGCATATTCACAGACAGAATCCAAAAATTCTGGCTCTACCCCGACTTTATCTTCAATTTGTCATCAAAAAAGAAAAGACAAGATAAATATGCGAAAATTCTACATCACTTCTCAAATACGGTAATGTGATCTTTTGATACTTAATATGTCATAAATTAGATAAACTACAATACTGACGGAATGTCTTGAATTTTTTAAATTCATGTTTGTTATAAGTACTTATTGAGTATTTTTTAACGTATCCCGTATATAAGACAGGCAGAGGTAACCTAGTGTTAAGACATTCCGTCCCTAAATTTTCGAAGCATTAAATGGAAGTGCCAAGAAATGAAAATAATGTATTTCCCCAACTGAGAATCGAACCCACAACTGGCCTCCTTTCAATCAGACCAGTGCCGCTGAACCACGACAGCATAAATGGAGATTTTTTAAACTTGTTCTTAAATTTAGAGCTTATAACATTTTTTTATTATAGGTTCTTAAGAAACGAAAAGAAGACTACCTTAACAATAGAAATGTGTTAAGTGACAAAGAGACAAAAGGTATATTAAACAATCTTTGCAAATAGTATAAATTTGATTCAAACTAAAAAGGACCGACCGAAGCATTTATAAAATAAAACAAATAAAACAATTTATGTGTAAGGGTTAATAAATATGTTATTTTACGTATTATTTTTATTTATTACGTATTATTTTTATTATTTTAGGCCCCAAATTCAAACCATTTATGGACCTTCTATTGGATTTATCTGTAGAGAAAAATTTATTCAATGATACCGAGATTAGAGATCATGTGGATACCATAATTGCAGCGGGCTACGAGACGTCCGCCGATGCTTTTATGTATGCCATTTTGCTAATTGGATCTTTTCCAGTCGTACAGGAAAAGATTGTTGAAGAGTAAGTAACAGTTGTAGGTGTATAGTTTATAGATAGAAAATTAATAATAATTATAATGTGTTGCAAAATAGTTTCAAACACGAGGAAATTTAGGCCTTTTTAATGTTCTTCCTTCAGAACAATTTTTCATTCTCTCAAATTGTCCAACCCACGAGAGTGAGTTCTTCTGCTTTTTAACGTGGCATTCTCGCTAGTACCTGCTACTCTGTGTATCTCTTTAGATTCGTTAGTCAACCTCTGAGATCGAGTTAAGACCTAACAAATACCATGAAGAGATCACATCTTCATACTTCATTCGTTCTTCATTCAGAAGAAGTATAAAAGAAAGATGAATGTCATCTTTCTTTTATACTTCTTCTGTAATACATACCTAGGATACCAGCTCTGCACTGTTTACAACCAAACATGCAGCTATGCCGACGTTTCGCTGTCTCATGAATGCACGATGTTTATATGAATATGTAGATGACAATGAACGAGGCGAAAGAAATGTGCAAAGACCATAGTGTCTAGCGCTCCATGCTATTCTATCTGTAGTCAGAAAATCATAAAGCATAAGGCTAAAAAATTGTAATTTCATAATATTAATCCTATAATTTATATTTTTCGTGTAAATATTTATTTTTAGATTAAAGGATATCTTTGGTGATGACAACAGAGATGTCACGAAACAAGATTTATCAAAATTGAAATATTTAGAAGCAGTTATAAAAGAATCCATGCGATACTTTACAGTTGTGCCAGTAACAGCTAGAACTTTAGACAGAGATGTGAAACTGCGTAAGTAAGATACATATAACATGTAAATATTAGTAAAATTTAAACAACAATGTGAGTAGATAGCGGTATATATAGCTGTATAGTCTATATGGTACACTGTAGTATAGTTTACATAGTATTAAAATTATAACAATAAATTATAGGCAAATGTGTATAAAAAATGTAACATAGGTATATTTTATTATCAAAATACACATAATAGCTAATAAGTCAAAATCAAACAAATTTATTCGAACTAATAACTTGTATGCTTATTTTTTGAACGTCTAATAATTTACCACTGGCTAAAACTATCTTAGACCTGAAAAGAACTGACACGGCGCAAGAATCTCAGTGACTTTCACGACTTTTTAAGACTTTTTAAAACACAGATTTAAAAAGAATCTACAGAATTTACAGATTCACACTGATTTATTAGGGACAATAATATATCTGAAATAGACGGTACGGACACCGGATCGAGCATTTCATGACCAGAGCATGTTATTATTTGTAAAATCGTTAATTAAGTAATACATTTTAACACAGGAAACTGCACGTTATCCAAAGGCTACACTTGCATCATATTAGGACATGGAATACACCGCCATCCAATATGGGGGCCAGATGCCGATGAATTTATTCCCGAAAGATGGTTAGATCCAGCTAGATTACCTAAAATTTCGTCAGCTTACGCTGCATTTAGTATTGGAACAAGAATGTGCCTAGGTAAGGAAATGTAGGTTGAGGGCTAAAATAATGTTGTGAACCGGCACCATATCATTTAATTACTTACAAGGGAACGGGGACGGTATATGCGTTTGGGAGAGATGATGTTTTTTTTTATTTTGTGTGTGTGTTTGTGCAAACAAATTTTACTATTTGTCTCCAAAACCACTGGTCCGATATTAATACAGTTTTCAGTGATGGGGTTGGATATGATTGGTGCGTGTTCTTAGATAGTGTTACGGTAACAACAGGGGCCGCTGCAGAGAACATTTGTTTGTGCAATTCAATGTTGCCATTTATATATAAATGTCAACATTGTTTGAGTATTGTTTGAAAAAAAAAACAAAATTAAAATTTTGAAAACACCTACGACGGCTAAAATGTCATTGAAAAAGGATAAAATAATTTAAAACCCCAACAAGCCTGACCTATGAACTTAATAAAAACGCAAAAAAATCCGTCCAGGCCTTTTAATATATTAAATTTCAACATAAATATAAATATGTAAGGATAGCAACAAATATCTCCCAAGTATTCACGTATTATAAGACTTCAAAAATAGTTCATTTAAACCAGTGATTCCCAACCTTTTTTTGTTCAAGGACCACTTTTTCATCATTCTTGGTAGTAGGGACCACTATGCATATAGGTATAATAAAAATTAACTGTGAAAATTAAACAGTAACTTCCTTTCACCATCCTCAGTCATAAAATTAAAATCGTTCGCGGACCATATTTAGGCTTCTGCGGACCACTGGTTGGGAACCACTGATTTAAACGAACTATTCCATACTCCGTATACGGAGAAAATAGCAAATTTATAGGTATTTATTTCATATTAAAAAAATATTACAAACTGGCGTGGGCGAGTCCAACTCGCATTTAACCGGTTTTTATAGATAAGTGGATAGATTTATAAAGAAGAGACTAGACTAAAATTTGAATTAAAAAAATTATAAACTTTCTTTTCAGGTAGATCATTCTCATATATGTCTATGAAAATTACATTGGCTCATTTAATAAGGAACTACAAAATAACTGGAGATTACACAAAACTTATAAATAAATTCGATATTATGCTGAAACCCGTATCTGGATACCACATTGCTATTGAAAGAAGGAAATAATACTGTTTTGATTCGCTTTTATTAGTTCGACTTCTAATTATGTGCCTATATATATATATATATATATATATATATATATATATATATATATATATATATATATATATATATATATATATATATATATATATATATATATTGATTGAGCTTTTTATATTTTATTAGGTACATAATATTATTCTTAATTATAAGATACGTCTTGATATATTCTGTTCTTTCTTCTGGTGAAATGTGTTATTTTTTTTATTTTTTATATGAATGGTTTATTCTATAAATTGCCGAATTTTCATAATAAAAAAAGCTTATGGTATTATAAAACATTTTTTTATTTTAAGGGATTGAAATTACTACTAAAAAATATTATAAAAAAAATTTAAAAATAAATAAATAAAAAATAAAAAAAATATAGAGGCCGGTCGTGGCGCAGCGGCACGAGGTGTGACTGCAAAACCGGCTGGTTGTGGGTTCGATCCCCACTCTGGTGTCGAGGTTAAGCGCGGCGTTGAGTTCTGCCACTCAACACGCAATGCCTCCAGAATTCGGCAGAAAGTGGAGAACGGAGTGTCTTAACACTAGGTTCCCTCTGCCTACCCTGCTGTGTGCGGGATACAGCGTGAAGCTAATTTAATTTAATTTAATTTTTAAAAAAAATATTAAATATTTGAAATGAGTTAAGTATTCTTTTAGTGTTAAGTGTTTTACCTTCACGCTATAGAAAGCAAAGAGAACCTGGGTACCTAGTGTTAAGACATTCCTCATTAAGATCTTTGGAGGCACTGCGTGTTGCGTGTTAAGTGGCGAAACTCGAACTATATATATTCGAAGCCATGTAAAAGTAGTTATTTATTTTTGTTAATGAATGCTGTGTAATTTAATTTTGTTGCAAGGTATTTTTTCGTTCAATCTGCATCTTTAGGTGCTCGATGCTAGCACGAGAGTATAGGATATACATAAATATATTTTTCAGTTGTGGCGCAGGGCCACAAAGTGTGACTGTAAAATCGACTGGTTCTGGGTTTGATCCCCACTCGAGTAGATGTAATATTTACTTAAATTTATATTTCCATTCTCGCCCTGGTGTCGAGGTAAAGCGCGGCGTTGAGTCCTGCCACTCAACACGCAATGCCTCCAGGATTCGGCAGGAAGTGGGGAACGTAGTGTCTTAACACAAGGTACCCTCTGCCTACACTGATTTTGATTTGATGTTTTTTTATTTAAAAATCTTTAGTAAGCATGTAATAATGTAAGTGCAAGTGTCAGGCCTTAAAGCAAAAACGTTGCATTAAACTCTACCTTTATCTTTTAATTGTGTTAACTTAGAGGCTTCATTTTTTTCTGTGCCCCAAGGGACGTAAACCTAGTTGTTTGAAATTAATTTCACTTTGCCACTTCCACGAGATATTTCCATCTTGAGATAAATTGTGACTGACGAACAGAAGGCATACAGACTGACGCACAAAAAAAGTGATTTATAGAAGGATGCAGTTTTATATGTGTGGAATACTGAAAAAATCTATATATTTGCAAAGTAATCGTAATTAAATGTTTTTTACAAAAAAAGTATTTGTTTTTTACATATTAAATACAGCACCTGATTTTTCCAAATTATATTTTCAAAAAACATGTACCGTGTGTAAAAGCGTGGATAACTCAAATCACAAGGATAATCGCAAGAAAAACGTTGAACGTTTTTCTTTGTAGCTAGTAAATACTTTAAAATCAGTATATCATAACAAGCCCAATAAACTATGGACCTCTTTAAATTATGCGGGGTTCCTGGTAAAGATTTTATTGATTGAAGAATTACCTATAGGTCCCGACTGTTAATCCTAATAAACTATTGGGCTTGTTTATTTTCTTTTTAGTTTGATGCAGTTGGGGTTTTTGTTTTTACAAATATTTTTTTATTTTTCATTTTTTTGTTAGAATTTATTATGGTAATGATAATCATCTCTATATATAATAAGACAGTAAAAATATTTTGTCTGTACATTTAGTAATTTTGACTGAAATGGATAGAGGGACACTTAAAAAGACTAATAGAAAGCAAAAAGATTTTTTTTGAATTTCTTGTCTGTCTGTCTGTCTGTCTGTCTGTCTGTCTGTCTGTCGACATATTGTTGTCCGCATTTTTCTCTGAAACTACTGAACCGATTTACTTGAAAATTTCACCAATTGCTTTGTTTTAACTCAATTTAGGTTCTAAAGTTTGGTTCATCAAAATCGGTTCATTAAAAAAAAGTTATCGTCATTTGAATGAACTCAAGGCATTAGCTTGCCAGCGAATGTTATATAAAAATCGCGCTGGTATGACCCTGGCTAAAGAATGACATTCGAAACGTCTTGATTATATGACTGTTGATAAAAATATATATTTTTGAAGCACTATTATACAATATTTTATACAATAAAGTAAACAATGCCAGTCGTGGCGCAGCGGCAAGAAGTGTGACTGTAAAACCAACTGGTTGTGGGTTCGATCCCCACTCGAGGAGATGAAATATTAACTTAAATTTATATTTCCATTTCTTCGTTCTGGTGGCGAGGTTAAGCGCGGCGTTGAGTTCTGCCACTCAACAAGCAATGCCTCCAGAATTCGGCAGAAAGTGGGGAACGGAGTGCCTTAACACTAAGTTCCCTCTGCCTACCCTGCTATGTGCGGGATACAGCGTGAAGCTGATTTATTTATTTTAAGTAAACAAAATTGAATTGTTAGTAGAGATTACCTTCATAAATCGTAACAGTAAAGTTTAAATCGTAATTAATTCAACACAGAGATAAAGAACGATTTGATCTTCAAAGAAATATCAAGTAAATACATAGATTTTTTGGTTCGTTCGTTCGTTTGAAATAAATCTATATAAAAATGCCTAAAAACATCCTTTCTACGTGTACTCTGTAATAACTACATATTTACCAATTATTCATTTATCTAATAATATGCAAACAGGAGTTAATATGCAAACATTACAGTTATTTTACAAAGAATATTATGAATCCTTAACCAAATTAATAATTTTACATTTAAGACTGTTTCTGAAGCAGTACAATTATTAAGTGACATCAGCACATTTAACAGAGCTTTAAAAAACATAACATAGGTAAAAAGAACGTAATGTTACATATATATATATATATATATATATATATATATGTATATGTATATATATAATAAATAATTAGCTTTATGTATATTTTATGAATATCAAATATCGACATTGGTCATATTTTTTAGTTCGAAACAATCAAAAATTCTTACAGAAGTTACGATAATGTCGTAAAAAAATCATAATAGAATATTACAGATTAAAGTAACAAAAAATCATATTAGAAGTCATTATAGTTGTCTTTATATTATATATGTTGTTGTATGTTGTCTTTATATTTGTTTGTCATTCTATTATAGGGTGTGAGGCCAGTCGTGGCGCAGCGGCACGAGGTGTGACTGCAAAACCGACTGGTTGTGGGTTCGATCCCCACTCGAGGAGATGAAATATTTACTTAAATTTATATTTCCATTTCTTCGCTCTGATGTCGAGGTTAAGCGCGGCGTTGAGTTCTGCCACTCAACACGCAATGCCTCCAGAATTCGGCAGAAAGTGGGGAACGGAGTGTCTTAACACTAGGTTCTCTCTGCCTACCCTGCTGTGTGCGGGATACAGCGTGAAGCTGATTTATTTATTTATTTTATTTTATTATAGTTGTCAATCAATTCTGCTTAAATCAATAATCATGTATTTTAAGCGGGCGAAGCCGTGGGCGGGCCGCTAGTGATATATATACCTTTTTGAAATCCTGAAATTAAACTCTTGAATTTGATACTCATATTGTAGTATTCGAAAAGATTTTTTTTTTCACTAAGTCCAATGGCGTACCACAGCCGCCGTGATTATTGTTTATTAACGTCACCTATTTAAGAGCACTTGGGCTGCTAATACAAATCTAACGATACCTCAAATATGTAAATCTGTTCAGCGGATCTGGAGATACGAGGTAATAAGGAATAAGGAATAAGGATAAATACAAGATACGCGCTAGCAGTCGGGAAAAATATTAAATTCAATTTTAAAGAATTTGAAAAATATGAAAAATATTATTTAAGACAAAATTTTCATTTTTATAAACTTTCAAGGTAAAATTCTATTAGATGTACCTCATGTCATATAAAACACCCGATCCTTTCTTGTCAGGTAGAGAACCTAAGAGTATAGAAGGGGTCTGCTGGCGTTCCAGTGGCATGTGTAATTTTTGTCTAAATATTACATTCCCTGTCTACCCAGCTATATGTAGGATACAGCGTGAAGATAAAGAAAATATAGAAAAAGTCTCCACACATAAAAATAAGAAGGGGTGCAGTAAGGAAAAAAATCTTTAAAAATCTAATGATGTTTACTATCTTATACCAAAAGCACTGCAATCTCCCATAAAAAATATACTAAACATAACTAATATCTAAGTACAATTTTATACATATAATTAAAATGTAACTGATCGCTGTCTGTGCGAACGATTATATGAACGATTTATAAGAAAAAGTATTATTAGGGATATTTGTTATTATATATTTCATAGGTATTATGTATCCGAAATCAAAATAAATATTTTTAAAAAATATCTATTAAAATGATTTAAATTGATATAACTTTTGCGTTCACAAATGCACAAACATGCATGTTTGCACGTTAAGATTAAAAATTACCGACCGATTTAACTGTAATTTTCACTATAATATTTTGATAAGATTCACTTAACATTTAGTTTTATTACAATCGGTTAACATAAAAAAGTTATATCAATTTTTAAAAAAATGATAGACGAAATTGCTATAAATATATTTTTTAATGTGCTAAAACTTTATTTAGCTTTCAATGTCTATAAAATAATAAATATATCACACGGAGACAGCGGGATACAGCGGGAGTGAAACACAAAAAAAAATGTGTAGTTCAAGAGGGCAACGCCGCGAGCGGGTTAATAGTTATATTATATGTACTGTAGACCCATAGAAGCTGCATGAGCTAGTATAGCCTCGGCTGCTTGCTTTGTCTCCAGATGTGATTTGGCTGCATCATGCCAAGATGCTGCGGCTGCACGAGATGCACCTTCCAAAGAACTCACGTAGCGTATGGCTGCAGCTAAATTACCACGTTCTATCCAAAACCTGTAAAACATAGGCATAGTAAAATTATCTGCTTATTCTTTTTTATATTGTTTTTAGATTTTTTTAGTGTTAAGACACTGCGTTACCTTTAAGACGCTTCTGTTCAATTCTAAGAGCATTGCGTGTTGAGTGGCGGAACTCAATATCTCGCTTTGCCTTGCGAGGGCGGGGAAAACTTAACATAAAATATTGAGGCCAGTCGTAGCGCAGGGGCACCAATTGTGACTGTAAAATCAACTGCTTGTGGGTTCGATCCCCACTCGAGGAGATGAAATATTTACTTAAATTTATATTTCCATTTCATTGCTCTGACGTCGAGGCAAATGCGCGGCGTTGGGTTCTGTCACTCAACACGCAATCCCTCTAGAGTCCGGCAGAAAGTGGGAAACGGAGTGTCTTAACACTAGGTTCCCTCTGCCTACCCTGCTGTGTGCGGGATACAGCGTGAAGCTGATTTTATTTTCAGTTCCTCAAGCGGGAATCGAACACACACAACACAACACAACCTGTCGCCCGTTTGTGCCCCTGCGCCATGACCGTCTTTATTACAAACTTCTTTTTAGGACTTACCTTGCTCTCTGTAATAAATCAAAAGTATCCAAATCTTTAAATGGCTCCTGTGGCAATTTATCTATTTCTTGTTGCGGAATACCTGATATCTAAAATGAAGATTATACAGCTATATAACAGAAAGAATATAATAAATTTTTTAATTGGTAAAAAAACGGCTTTACTGTAATTGTAGACATAGGTTACATCTGCCTCCAGTATTAAATGCGAATCAGGTTTTTTTGTATTTATATAAATATTTTTTAAGCTTACATGCATTTTTGACACAATGTTAAACCACTCTGTTCTATCATTTCTATTCATTTATTGACTTGGATAATTCACTTCCCGCTCTATTAAATAATTATAGATTTTTATCTTAAAAGCTGAAAACAAGACGACTACTACTAATGGAACAACTGACGTTGGGTTTCTCTGTCTAACCCTACCCTATATACGAAGCATAGAAAAGAGGACAACTAGTGTTAAGACACTCCGCTTCCCTCTGCCCGCCAAATTCTGGACGCATTGCGTGTTCAGAGGCAGAACTTAACGCCGCACTTTGCCTTGACTCTAGAGCAAAGAAATTAAAATAATATTTTTCTTAATTTTCTCGGGTGGGAATCGAACCAACAACCGGCCGCGTTTGCAGTCACACATTGGGCCTCTGTAGCACAACTAGCCTCAAAAAATACTCGTTAAAATTAATAAAAAAATTACCTTCATAAAAAGTAACATAGATTGAAGCCAAGACATAAAATATACTGGTAACGGCGCTCCTTCTTGCTCTACGAGAGCCACTTTCAATGCAGTCGATTCCATCTGACAATAACATTAATTTACTATTTAATTTAAATATGTTTTTTTTTATATAATTAATTATAATTTAAATTATGTCACAAAAAATATTACATAGTTCTAGTTTATTAAATAGTTTAAATAAAATTTACGATTTTTTTATTTTTGGACAAGCACCAGTCGGGCTCTTACAATGAGGGTTACGTACAAAATTCTAGCTTAGTTTAGCCAGACCCTTTTCATCTCATTGCTCACTTCTTTTGATTATATTTTTTTTAGGATTTAACCACAAATGTATAGTTTTTAGATTATTTTCCTGAATTCCGAACTCCTGAACTAGTACCTGTAGATGCTAGCTGCCAAATTTCATAATTCTGGGTCAACCGGAAGTACCCTATTAATTTTGACTCCCTTTATAGTGTCGAAATACGCGTGTTTTGTGATATAAACGGCCATATCTTTAAGTAAATATAGAAATACGTTTTTTCTAAGAAATCATAGGGTTATAGATCTGAGTATATAGTTTGAATTTCAATATCTCCAAGCCTTCTTGAGATAAAGGCTCTTGATAGACAGATAGATAGACAGATAGACGGACAACAAACTGATCTTATAAGGGGTACTTTTTTCCTTAAAAGGGATGGAATCTTAAAAATAAGTCGCTTTTTTGTTCCCTTGTCACTAGTGAACCAGTTTTGATGAACGATATGTTGGAGTTGCCTTGAGTCATTAAGGCAAATCTAATCCAATCGAGTGTTACTGTATATCTTAATTTAATTTATGCAGTCAGGTTTTTTGTATTGTGTATAACTTATTGATAGATTATACATATATACGTGTTAAAAAATCAGCTTCTCGCTGTATCCCGCAGACAGCAGGATAGGCAGAGGGAAACTATTGTTCCGTTCCCCACTTTCTGTCGAATTCTGGAGGCATTGGGTGTTGTGTGGCAGAACTCAACGCCGCGCTTAACCTCGACACCAGAGCGAAGAAATGGAAATATAAATTTAAGTAAATATTTCATCTCCTCGAGTGGGGATCGAACCCACAACCAGTCGGTTTTACAGTCACACTTCGTGCGCCACGACTGGCCTCATACATACTTGCTGATAGATTAATTGGTTTGTTTAAAAAAATAAAAATATATTAGGTAATTTGTCTTGGTTGAGTGAGGCCAGTCGTGGCGCAGGGGCACAAAGTGTGACTGTAAATGGGAGTGCTCCGTTTTGGGTTCGCCACTTTGGAAATTAAATTTACATTTCCATTTCTTCGCTCTGGTGTCGAAGCAAAGCGCGGTGTTCAGTTCCGTCACTTAACACGCAATGCCTCTAGAATTCGAAGGAAACGGAGCGGAATGAGGAACGGAGCGTTATAACACTAGGTTCTCTCTGCCTACACTGCTGTGTGCGGGAGGTGTATGTGATGAAGCTGATTTGATTTAATTTAAGGTATCTTGTATTAAATTTCTAATTAAGTTACAACCAAAACCTCTTTTCTAAATTTCTTTGTTTTTTAAAATATTGTCTCTCTTTTAAAAATAATATTTGACACACATCTAGATTAGTAGCTCCACACTACTGCGTGTCTACCATAAAAAAAATAATTAAAAAAAAGACTTCAAACAAACTAAAAAGTAAATAAAAAAATATTTTTAAAAACAAAAACCCCGACTGCATCAACCTAAAAAGAAAATAAACAAGTCCAATAGTTTATTAGGATTAACAGTCGGGACCTAAAAGTAATTCTTCAATCAATAAAATCTTTACCAGGAACCCCGCCTAATTTACAGAGGTCCCGAATATTTTTTTTATTTGCCCCGGGTATTTTTTTTATTTTTAACTTTTTTGTTAGAATTCATTACGGTAATCATAATCATGATATACCTTTTTGAAATCCTCGTAGTAAGCCCTTGAATTTGAGACCCATATTGTGGTATTCGAAACGAAAATATTTTTTTTTCACTAAGTCTAAGTTTTTCACTAAGTTAACGTCACCTATCGAAGAACACTTGGGCTGCTAATACGAATCTAACGATACCTCAATTATGTAAATCCGTTCAGCGGTTTGGAAATATGAGGTATTAAAGAATAATACATAGATACAAGATACACGCGAAAAACAACCCTTCCTTAGCAGTCGGGAAAAATAAATTTACTTAACATAAAGTAAAACGTATTTTTAAACATTTTTAAAGTGTTATTCCACACTTAGGAAAGAAAAATACTTATTTAGAAAACGTATAACAATTTGAACGCAGCGGGACTCGAACCCGCGCCTCCTGGTCGGTTTCCAGGAGGCGCGGGTTTGAGTCCCGCTGCGTTCAATTTTTTATACGTGTTCTAAATAAGTAAGTAAAAGGTACTTTGAATTTGTTAAACAAAAATAATTAAAGTTAAATTTTAATAATTTCGTCGGTGTCAAGGTTCAATAAAACTTAAAACATAAAAAGATATACAGTCGAATTGATATCCTCCTTTTCTTACAGAAGTCGATTAATAAAAACATGAAATACGAAACACCTAAAAGATAAGCAGCTACAGCATCTCTTGCACTACAATCTAAGAATAGATATTTAAATATAACCTTATGGTATTTTTCCCTTAACACGCTCTCCGGCACTACTCCCTTTTCTCTTACAGATTGAGGTATCGCTTTCAATACTGTCGTCACTAATTTATCACCGTCGCCTTAAATTAACAATTACTACATATTTTTAATTGTATATAAACAGTAAAAAATGACATTCAGCAGGCGAGAATGTCATTTATTAAATATTTTTTACATTTTAAAATGTTATTCCACACTTAAAATGTACTTTAATGCCATTGTGACGCAGGTGTGACTGTAAAGCGACGGTTATGAGTTCAATTTCCACTTGAGGGAGTGAATTATTAGGCATATAATAATATTTTCATTTCTTCGCTCTGGCACCAAGGCAAAAGCCCGGCGTTGAGTTCTGCCATTTAACACGCAATACCTCGAAAAATTCGGTGGAAAAAAGGGGACGGAGTGTCTTAACACTAAGTTCTCTCTACCTACCCTGCTGTGTACAGGATACAGCGTAAAGCTGATTTTTTTATTTGTTTACTATGACTAGCTTTGAAATTCCAAAAGATACTACTTAACCTAATACGTAATTTCATTTGGTACATATTGAAATCATTTATTCTGGACCCTGTAGGTACGTGTCCACGGCTGGGGAGGCAGAGGGAACTCAGGGTTAAGTCTCTCCGGTCCCCTATCTTCTACCTCATTTTCGACATTGCGAGTTGATTGGCGCAATTTAACACGGCGCTCTGTCTTATTACCGGGACGTAGAACGGAAAATATTTCACTACCCCGACTGGGAATCGAATCCACAATCGTCACATTTAGAATTAAACGCATATATAATTTTGATTGTGCAAATAAGATTAAATAAAATTAACCTGACGCTTTTTCAATAGCCTTCAATTCCTTATCGACATTGACATAGGGCTCTCCTTTCTTAGTGGCCACCAGTAGAGACGCCCCCGCGACCCACAGTTCTTGAGAACGCTTAATTTCACTTTCGACTTTTAGT
This sequence comes from Heliconius himera, assembly GCA_021202915.1. Classification (NCBI taxonomy): domain Eukaryota; kingdom Metazoa; phylum Arthropoda; class Insecta; order Lepidoptera; family Nymphalidae; genus Heliconius; species Heliconius himera. The sequence continues at coordinate 54,055 of JAJHJA010000246.1, forward strand.
CGAGCTGTAAAATAAAAAATAAAAAAAAAACACTTGTTTAGTATATTCTGATCGTTGTAATGACAACTATTGATATTTGACATATCTTGTAAATGGTTTCGGCATTTACGTTTCGTATATAATAATGTTTTTAATATTAGTATTTACTGAGGCCAGTCGTGGCGTAGTTCTTCGCCCTGGTGTCAAGGCATAACGCGGCATTGAGTGCCGCCACTCAACGCGTAATGTCGATAATGACTCATTAAATTAGCGATCATAATAATTATATTTATAAAAATCAAAGAACAACAACTATTAGGCACATAAGAAAATAAAACAATAATATTTTTTGCGTTACCATTAAGTTTGTCTTCAACAACTTTCAATTTTGCGGCCATTTCTGATACTTGTTTCTCAAGTAATGATTTTTCGTATGCTACCTTTTCCGCGACAATCACTTCTAACTTTGCAGTGGCCTTATATTAATTAAAAATCGAAATTTAATATTAAAAGATAAAAATTAAAAATAATGAAATAACCTGTAATACATATTTATCCAAGTAGTCCAAGTGTACAAGGGTGCTATTGTAACCGCAACATATTGTGAATTCGATTCGCACTGCAGGAAATGAAATATTTATCAACCAGGGCGACATGTCAACTCCTACTCTCGCGCAGGCTGAGTGATCTCTGTAAAGAGACTTTAGACCCAGCAAGGGTCCGCTCAGTTTGTATCGAGGTAGTATGTCCCATAATTTCGTTCACCGTGATCATGCGCAGGGAAAAGATCTGATCAAGACACCCTCTTCTAAGTTTAAAGCCTCCTTGGACCTGCCACAACAGCCTTTCATCACATCACATCTAATAATTCTTCTTCTCTTCCACCCCTCTTACATTCCACGTAGCCATTTGTAGCTCCGTCCTCCACCTACCAGAAGCACCTGCTTCTGGTAGGTGGAGGACGGAGCTACAAATGGCTACGTGGTACAAGAAAGAAATAATTAATGAAGTTGGTTAAAATAAAAAAGCCTCCGTGTCAATTTCAGAATTGATGAATTTTTACAAGTTGATAATAAATACAAGTTTGTAATTGTGTATTCTTGCCATAAAATACCCATAAATTCATATTCATCATCATCATCATTTAAAAAAAAAACAAAAAAGTGAGTTATTTTTGATACACTGAATATCTTAAAATTGAATTATGGATTAAGAACATTGAGTTATAACAATGACCTCTTTTTCCTTCTGCGCCAATCTCTTTTCCATTGTATCTTGATGTCTTTCCAATTGTATTTTCAGCGATTCTTTTAGTAAGTTGTCGTTTGCTTTCTTTTGATCATCATACTAGACACAGAAAGAACAAAGAAATCTTTAAAAATATAATATATCACAATTACAAATAACAATCTAAAATTTTGTTATTTAATGAATATAAAAAATATCTACGTTTTTATTATAAGAACTAAAATGTACAATAAAATATAAAAAAACTAATGCACCAATGTTGGTATTAGAGCTAAGGCTTCTCTTAGAGATAATTAAATTAAAGATAATCTTGGGGAAAAAAATCTGCATTATAAAAAAGATGAAATTATATATACGCTCGCTTAGACTTATTTTTATATTATAGCCCAAAATTTATACTTTTTAAATGTATATACTGTTAGCAAATTCGTGTAAAAGAGGGTAGATGGAGGAGAAAAAAACTATAAAAGCAATGGAATTGTACTTATTTAGACATATAAAAAATTATAAAAAATTGAACGTAGCGGGATTTGAACTTCTTGAAAACCGTTCAAGCGCTCTGACCACTAAGCCATACGCTATCATCGATGTGGAATAACACTTTAAAAGTGACAAAAACAATAGAATTGTGTCGATTGGATTGTGTCAATCTTCGTTGTAAAGACCATCCCCAGTCAACAGCAGCATAGCCAAGTCAAAAAAAAAAGTCAATCGGGGGCAAATGCATGTTGGCATAGGCCCATATTGGAAGGAAACTCGTGTGAGCTTTAAGTTTTTTTTTAGTATTTTAATTTCATACAAATTTACCCGTTTTTGGTATTCTTTAGCCATCTGTGCCCTCTTCTCTTTTAAAACACTTTGCATTTGGGCGTTTCTTTGTTTCCTTTCTTTCTCGTCTTGTGGTAACGCTAAAAGTTATAAGACTATGATATAATAAAAACAATCAAATCAAATCAAGTTAACACTGTATCCTGCACACAGCAAGGTAGGCAGAGGGAACCTAGTGTTAAAACACTCCGTTCCCCTCTTTCTACCAAATTTTTCGAGGCGTTGCGTACGAATATATTAAGAAATAATAATTTATTCGCTCGAGTGGAGATCGAACCCCACAACTGTCGCGTTATAGCCCTACCCTTTTGCCCCTGCTACACGATGGCCTCAAAAATTATAAACCTCAGAAATGGTTCTATTGACAACTTTTATTTAATATGTTTATTTATTTTCAATTAATAAATGTTGACTTTAAAAACAAATATGATTATCTTGTCTAATTAATACTCAAGTTCTTACAAGTTTTTGCTTTTCTTAAATTATTTTCGCTTGTTTTCTTTTTAATTTGGCTAAAAGTTACCTTTTAAATGTGCTGCAGTATTTTTTGCTGCTGATTAAAAATAAATATTATATACAAATACCAAGCGCTCTAGACTGATTCTCCACTTTTTTGTAATATAAGACAAAACTGCGGAACCAATGTTACCTAGATTTATAAAAAGAATAATTATGACTATGTTTTAACATTTTAAATGGTTCTTCGTGTATCAAAGTTACCCATTTGATGGGGGGTAATTTTCAAAAAATACAAAATTCTAATTTTCTTCTATACTGATGTATTTTAAAAGGCTTATGTGAAATATCGTTCGTATCTGTCAAAGTTACCCAGATTGGCTGTATTAAAATCCTTATGTTAAAAAAATCAAAATCAGCTTTACGCTGTATCCCGCACACAGCAGCGTAGGCAGAGGGAACCTAGTGTTAAGCACTCCGTTCCCCACTTTCTACCGAATTCTGGAGGCAATGGAAATATAAAATTAAGTAAATATTTCTCCTCGAGTGGGGATCGATCCATAACTAGTCGGTTTTACAGGCCCACATTGTGCCCTTGCGCCACGACTGGCCTAAATCCTTTTAAATTTTTTGGATTAATTTTATGCAAATTTATTTACCAGCGTTAGACATAAAGGAGGTTCATGATAGAAGTTCCTCTCTATAATTAATATAATATGCTTACATAATTTCAAGCTTTGACAATAAACGTCTATCCCAACGCCACTTTTGTTTATAATAAATTTTATAAAATGATTTCTATTGAAATACTCACTGTCGAGGGCCATGTCGACTCTATCAGACATATTCGCTATAAGTTCACTTAATTCGTTCTTCAACTTTTGTGACTGAAATAATATGTATAAATTGTATTTTTTTAGCTTCACGCTGTATCATACATATAACAGAGTAGGCAGAGAAAGCCTAATGTTAAGACAATCCAGTCTTCACTCTCCACCGGATTCTAGCTGCCTTACCTCGACACCAGAGCAAAGAAATGATGATAAATATTTCCTCGAGTGCTTTTACAATCTCATACTTGCGCTACGACTGATCTTATTTATAATTGTATATTAACATACAAAATATCAATAATAACAAAAAAGACACAAAAACATAGTGAATAAAACAAAAAAAAACACAAAAGATATCAAAAGTTATGAAGTTCCCAATTTTGCGTGTTTTAGATTATTTTATATTTTAAGACCACTCTCATATAAAAGCCCATATAAAAAAATTGTTAAGAATGACTTAATTAATGAATTATTTTATTTACGAACTATTCAATGTGAAATAATTATATAGATTAATAATTTGATCTTTTGACTCACATATCTTGTCGTGTGATAGAGAAATAAATCCATATCTCCTTGGAGTCGTAGCTTGTTTTGTTCGTATTTCACTTCAGGAAACATAGCCTCGTTCTCAGCGTAATATTTATCTACTACCGTCTCTACCTGAAGGCAATTATAATTTTTCTTTCAAGTTTCACGCTATATCCCTGACATAGCAGACTAACCAAGAGAACCTGGGAACCTAGAGTTAAAACACTTCGTTCCCGTTTCCCACTTTTTGCCGAATTTTGAAAGCATTGCGTATTGATTGGAGAGCGCCGAGCTTTACCTTGTTACCAGAGCTAGGAAATGAAATGAAAATATTAAATATTTCACTTTTCCAAATAGAAATCGAATCCAGAACCTGTGACGTTTATAGTCGCACATTTGTGCTCCTATATTACGACTGCCTACTTTAAGATAGGTATAAACATTATATGGGTATGAGCAAAAAGCAACATAACAAGAATAAAGAACCTTTTGCCACTGGCTGTCCATAACAACCGACTTGTCATTCTCCCACTGGTATTGGATACAGGAGGCTTTAATTCTCTGCAGATAGTCATTCATTCGTTGGTTAGCACTTTCGATCTCCTCTGGAGTTCCGGTCGCTCCACACTCCAAGTAACGCACCAAGTCTCCTGTATATAAAAATAATAAATTATAATATAAATTATAATAAAAAAACTTTGTAGGCAAAATAAAGCGTTAATGCAATAACACAGTCTGTAAACTATATATATATATATATATATATATATATATATATATATATATATATATATATATATATATATATATATATATATATATATATATATATATATATAATATAAAAAGATATAATAGCATGCATTTACATCCTTATCTCCACATAAAACAAAGGTATTATTATAATTATTCACCTATATCAGCAGTGGCATCTTCCGCGTTTTTAATGGACTCACAAACTAGTTTCATTCGTTCTGTCATGTAACCATTTAACTCTTTAATCTTTAGAATGGAAAAATCTTGCATTGTTTCTTCTACGAGCTGTGAATATTTTCATAATTAATAACTACTTATTACAATAATTTGGAGACTCAAACTTTGTTTTACTAATCGTTTAAATAATTAAAAATCGTCCAAGCGCTCTGGCCACTTAGACCACTAAGACATTCTTAGAACAAACAATCCAAAAAAAATTGTCTATTAGGGTTCCCTACCTGTTAAGGAAAAAAGGAACCCTTATAAGATCACTTTGTTTTTCGTCTGTCTGTCGGTTTGTCAAGAGCCTTTACCTCAGGAAAGCTTGGAGATATCGAGTTGAAATTCAACTATATAATTCGATCTACGGCTCCATGATTTCCCGAAAATAAAGCACATATTTCTACATTTACTTACAAAAAGATATGATCTTTTCTATTGCAAAAAACGCATATTTCAACACTATAAAATCAATAGGAAATCAATATTAATAGGGTGCTTCGGGTTGACCTAGAATAATTTATTTAAATGATATTTATAAAAAAATATGTTTTTTGAGTATTATTCCACTCTTAGAAAGGAAAACTCTTGTCTTCAGAATAACACAGAACAACACAGCTACAATTAATGTGAAAATTTGACTATAATATGTCAATAAGTTTGGGCTGGCGAAGCCGCGCATTGGGCGCTTGTTGTACATATGTGCATTATTATTAAGAAATACCTGATTATAAAAAGTGCAAGCAGCTGCTGCAGTATAGTAGTTGCTTAACGCCTCGTTGCCGCGGTCGTCGAGGCGTTCAATAATTTCACACGCTGTTTTAGTAACCACTATAGGTGGTGGTTCTTCACATTGTTCTGTATCGGGTTCTATGGATTCTTCAAAATAAAAGTATTATCATCAATTACGAAGTAATTACTTGAAAAATTTTGATTTTTTTTATGGTAGGTAGGCAGAGGGAACCTGGGAACGTAGTGTTTGGACTTATACTGGCTTTCCCCTATTTTAATTAACGACAGGAAAAATATATCTAAATCTTTCAATATATGGATACCAAACAAAATCACTTGTAATGTTAAGAATATCCGCTGTGTTAAGAAAATATTTCTGCTGAATTAAGACATTGTGGGTTCAATAGCGAAACTCAACGTCGCACTCTTTGTCTTGTTACCAGAATGTGGAAATAAAATGAATTAAGGATTAATTTTCATGAGTTGAAATTGGTCTTACACCGTCCGTCCGTTAACCGTCGCGCTTAATGACTCGCGAAGACTGAAAATAAATAACTAAAAATCAAGAATTAATAATAATTTTATTTTATTTCAATAGTAAAATAATTGAATCGTCCCATTTAGCTCTAACCTGTTCAAAATATTATCTCACGCACTTAGTACAGTCTCAATTTCAGTCAAGTGTTCATTTCATGCCACCTCTCCCCTACTAACTACATTTTTTCATGGAAAACAATTTAACATGAAAAAAAAACTTTTCACAAATATATATATATTTAGAACTCCATCCAGCCCCTCCTAAAAATATCTCTAGATACGCCAACGGAAGGTGCCTATAAAACCTACCTATACCTACTAAAATATCTACCTACCTACTAAAAACATTCACATAAACTAAGAAATTCGAAATTATTTCTCTTATTAAAGGTCATCATTTGTATTTTCTGTGATTTAAATAAAGGAAATATAATAAAATGGCATTTATACTAATGACAATGCTATATTTATTATTAATCATTATAAATACAGACAGACAGGCAGGCATACGTAATGAAACATAACCAAAAATTGATATTTAATGGGGCATCTACTTACCACCTTTTCTATCTTCAATTTCGCTTTGTGTTGGTACGGCTAAAATGTAAAAAATATGCATTAAAAAAATCAGATTAAAAAAAACGATAACCAAACATTTGTATGAAGATTGTCATTTAGGTAGTAATAAAATAAAAAGAGTCGCTGTGGTCGGACAGGTCTCGCAGCATTCATTTTAACTTTTTGCTTTCTTTGTTTTGTGTTTGTCACTTTTTTCTATTTAATTTTTTATTCTTATTTTATGCTTGTTATTTTGATTTTTATTTTAGTATTACAGGAAAACGATAATGATCTAATAAAGATTTTGAATTTCAATTTATATAATAATCTTACTTATAACAGGTTCATCTTCAACGTCCAAAGAGCAAGGTATAGGTTCTTTAGGATTTTTAAGCGATTTAAAATAATCCTTAATATCTTTGACACATTTCTGTGCAAACTCCTCATAAGTCATGTTCTCCTCGTACGCTATGGCAATGATGTCGTCGAACCAGGGCGCGTGGATTGACAGCCAATCCCGTATTTCTGGTGACCGCCTGTAAAGTTAGTATACGATTATTGAGTATACTTTTAAAGAGGGCCATATAGATTCTAAAATCTATAAAACTGAAAGACCGAAAAATCCTAAAATTAAAAGCCCTTTAATATATCAAGACAAGATATTTTTTAATAAAGTGTGTAAGAAATCGGTTTTTGGCTTTCTTTCGTTCTTTCTTTAATCTATTCGTTTCATTATTTTTTTTCAGATCCACACTGTATTTCGCAAGTAGCAGAGTAGGCAGAAAGAGCCCATTGTTAAGACACTCCGCTTCTCACTTTCCGATAAATTCTAGAGGCTTGTTGAGTGCAAGAACTTAACGCTGCTCTTTGGCTGGACACCAAAGCGAAAAAAAGAAAATATTAAATATTTCATTTCCTTGTGTGGGAATCGAGCCCACAACCTGTCGCGTTTACTGTCACACGCTTGTATCACTGCGCCATGACATCCGCATATTGGTTTCATAAAGTAGAATAAGTGACGAAATCATTCCTTATCGTATAAGAACACTCAGCTACGAATATATTAAAAAATTGCAGATTACATTTAGGTGTCAGATTTGAAAATTGACATTCAACTTGTTTTTTTTTTGTATTCTGCATGTAACACGGTAGGCATAGGGAACCTCGTCCCTCGAACCATCGTTTTTACGAGGTATTGCGTGTTAAGTGGCGGAACTTAACATCAAAATATACATAAATAATAACACATTCAGCCGAGTGGGGATCGAACCCACAAGCGTTACAGTGCGCCCCTGCACCACAACGGTAAGTAACTTATGGCAGCTTCCATATTTTAAATAGCATGTAAGAATAACTTTGCTTTAAATATAGTGTAATAATAAATACTTAGTATATAAATATAAAATAATAATGAAAATGATACTAACTTTGCAATCACAACGAAGCCGCCAGCCAAAAACAACACCGTCATCGCTCCCCAAAACGCACTATCGTCTTTAGGCTTAGGTGGCGGCGGCGGCGGCTTTTGCGGACACGGCTCACGGATTTGAACCTTGTACAGTATCGGCGCGTGTTGGTGAAGAGACGAAACGTACTTGTTTAGACGTTGATGACGTTCCTAGTGTCATTTTGAATAAATATTAACATATTATTTATCCAAATAGTCTACATTTAAATTGACAATTAACATCTATACTAATATAGTAAAACGGAAGAGTTTGTTTGTTTGTTTAAACGCTAAGATCTCCGGATCTACTGGTCCGATTTACTTTCTATTTTGCTTTGTGTGAAAGCTGCATTCTTCAGAAGTGCTATAGGCTATAACAAGACGAAATAACAATAATAAGGAACGCCATAGAATCCTTTAAAATTGCTTTAAGCGCGTGCGTTGCACATTGTTAATTATATATCAGTACGTTGTAAGACACACGTATTCAATTTTATTAGAACTGAAACATAGTCCGCGACACCATATCTCTTATAAATAAGTTACAATAAGGTATTTTGTGACAAAAAAATATTGAAACTTCCAAGGTGATATTTCACCGTTTTTTATTTGACGAAGATATTGAAACTAACGAGTGAAAGTTATTCCATCATCAAGGAAACTTTATGCAGATAATCTTTGGTTTTAGCATGTAATTTGGACATATACTTTTCGAGTAAAAGTAGAATTACGACTAGGCTCGAGTTCCGCGGGGAGCGCCCTTGCCGCCGATGACATCGAACGTAGTACTTGCCCTTTATCAAATTTATGAAAATAAGTTTTTCGTGATTGAATGTATAAATTATATTATCTATCTGTTGGCAAATGGTATACGGGCGAAGCTGCAAATGGGCGGCTAGTATAATAAAATTATCAATAAAATCATTAGTTCTACGTGGACCCGCGCTTGAGCCCCACAGGATACACGCGCTCACTTTTCTACGCGTTTACACTAGCAACAACCCTTGGACTTGGAGCAATGAATACCTACTGATGACGACAGTAATAACATCAAGTGGCCGGCACGAATAAAAATCGGTACGTAAACATTTGCTAAGCTGAGCCTTTCCAAATTTCTGGGCGTTACAAAATACTTTTTAAAAATTAAGTTCATTAAATAGATAATGCTAATATTTTTTTAGGTATGACCCGACGATACCTAAAAAAAATTACGAATAGATGCGTCACGTCACCGCCATTAACTACGATCGATTTCGTGAGTGAGGCGTGTGCGATGTGACAACATGTCATTGTTGATAGGTTAGTGTATGTGTGCTTCATTTTTAACATATGGCGTTTTATTTTACAACTGTAATTTTATTATTTATTTTGTTTAAAACAATCACTTTTTAAATTTTTGCCAAAATCTCTTTCGTTTTAATTGTATAAGGTTTTTATAGAATAGTTCAAAATGTGCTTTCTTTAAAGTGGTGAAGATAAAAACACTTCTGTATAGTTACAAAAGTTGAGCGCGTCTGTTTACTCAATATTCATACAATGATCCGCATCATTGGTGGAATATAAACATGAGGTCATAATCGCTTTTTCTGTAGATTTTCTTAACTAAAAGGGATTGTAAACTCGATCCTTACTCCGTGAAGTTTTGCATAGAGATAATATTAAAATTATTTACATTGTCTCAGCTATTCAGTACATTAAATAGGTGTCCTTCAGTTTTTTATTGTTACAACGAGAAGTGATGAGAGATTTGATAATGCAGATGGTTTTTTTTATAACAAGAAAGATAGAGAAGGACAAGCGCGGCGTTGAGTTCTGCCACTCAACACGTAATGCCTCCAGAATTCGGCAGAAAGTGGATAACGGAGTGTCTTAACAATAGGTTCTCTCTGCCTACCCTATAGTGTGCGGGATACAGCGTGAAGCTGATAAATGATAAATAAACGAAAGATAGAGAACGAAAACATCACTAATCTCTATCTCGTCGAATGTAGAAATATATAAAGGTACTTACCAAAATATTCCTTACACCCAATGCGTAGCTTCTAACGCGGAACATAATGTATTTTAATTTTGTATTTAATATAAGTATATATTTGAAGGTTTAAAAACGTCCTTCCGTTTTGACGGCTGTTTTTTCTTCCACTTCAATTCGTAGCCAGTTATTTTTTTAGGTTTTTTCAATATTATTTAATTTCTGATTTCATTCTATGGTTAGGTTAAGTTTACTATACATTTTTTTATTCATTTATAAACGAGTTAAATATAAAATGAAAGCTAAATTGTTGCTGTAATCAATATCATTTACAATTTTACGTGAAGCAGTTGTTTAGTTAAAATTCGATTTAAATTTAAAATTTCTCAAGAAAGACACCTATTTTATACTTTTAAGAGCTAAATGAAATTATTTTCACAATTTCGTGATTTAGTTTAGGTCTACCTTTAACCATAAACTGCTATACCGATTTTTTTTAGTTTCACGCAGTATTCTGAATATAGTAGGATAGGCAGAGGGAACCCAGTGTTAAGACACTCCGTTTCCCACACACCGTCGATTGCAACATAAACATGAAATTGGTTATTTCACAGTAGGGAAATAAAAAAAAACTAATGTTCAAATAAAACTCTAACTTTTATTACATACATATTATCATATTTACAGCTCGCTGTACACCAGTTTATTTTTATATCCAATTCCAAAAAAAAGCAAAAAATTATAAATGCGACTTTAAATATTTTTTTTATTAAAAAAAACGGAAAAATGAATCATTTTAAACATGAAATGAAGGCATATAATTATTTATATGTTGCTGTTTTTTTGTACTTATATAATTCAATATTATTACATAATTTTAATAGGTTCACACTGTATCCCACAAAATGGGCTGCAGGGCACTGGGAACTTAGTGTTAAAACCCTCCGTTCGTCACGCTCCGCCCAATTTTTGAGACATTGCTTGTTAAGCGACGTAACTGAACGCCTCAACATATCTAGAGTAGCGAAATAAAAAAAATATTCATTTCTTATAGTAGGAATCGAAATACCGAATCCATAATCCGCGTATACAGTCTTACACTGAGATGCTACGTAACAATTTTCAAATTTCTTTATAAGTACAGACTGTTTTAAATATGGCGCAGAAAAAAAGTTAATAGCGAATGAAATTATCTAATATAATATTTAAAAAAAAATTACAACCATCATTACAATTTCAGTTTTTGAGTAAAAAACAGAGAAAAAAATAGCATTACATGCATGTATTATGAAAATGACTTAAAAAAACTTAACACACTGGCAGTTAAATATGACCATATTGGAGAAAAACAAATAACAATAATAATAATTTAAGTTTAACACAATATTTGTTTACAGTTTCGCATTTCATACAATAAATAATGAAAGTACTAAATATTAAGTTTATAGATGTAGTAGACTGGAAATCGAAGCGTACGCCATGACAGTTCCCGCTATTTGAATTCAAGATGGCCGCGTAATAAATAATAACATACTGGTATTGCAAACAGTAAGAAATATAAGTTTACGTCATAACAGTTAGTGACGTCATCGAATTCAAGATGGCGACAAGATAAATATATAAATTCAAACAGCAGTTACACTGCGCCGAACACGGAACCACGCCATGAAACAACTCGATGGCAGTTCATGATGACAAGGTAATAAATATAACATTCTAAATGATAAACCGATCACGAGCGTTCTAAATTTAAACAATTATAAATAAACAACGTTCTAAATTCAAATCGTTCACAGGTACAGTAAACCGGATACAGACGCGTGCGCCATGACGGTCTCCGCTGCTTGTTTAATTTCAAGATGGCGGCGGGCCGCTTCCGCCCAGTTCCTGGCGGCGGCGCGCGGCGCTCCTTGCAATAGATTTACATAACGCAATGCAGTTGCTAAGTTACCGTGGTCCATGTGGTATCTGAAACATGTATAAAAAAAATCTTAATATCGAGTTCATTACAGGCACTGCGTGTTGAGTGGCGGAACACAACGCTGCGCGAAAATATTAAATATTTCATTCCCCCAAGTGAGAATCGAACCTACAACCGTCGCGCTTACAGTCGCATGCCTGTGCCCCTGCACCATAACGGTTTCTTACTTCTTAAGCGCTATTTTAATTTAGTTGGTAAAATTTGTGTATCTCACCTTGCTCTCTGTATAATATCGAAAGTGTCCAACTTAGAGAAGTCCGTGGGCTGATTTTCTAATTCGTCCTTAGGTATTTCTGCGAACTGAAAAAAAAACTTATTCAAATACACTCTATAATTTTATCATTCTTATGAAGAATATAAAAAATAAATATAAGAAAATATAATATTTTAAACGTAATATCTTGATCGAAATTATCTCGTAATATTTTATTTAAATAAACTAGGAAAACATTTTAAACAAAAATAGTTGATTTGTTTTTTTAAAATAAATAACATATAGAACGCATTTAGCAATACATTTTTTAGGCCGTCGCAATGTCCCGAAAATTCGATGGTGCATTGGGAAAGGAGTGTCTTAACACTAGGTTTCACATAACTTAATTTTATCACTAACCTTAAATTAAATAAACACATATAACATACCTTTTGGAAAAGCAACTTAGATTGTAGCCACGACAGGAAATATACAGGTAAGGAGGCGCCATCGCGTCCTATGAGCGCTACTTTGACTGCCGTTTTTTCTAACTGTAATAAATAAAAAATAACATAATGAAAAAAAAATCGTGTAAAAGCGGTTAGATGTAGATGTAAAAGACTATTAAAGCAATGGAATAGTGTCAATCCGGGGCAGTTGCTTTTAGGCAATGGCTCTTATTGGAAGGGAACTCGTGTGAAGAATTGTTATTGGGTGATACATATCATTTATTGTAATTACGTAGAATCTCTTTCCGAATAATCTAGAAACATATAGGCGATATGTTTTTATCTTGTTTTAAAAAAAAACATTAACCGCTTCCAATTTCTAATAATAATATATTTATAGTTATATTGTAAAGCTGACGATTTTGTTTGGATGAAAGCGCAAATTTCAGGAATAATGCATTTTAATTGAAAAAAATATAATTGGATACAAGTGTATTCATTCCTCTGGTCTAGCAAGGCAACAAGCAGCGTTGAGTGCCGCCACTTATCAAGTTTCGAACTAGGGCGGGGACAATAAGAAAAGAGAAAGAGTAAGGAATAGAGTGTTTTGACATTAATTTATTTTTGTCTGTTATACGTAGAATAAAGTGTGAAGCTGAAAAAAATACATAAAAAATACCTGGTCAAATCTTTCCCTTAGACTTTTCTCAGTCAGTATTCCCTTTTCGCGTACTTCCTTCGGGATACCCTTTAATACAGTTTGTACTAGTTTGTCGTCTTTACCTGTAAAAATATAATCACTATATTTATTGGTGGTTAAAATAAATATTTTTTGTATAAAATTCACATAGCTGTAAAGCTACCTTTCAGTTTCTTCATAATTATATTTAGACAATCAGTAATGTACATTTTTTTTACAACAAAAAATATTTAAGGGGAGAAAGCATATCGCAAACGTTCCACGAGTCATAGTCACATTTTCTGAACTTTAGCGCGTTGTTCACTCGAAAGAGAGCAGCTTACTCCACGGGGCCACGACTCGTCGAACGTAGTACACTCACCGGCGGTCTCCAGAGCGGTGATCTCCTTGTCGAGGGGCGCGCGGTCGCGGGCGCGGCGCGTGGCGGCGTGCAGCGCCTCGGCGGCCGCCCACAGCGACTGCGAGCGGCGCGCCTCCGACTCCGCCTTGGATCGGGCTGGAAACGTTATTGCCATAGCTTAGCTAATCATCAGAAAATATTCGTTTTAACTCATAAAGTAAAAAAAAATATTTTTTATTATTAGTTTCACGCTGTATCCCACATATATGCTATATCCCACATGTAGAGCACCACAGAGAGGATAAGATCTTTTCCACTTTCCGCCGTATTATCGAGATAATATGTATTGAATGGTGAAAATCAACTTAGGTTATTATCAATATCAGTGCATTTGTTTCAGTAGCATGGCGTTCAGCGTTACTGTCAAAATTACAAAATTTAAAACTATTTTTATGATTGTTATAAATTACATTAAAATTTTGTATTCTTTCATAGTGCCTTATTAGAATATAACACACCCACACAAGTAATTACTCAACCATTGTGTGATCACAAATCTTCACAACTACCAAGATTTTTTTTTTATGGAAAAGACAAGGCAAACGAGCGCTCGGGTCACCTGATGATAAGTGATCACCACCGCCCACGACCCCGTGCTACACCAGAGGAGCTACAGGAGCGTTGCCGGCCTGTGAGGTGGGTTGGGCGCCGGAGCCCGACATTACCTGAGTAATGACCCGGTCGAGTCTGCCCATGCGTGTTGCCATTGCTGGCGACGTGACTCTACCACACGTACTTTAGTCGCCTCTTACCACACCACCAGGATGATCCTATTCTAGGCGGTGATCAAACGGCGAAAAACCGTAGACGCGAGAACAATTGTACGCGAGTTAGTCTATATAATAATATTATCATTCCCCCGCAATGGAATCGAATCCACAAACATCACGTTAACTTACTAACGCCCCAATAATAACCTTATATCTTACTTCTACACATCTATTAATTAATACATAATTCACTAACCTTTAAGCGTCTGCTCGATGGCCTTCAGTTTACCCGCCATTGCTCCTAACTCTTTCTTGAAAGTGACCCTTTCTTTCTCAACTTGCTCCGACACTGAACGACTGAATTTACCCATTACCTGTATAAATAATAAAAAAAAAACAAATACAAATATATAAAATAATTGTATTAAGGGGCCGTTCAAGTATTACGTAAGCAGTTTTTTTGCAATTATTGACCCCCCCCGCCCCCTATGTCATCAAAAATAAGCAATTCTCTTACCCCCTCCCCCAATGCTTACGTAAACATTGGCATATATTTTTTAACGTATTTTTTATTGATATTTTATTTGTATCTACATATATATAAGGACATGTTCCCACTGACAGGTAAGACGCACGCACATCCGTAACTGCTGATAGTAGAAACATGAAATTTGTACAGATTTATATTTTCGAATTCTGGAAATCCACTCAGAAGGAAATTTGAAAAATTTTAACCCTAAAGGAATGAAATAGGGGTTGAAAGTTTGTATAGAAAAAAATTGAAATCAGCACCGATTTTTATAAAACTTTAAATTCAGACTCTTAAAAATATTTCATTAAACACGTGTTTAGTGGTTTATTTTAATTCACCCCCTAAGGGTGCAAATAAGAGGTTGAAAGTTTGTATGGGAAAAATCCTTAAATCGCCACAGATTTTTATAAAATTTGAAGTTTAGACTCTTGACAATGTGCCATTCCCGCTAAATAGATATAATAAACTTATATATTATATTATAAAACTAATAGTTATATTGTCTACCATACATACGTCTACCAAATATAGCCATAATATATATAAAAAAAATAACTTCTGCTTACGTAATTACTAGCTAGACCCCCCCCCACCCCCATGTCATCAAAAATAAGCAAAATCAAGACCCCCGACCCCCTACAGTGCTTACGTAATACTTGAACGGCCCCTTATTTACATACATACATATACAAATATATAACATAATTGTATCCCGCATTTAGTAGAGAAGATAGAGGTGCCACTGCGCCATGATTGCCTTTAGTTTCAATATAATTTAGTTACTTTTATTAAATCATGGATATGATGCCGCAGGAAAAAACTAGTAATATAAACAAAAATCCCTACCTCCTTCTCCTTCTTAGCTAGTTTATCTTGCAAAACTTCTTGTTGAATTTCAAATTGCTTCTTCAGTTGTTCTTTTAGTTTTCTGTTCGCTTCCGCTTGAATATCTAAGCTCTGAAAAATTAAAACAAAATATTAATCTATATGCCTATGTACGTGTAAACGCGAGGATTGGAGATTCGATTCCCACAAACAAGTGGGTGAACGGAGTGTCTTTACACTAGATTGAATTTCCTGTATATCATCGCCTTTATAGTAAGATACCTCACAATTCAAATCATCTACTGGGTACCAAGACTTCATAACTGATTGATTTGATACAAAAACACAATAAATTATTTTATTTTTTAATTATTTCATTTAGTTACTTCTTAACAGATTATAGTAAAAGTGATTGAAACATCAAGTTTTCATGAATATATAATTCACTATTAAAAAATACGCGATTAATCCTATTTAAAATAGTTTCTCTTAGAATAGAATTAATTAGATTAATTAGAAATTATTATTTCATAGTTACCTTTTTCTGATATTCCTTTTCCTTCTCTAGCCGCTCCTTCTTTATAACTTCGTCTACTTTAGCTTCGATTATTGCTTTTTCATCGTGACCTAAAAATAAAAACACAAAAAGCTTAATTTGTACGAAATTACATTAGTTTTAAGTTAATCCGTTCTCATTAAGAAATTTCCGTTCCCGTCTTTCCTGGGCCTGCAATAACACTTTTAAAATGTAAAAAATGGAAAAATATTTAAAACATACAAATTTTAAAATAGAGGGTATCAAACCCATAATTTCTGTTTACCTTTATTTATCGCCAATTAAGCGATACGTTCTAATCAAGTTACGACAAAATCTTTATAAGCTTGTTACTTTTTTTCTTTCAGCTTCAAGCTGTACCACCTATGTAGCAAGGCAGGCAAAGGTAACCTAGTGTCAAGACACCCCATTCCCCACGCACCAGCCCATATTTCTATATTATTTATTTTGTTTAAATAAAATCTTTACTCACATTCAATAGCTCTATTAATTTTTAATTCTCTCAACGTTTGCAATTCAGCTATTTCATTTTGTAGATATTGGATCTAAAAACATAAGCATTTATTAATATGATTATTTCTTGAATAATATTTGAAATTAAATAAATAAATTATAATAATACAATAACTATTAGTTAACTACACCATACAATTCAAATAATGGGCATTATAATTTTTATATAATGTTAATATGTTACAATAATTACGGCTTTTGAATAAAAAACAATCTTATTTTATTCATATTGAGTGATTATTTTTAAGAAATAACAACAAAACAATATTGAAAATAAAAACAAAACAACATATCTTCCTAAATTTAAACAAAGCACAGTACGAGTCATGGCCACCCTGAACTTAGCTGTAGATTACTGCGCACATTTGACTATAGGATATTTATTACCGTTGATTATTTGGCACCCGAGTGAACAACGCGCAAAAGGTAATAAAGCCTTCAGGGCAACCACAAGTCGTCGACCGTGCCGTACATACAAATACACAAAATAAATAAGTGAATTAGTATGAAGAAGAAGAATTAGTAAAATACCTGTTTCAATGTATAAATAAGCAATAAATCCGTATCCCCGCGTATTTCCAACTGTCGGGCACTAAGATCGACGCCGGGGAATAGCATTTGCAATTCATCTTTGTACGCCGAACGGGCTGTTTCTACCTGAAAAATAGTTTTTTTTTATGTTTTCATTTATTTATGTCTCATAAAACAAAAAAAGGTACAGAATACATAATTATAATATATATGGAGGCCGTCTTGGCCCGGTGGCACAAGGCTATAGATATACGCGGTAGTGGGTATAAATTCCCACTTGTGGGAACCAGACTGAGGCAATGAAAAATATTTCATTTCCCCGAATTGGGAATCGTACCGTTTATAGTCGCACGTTTCTGTAGCTGCGCCACGACGGCCTTAAAAAATCGGCTTCACGCTGCATCCTGGCCACAACAGGGTAAGCAGAAGGAACCTAGTGTTAAGACACTCCGGTCCCCACTTTCTGCCGAATTCTGGTAGCAGTGGCAGAGCTCAACGCCGCGCTTAACCCCAACACCAGAGCGAAAAAATGGAAATATAAATTCAGGAAAATATTTCATCTCCTCGAGTTCGGATCGAACCCACAACCAGTCGGTTTTACAGTCACACTTTGTGCCGCTGCGCCACGACTGGCCTCAACGACGATGACGACGGCCTTTATATAAATAAACCCACCTTATTCCAATATCTATCGCTCAGAACAGCTTTTTCTTGGCATTCCTTATAATTATCTTGGGCTTGTTTCAAATCTGATCTAAACTGTTTTATGTATCTGTTTGTAGCTGCGACACTTTCTGGTGGAGCCTGGACACCCGCCTTTATCATACGATCTAGCGTATCTAAAAAAAAATACGTATTTTTTTAAATTGTATATTATTGTAATTAAACTCTTAAATCGGATTTATCGCGTATTCAAATCGTTATATATATTTATGGAAACTAAACTGAATATACGAGACTGATCCGTACAAGAGATTAATGTAAAATGTGTGTAAAAATTTTAAATATCAAAGATCATATTATGTTTTTCTTGTTTCTTTATAGCTTCACGCTTTAGCAGTGTAGGCAGAGGTAACCTAGTGTTAATACATTTAGTTTTCATTTAATGGTGAGAGTCAAGTCGCTTCGTCTCGTTACCAGAGGGAGGAAATGAACATATTAATTATTTCATTCCCTCAAGTGGGAACGTAACCCACAATCTATCGCATGTACAGTCGCACGATGGTACTAGTAGTTCACTTATAAAACTAATATGTTCATACATACCAATTGCAATTTTGGCTTTTGCTGAGGCGTCTTGAGCCTTTTTAATGGTGGAATCACGTTCATTGTGTGCTCCTTGCAAACTTGCAAAGTGCTTCTTGTCTAGATCGTCTAAAGGTGATTCTACTATCTGTCAAATCAAAAAATCGAAATTATTTATAGTATTTATTTATGCACTACAGTAGAATCGACGAGTCGTGGCTACTCTGACTTACTAAAATTTTGCGCACTGTTCACTCGGGAATAATAATAATAATCGAAAATGAGAAAAATCCTAAAATTATATCAGCGCAGCCATCTAACTTCAAGGCAGCCACGACACGTCGATAAGACTATTGATCAACGTATATAAGACTACTTTACAACTGAAAATTAATAAAAAAGTGTTTAGTTTATAATATCAAAAACTTTCTTTTAATTTCACGCTGTTAGACGTGAATAAATAGAAGTAATCAAGACATGTTCTCCTTGCACTGTCTTATTTTCAAAGCATTGTGGTAATTGCCAGAACTGAACACAGCATTTTCGTAATATTTGACCAGAGCGAGCAAAACAAAATAATATATATCACCAAATGGGAAACGAACCCACGACCGTCGCGAATATAATTTACATAGTAATAAATAAATTAACTACCTTATACAAAGCTTTGTTATATTCAGTGCAATGTTGTGTCGCCTTTTTGTAATTCTCTACAGCGATTTTAGTATTTTCGTGCATATCGTGTTCTAATTCGACCATGTCCTTTGTTATTTTTATTGTTGCCGGTGTTTGGGGTTCGCATTTCTCTGTTTGGACGAGTGTAGCTGCAAAAAATATATTAAAAAAGTAATTTTATTCTAAAAAATATCCTGAGGCCCTTGTGGTGCAGTGGGATGGTGTCTGACTGTAAAGTTTTAGGTTGTGTCTTCGGTTAAATCTGGTAGTGGGTTCAATTCTCAATGGGAGGAATGAATTATTTTTCATCGTGCTGCTAATAAGAAAACGCAGCTTTTATTTCCACCACTTAAGACGCAAAAATAGGGTAGTGTCTGGAAAACAGTGTTTCTTAATACTAGTTTCCCTCTGCCTACCCTGTTACATACGGGATACAGTGTGAAGCTAAAAAGATATCTATCTAAAGTAACGGTTAGTCTCAGTTTATGTTTAAAGATTTTTTTACTTTAATGTAAAATATTCATAATCAGTCTATTGTAATACGATTAAACAGTAAAAAATACAAAAAAGTGTTTTATTGTTATACAAGTGGTTCATTTAAAGTGATGATGACAAAAACACTCTGTATAAGAAGGTAAAAAAAATGTAAATTGTTTGTTTTAATCTATAAAGTTGTGTGTGTGTAATAACACTACAATTTATATACTTTCAAGGCATTTTATGAAATGAAACCTAATATGAAAATTTAGTGGTAATTTTAACCTAAAAAGTATATTTTGTGGAAAAAATTAAATAAATAAAAATTTGAGGCTAAAAATTCTGGGTTCGAATTTTACTTCAGGAGATATTAATTATATTTATATTATATTTAATATTTTTATTTCTTCGCTAACAAAGCAAAGTGCAGCGTTGAATGCCGGCACTCAACACGCAATGTCAAGAATTCGTCTTAAGGTGCGAAACAAAATTGTTTTGATGGGGAACGAAGTGTCTTAACAACAACAACGTAATTTTATTAATATAGCCTATTATAGGCTTCCTCGACAAATGTACTATGAAAATTAAACAGATTTATTTAAATCTAAACCAAAAAATAGTTTGTGAGATTTGAGTGTTCATCCCAACAAACTCTTCAGCTTTATAATAGTAGCACAGAAGTAAAGATTGATAATTATAATACAATATTCATAATATTAGCGTCCAAATACCTGGTGTTTCAACTTCAGGTGTACCCAGTTTCTTCTCTTCAACATATAATGGCTCAAATGTAGGCGGTGGTACTATTAGAATGATATGAGTTCTATGTTAAATTAATATACAAATTTAAATTATGTATTAAATTAATATATGTATGGATAAATAATTTTTGAGTGGGTACAACTGAAAAATATTATCTAAAATAAAAAAAAAATATGTGTATATATAAAACTCTCTTTTCACTAACTGAGTTCAGTACGGTCAGCGAGTCGTGGCCGCCCTGAAGGTAGCTGTAGATGACTGCGCAGATTTAATTTTAGCATTTTACATTTGATTATTTTCTTCCCAAGTGAACAATAGGCAAAAATTCAAAAAGTCTAACTTCAGGATGACTCATAAACTATACTGTAACTGACAATGCATAGGTAAAAGCTGAATTATAACAACTAAGTTACCGAGATCTGTACAAAGTATTAAAAGCAAGGACTATTAGAATTTAAAAAAAATATATAAATAAATATTAAACAAGAAGATATGATAACCTTCAAGGTGAAACTTTAACGCCACCGTGTCGCGGCGGCACAGCGTCTAACTGTAGACGTGACAGTATTGAATTCAATTTACATCAACTCAACCAGAAGTGAACTATTTTCATTTCCTCGGTCTAGTAATAAGATAAAGTCTTGCGTTAAAGTCCCTCACATAACACGTAACGCCTTGGGCGGAGCCTAAATTAGTGTATCAACAGTAGGTTCCCTCTCTCTACCTTGCTGAATGTGACATACAGCATACGAAAGTATTAAAGTTAAATTTTTAAATATTCTAGCGACTCAGACTCATAACACCTTACCTTTGCCCTTAGGTTTTTCCTGAACAAATTTATTATTTGGAGCTGCATGCAAAAAATATTAAAAATATAAACTTTTTAAACATTAAATAACAATATGTATATTTCCTTGACTGTAATGTATATATTCTTGTTAAGTTATTAATAATCTTTATATACAGTATGTTCGACAAATTTTGGCTGCTCTGAAGTTACTGTAGATGGCTGTACAGATTTTATTTTATTATATATTTATTATATATTGATTAATTACGTAAAGTACAATACGTAAAATATTCATTAAACCTAACATGACCATGACTCATCAATCGTACTGTAAATTTACTTATAATAAGTTGTATAATAACAAATTACTTACATTCATAGGTTTTTTTAGCGAAACAATCAGCCGCATCTTTCTCTATATCTTGTTCTGATCTTTGTTGAAAATCTAATGGAGATACACCTTCCTACAATATAACATTAATACAATATTAATTATAAAAACAAATGTTTAGTTAAAGGTATTATTTAAAAAAATATATATATTGTTGGTTAAATAAAAAAGTTAAAATATTTGTTTTAGAGTATAGACTCAAACTTTACAATATGAGCATTTAAATTTTTTTTTACTGAAAGATTAAATAAATAAATATTATGCTATGCCTTGTTGTCATATTTCTAAATATGTCATTCTTCTACACAAATTATGATTACAAATAAAAGTCAAGTAAAAAGAATATTAATCTCTTAATATTTGCCTATGACTACCTTATCAACTCATGTTTAAATATTAAATATAATAATATAAATAAGCTATAAGTAACATAACTATATGTATCAGAAGAGTTCCAGCAGTGCCTGTGACATGCAACCCCAATGTACGCTTACTTAACTTTTAGATTTTTTTTAAAATTACACTTGCCATATAGAAAGAGAAAACCTAGTACCAAAACACTAATAACCCCACCATGAGGTTATCAATAAAAGCTCTCTAAACCCCAATTAAAAAAAAGAAGTTATTTTACTCTTAGCAAGGAAAAAAAACTTTGGGTACTAAGAATTTGTAAAATTTTCCCTACAGTGGTGCTAACAACATAAATAAGCTGTAAACAATTGGCTTAGTGGTCAATTGGGTTCAAAACCCATTCTGATAAATTTTTTATGTTTCTAAAAAATGCTTCTTATCTTTTCTAAGCATAGAATAACACTTTTAAATTGTAAAAAAAATTGCTAACCTTCCCAAATAGAAAATCACTGACAGACGTTGAAGCTTTGCTCAGTTGATTGGTAGTGAATTTCCAATATGAGGTATTCTCTTGATATACAAGAGCAACGAAGTCGTTGGCCCATGGTGCGTTCGATTGTAACCAATTACGAGCGTCTGGACTTGATCTGGAAATATTTCATTACATTAATATATTTTTTTGGAAAAAGTAATTAATATTATGACATTCGATTAAATATGTCCCATCCAATTTAGGACACATTGTGTGTTGAGTGGTGGAATTCAACATCATGCATTGTCTGAATAACTATGTAATAATTAGCATAGCAGGCCAGTTGTGGCGCAGCAGCAGGAGGTGTGACTGCAAACAGTCTGGTTGTGGGTTCGATCCCCACTCTAGGAGATGAAATATTTACTTAAATTTATATTTCCATTTCTTCGCTCTGGTGTCGAGGTTAAGCGCGGCGTTAAGTTCTGCCACTAAACACGCAATGCCTCCAGAATTCGACAGAAAGTGGGGAACGGAGTGTCTTAACACTAGGTTCACTCTGCCTACCCTGCTGTGTGCAGGATACAGCGTGAAGCTAATTTATTTATTTTTTTTAATTTTAATTAGCATAGGTGGTTTCCAAAAAGGGCAGGTTCATATCCCACTACATTCAAATTCTTATACAATTTCTAATTTTCTCATGTTTGACTGTAAACATGACATTTGTAGGTTTGATTCTATTGCCTTATAGGGAATTGTTATTTTTTTTTATTTTCTCCCTTTGAAATGATAGTGTTATGTTGGATTCTGCAACTCAACTAATAATGTCTCAAAATGGCAGATAGTATACAACAGAGAATGTTGACACTAAGTTCTTCTATCTTTGCCTATCCTGATGATTGTCTGTGCATAAGACAGATGTGAAAATATATTATATATCTTAGAAGCATCTTAACTGATTGAAGTACAATTTTCACTCTTATATCAAGATAAATACACAATTTAAAAATAAAAGATACATAACTTTACTTTATTCTCATTGCAGAGGAAGATATAAAAACATTGTTTTTAATATATAAGACCAAAATTCATACTTAGCATAGACTACAGCTGCACCGGTAAGGACAGTCGCACCAATGGTTCCCCATAATAATTTACGAGATTTAGGTTTTTGTTTAGGTTTCTCTGATTCATATTGTGCATATCGGCGTCGTGGCGCCCTCATTACTATTAATGCGGCGCATGATCCATCTCCTATTTGTTTTCTGACCTGTAAATATTAATTATTATGCCGGATATACAGTGTACAGTTATAGAAAGTATTGATAATATTATATTTGATAGCACTAAGAAACTGAACTACTCCAAATGAATTCATACAAATTATCTTCAAACACATTCCCAAATTAAATATATTTTTCCTAATTTGATTAAAAATTTTAGCTCCTTTGAGTTTATCTTTCTATTTAATTAAATAATTGGATTATTTTTTTTCTTATTTCTCATCAGCAACTAGATATTTTTTTTTATTTCGGCAAATTCTTTAATGTAGTTTTTAAATTTCATCTGTTTGTCATTGACCATTAATCTCTAAATAATATAGAGGTTATATACAAAAATGACGTCCGCCGATTGTTATGTAAGGCACAACAATAACAAACTTTGCTAATGTTATTCAAATAATATAAGAAATTAAACATATAAAATAATTAATTTAAATGTAAATACAACTAAAACATGCACTTAATACAAATAAAAGTCAAAACATACAAAAGAAACAAAAGTATCCCATAAATCTTTTAACGTATAAAACTTTATTATAAATTAAAAGTTCACTCTTACTATTTTAATACTTTAAAAATGGTACTTACTAAAACTAAATTAGGGTTTGTTAAATGGTTTGTAAATCTATACATTTTCGGCAGTCAATCTCTTCCACTCGGGCTGTCAAAAGCGAGGACTATTCGATGGCCATAGACAAAATATCACTCAACTAGTGTTGCTTAACATACATATAATAATATCTATAATATTTTACTACAGCCTGCTACGATATTATTTTAATATGCATTCTTAATAAAATTAATTTAACTTTTTAATCTACTATTGTACTATAATTTTTATTTTTACTTTCGCATTGATCTTTAACAGTATAATACACATAAAATTTTCAATTCTGTTCTCTAGTTACGGTACGGTATTATGTCTTCGATTCAGTTGAGTACAAATGATAACAACTAAATTATTTGTTTTAGAACATACGAAAGAAATTGATCTGAATAAAGAAGTTACAAAGTTATTGATTTAATTAAATAAAATAATTTAGTCTGCGCAAAAGTGCGAACTGACAGTGACAGAAGAATCAGGAAGAAACTTAAATGTCAAAGTGAAATAACAATTTTAAATATAAATAGTACCTTAATTAATTTTCAATTCCCAGGCAAAATGTTTCGATACGCAACATCAGGTTTATATACAAAATTTTTATATATATATATTTTATATTTCATATCCTTCTTCGTCATAAACATAACCAAAAAAAAATCTATACGGCTTATTGATTTAAGGTTATTTGTTTCAGCGTTTCGAAGCATAAGACCTTTAACGATACCTTATTATAATGCTGCTAGAATTATAAATGAGGCTCCAAAGTGCTTTTCCACTCTTAACTCTTCCAGTATTTTGGCAAAGAGGAAGTATGAAGGAAATTCTTTAATAAATAACACACAAATATTGGATATTTCAAAACATTTAGTAGTCCCAGTAAGAACAGTGACTAAATTTAGTTTAAAACGAGGCAAAAGGAAGTCTGTTAAAGCAGCTGTTAAGAGATTCTTTAGATTGCACTGGGGTGGTTGGATCAGGACGAAAATTGGTCGTCATAAGAAACTATGGAAGAAATCTGCTCCAAATAAGCGACGTCTAAGGCAACATGTATTCTGCAATGCCACTCAATCAAAGTTGTTAGATAAAATGGTAACAAGCTTCTGGAGAAAACCTAAACACTATGTTGATGACCCATATGCCCCATACCATACTCGAGAAGAATATCATGTAACAAGAAAGAAGCCAAGAGATTTTAATTAAATAATAATTATTAACACAATCAAAACATAGATAATAAAGTTTTAGTTAGCATAATTTGTTTCTTATATTATTTGATAATATACCTTCCTTTAAATTTATAAAAGTGACCTCTGACAAATTATTAGAATTTATTCCTCCCTTGGCTCGGTTTACTTATGTAAAAATATGAGGGACCACAAACAACTATTTTTTAATTATAGCTCTGCTTTCTTATCCATAATATTCTTGACTTAGTTGTGATTTTAAGAATATTAACAAAATATAATATATATCTATAGTAGGCCAGTCGTGGTGCAGGGGCACAAAGTGTGACTATAAAATCGCCTAGTTGTGGGTTCGATCCCCCACTCGAGGAAATGAAATATTTATTTACATTTATAATTTAACTCCTTCACTCTAGTGTGGAGGCAAACCGCGGCGTTGAGTTCTGCCACTCAACACGCAATGCCTCCAGAACTCGGCGGAAAATGGGGAACGGTGAGTCTTAACACTAGGTTCCCTCTGCCTACCTTGCTGTGTGCTGGATACAGCATGAAAATGATTTAATTTTGATTTATAGTAGGTATAGAATAATCTGTCAGGACAAACAAGTAGTATACGTAAAAACCATATAAGAGCGCATTGTTTTACAGTTCCCCAAAGTAGTTTGTGGGTTCTGTGAATAGCATCCACAAAATCATTGTACTATGATGAGATTTAAGGTGCCCGGGGCACCCAACAAAAGAAATAAAAAATGAACAAGTTTTTTTTTTGTTTTTACCAACAATACTTGCACAATTCAAGATATATTTCTACAATAAAAAACTGTGTGATATTTATATTTCTTAATTTCCATCTTATGGATGCACACTCAAACATACATTACTATCAATTTTTGTTTGAATTTTTCGTTCGGTTCGAATCAGCTTCGGGCATAATATTATTAAATTCATATATCAGAACGGGGAGCGAAGAGGGAACCTAGTGTTAAGACACTCTGTTCCCCACTTTCCGTAGAATTTGGGAGGTATTGCGTGTTGAGTGGCGGAACTCAAAGCCGCTCTTTGCCTCGACACCAGAGCGAAGAAATATACATTTAAATAAATATTTCATTTCCTCGAGTGGGGATCGAACCAAGAACCGTCGCGTTACAGTCACATCCTTGTGCCCCACGACGGCCTCTGTATCATAAATACTTATATCACGTCGAATTGTAGTCAGAGATGGTGGATCACTGGTTTGTACGTATTCGGGTGTCAAACTCAACCGATAAGTGATGGAGACAAATAAATATTGATATTCTAGTCTATTTAAGAAATATAAACGTGAGTCAGTATACTCGACTGAGCCACCGTTCCCAACTTGACCCTAACTAATATTTAAATTGCTTATTTTTTGCCAAAACCAGAACTAACGAAATAATGTATCTACTAACACAAACCAGGAGCCGTTTACCTTAACTGTACATTTTTTAATTTTAATGGTAAAAAAATCGACGCGTTTGTATTATATAGAAAAATCTTAAAAGTTATTACAGGAAGAAAAAAGGTTAAGAAAATAGTAGTACCTACTACTGGCTAATAAAATTAAATACTATTTTTATCCAGCTAGATATACTCGTATGCCAGCTCATATTTGCACACGAGTGTGTCAAGTGTTTCAAGTGCACAAAAGCACAGAAAAGTTTTTGTTAATGTCTGGTATATGGTTTTTCCCATGATTATGAGGAGAGATGAGATCTGATGCTCCCAGCCTCTACGTGTTTCATACGGCAGCCTTTCCTAGTTGCATTTCTCTTGCATTATTTTCGCTAATATTTTAACATACTAACATTTAGTACCCAAGCTAATCAAACTATAGCTACTACAGTCTATCGGTGAACCTATATTTTTACCAGAGGCACGTTAAAGACAGGGCTTGTTTTCCCTCATTGGTTGCACTAAAATTTAAGCAATAGTTCCAGATGCATGGTGCATTTTATTTGATCTATCTCATCTAATAATTTCTACAAAAAAAATCTGCTTCACGCTGTATCCCGCACACAGCAGGGTAGGCAAAGGGAACCTAGTGTTAAGACACTCCGTTCTCCACTTTCTGCCGTATTCTGGAGACATTGGGTGTTGAGTGGTAGAACTCAACGCCGCGCTTTGCCTCGACACCAGAGCGAGGAAATGGAAATATAAATTTAAGTAAATATTTCATCTCCTCGAGCGGGGATCGAACCCCACAACCAGTCGATTTTACAGTCACACTTTGTGCCCCTGCGCCGCGACTGGCCTTTAAGTCTGAAATATTGAATTGAAAATTAAAAAGTTAAAAAGCTGAAAGTTTTTAGTTAAAATGAAACAAGCAAGAATGTTCACAATAGTTTATTTTACGTAAACACATTCATTCAGTATATTGAAGTAAATTTTATTTCTTCTTTAACTTAACTTTTTTTTATTATACAAAACAGTATTACCCAAAGATGAAAAAATGATAATAAATATAAAACGAAACATTATTGCACCACCAATAATATTTTTTTAACTTCGAAGTGTCTTTTAATTTTTTGTATGTAACAACATAAAATAATAAAGGACATGGGAAATATAACGTTTTAAAATAATGTCTTTTTCATGGCAGTGTACCATTGAGGAAGAGCAGAAATCTATATTATTTTCGATTCAAAAATAAAATATATTTTATAACTTGCACACCTCTTAAAACCTCACATAAATTATTAAATATTATTTATTAGTTATTATCTGTAGAGAGGAAAACACAAATATACTACAAAGTATAATATTATAATTCAAAACTGTTCAGTATTTAAAATGCTAACAGATTAAAATAGGATTTAAGATCCATAATTATTTATTTTATAAACATCAATAATTCTAGTATAGTCTATTTCACAACATTTGAATTCTAAAATCGCTAATAATTTACACAATAGTAGGTAAGTATGTAGAATTACATTAAACTTGATGTGTAAAAATTATTTTTTATATAGTAACAAATTTCGCTTGAAAAGGAAAAGTTGTAAGGGTAGGAAATTAGTGGCCATTTTACTATTATATAGTCGAATGATTTTAATAAGTATAGTAAAAGAAAAAAAAAACGAAAACAATATAGTTTTTAAAACAGATAATATTTTAAATTCTTAATTATATACACAAGAACAAAATATATCGTTGTACACATTAGCAAAACAATCTTAAATCCAAATTCAAATACAGCTAAGCCTTACGAAAATCAATTTTCATTTAATATCTACTTAAAAAAATAAGCTAAATCTTTGCAAAAAGTTGTCAAAATAAATAAAAGTTATAAAAAAATTAAATGTCTCTTTAGTATTATTATTGCACATAGCTTCACAAGTGAAGTGGACGTAATTACGATAATATTATAACAGTTAGATAAGTTTAAATAATTCGACTAGCATCATAATACTTTCTGCTTATAAAAAAATCAATTGACAACTTAATTCGTAATTTATATGTAAAACAAAAACAATATCTTATTCATTATAAGAGTAAATCTATGAAATAAAGCTGGTGATACACAAGAATATAGCATCAAAGGCCACGTAAAATATGTATAACATGATAATATATCATGTTAAATAAGTTAATTGATCGATAATTATATTACGACTCGTTAAAATATTCTGGTACAAGTAAAAAAATGGTATTAAATTAGTCGAGTTTTTATAAATTCTAAATAAATAATAGATATTCATAATATCTTTATATACAGATAAATAATATATACATAGATAAAGAGTAAAAAATGAATATAATCTGTTCTAATTTAAAAGTTATTTTTAAAAGTCGCCGGTCATATTTATATTATACAGAGTTTAAAATAGAAATCTCGCGAAGTAACACTAAATCACAGTCTATATTAAATACGTCAACATTTATCTAAGATTTAAACGTCAAAACGACGAATAGATTAAATAAATACATCTTATAAAGTCTAGGTCGGATTGAGATATATAAGATATTGCTCATAAAAAAGTTACATACAGATTATATATAGATTTTTTTACTTTCACGCCGTATCCTGCATATAGCGGGGTAAGAAGTGTAGTGTAAGAACACTCCGTTCTTCACTTTCGTCCACTTATCGAGACGAAACTTAGCACGCAGTTTGTTTTTTGTTACCAGAGCAAGGAAATAAAAATAATTAATTCCACTGAGTGGTCATCGAACCAGCTGCTGTCGCATTTACAGTCAAGAAACTACCGTTGCGTCACGACGGCCTTTCGAAAAGAAATATGGAAGAACTATATAAAAATGTTAATATATTTTTTCTCTATTTCTATATATAAATATAAAGTTTACTTTTCTCAATCAGACACGATAAGTTCTAAAGTACTAAGTAGGTCCATTCTAACAGTATCTAGGTATTAGGTAATAACTTGAAGAAACACTAAACATTTAAGAATGTCCGTGAATGTCTCGCGCTAGTCAATCGATTTGGACGGTTTCACTTTGTCCTTTTTGTCCGAACTGCTTTGGCTGCTCCTGGAAATATAAATAAGATTCTTTTTAATGATGATCTATAATTAATTATTTTTATTTTCTAGCTCTGGTAAGAAGACAAACCACGGCGTTGAGTTCTGTTATTCAACACGAAATGTCTCAAAAAATAGGCGGTGAGTGGGGAACAGAGCTCTCTACATATTCGTTATACGCGTATAGTATACTATGACAAAAATAATACATTGAATTATACTATTATTTTTGCCATATCCTTTCTGTATTCTTAACAAATAAAATAATTTTATATTACACTAAAATATTAGTAATATTATAAAAGCAAGACTATAAATTAATAATAATTAAAATAGTATCGAAATAAAAAACATTAATATTCGTATTGAATAACATCAAAATTATTTGAATTATACACAAATACACACCAATACAAATATATCTTTCGTTAGTAAATTATAAAAACAAACACTTACCAGTTGAAACTTAACCGTCACAACATATGGCATAACCTGTAAATTTATATGAATTATAATTACATATAATGAACATAGTATAATAAAACTTCCATGACGTCACGTCAATGTCAACGTAACGTCACGCTATGGCAACTAGAAAGAATGTCATTTGGGTTTCACCTGCATTGTCTAAATTCCGGCGATAAGTAGAGAACCGAGTGTTTTGACACTACTTTCTCCACCTATTTTGAGTTAATTAAGTCAAGAAAATAAAATATATAAGTTTACTTTACAAGTCTTTTAACAGGCACAAGGTACCAGGCCAGATTTGCTCTGCCTACCCTGTTATATGCGGAATATAGCTAGAAGATGAAAAAAATTGGTAAAATGCGAGTCCATCTCTCCCAGTCCAACATCCAGTTCATAAAAGTTAATTGTTTGGATCTCTGTTTTTACAAATTTCTGCTACCCAAAGATAATGAGTTATAACAAGCGTATAAGAATTTCGACGCAGCTCGATGAGAACATATGGCTTATTTGGTCAGAGCGCTCGAACGGTTCCCATAGAGGCGCGGGTTCCAATCCAGCTACGTTCGAATTTTTAAACGTTTTCTTAATAAGCTTTTTCTTTTTTAAGTGTGAAATAACACTTTAAAAAACGTTAAAAATATTTCCAAAGATTTTTCCTTAGTGTTCCGCACTTCAAAAGGTTTACCAAATGATAAAGTGAACACTAACCGTCCTTTGTGCTTAGACGTCTTGAGCACAGGAGGGTCCGCCGCGCTCGGCGTCGTCTCGTCGCGCGTCTCTTTGCTTGGCGCGTAGAGGGATCTGGAGAAAACTTCCCGTTCACATCGATTATGTTGCTTTATTGTATGTTTATTTTATGCTATTTAGTGCTATTTAGTTTTATGGGTCATTCAAGTATTTCATTTTATTAATATTTAGATACACAATATGTCGATAATTCTGCGGGGATTAGGGAACGGAGTGTCTTAACACTAGGTTCTCTCTGCTTATTGTTGTATCCAGCATATAGGGCGATATATGCGGGATACCCCTGCGATCGTCAAACCTTTAGAACCCTGTCCACTTATCCCACATTATCAAAAATAAGTAAAATGATAGTAATATGTACTTGAATACCCCGTATTTTAGTGCTTTAGACATTTTGTTAGGTTAGTTAGTTTCTGTTAGTTAAAATAAACTTTTATATAAACATAAAATTGAATGAATGCTCTGTAGAAGCGAATTGTAAAGCAGTTACTACACTGAGTTCAAATTGCACTCGTTTAAACATATTGCACTATTGGGTGTCCACACCACTTAATACAGTAACTGGCAAAAATATGTTAAATGAATTCCTAACGATATATCTAATTTCGTTTACTCTAATGACAATAGCATTGTTGTGTAGGGAAGACAAATATTTCTCTATCTAATAATTATTATTTACAAGCTGATTTGGCTAAAAAAGATTTAACTACATGAAGATATAAAAAAAAACAAATAAGCAAACACACGGACAAACAAACCAATGAGAAATACATGAATAACGTACCTAGTAAGTTTGCTCCTGGCCGGCCTCTGGAAGGTGCCGCTCTTGCCGCGCCGCAGCGAGTGGAAGGACGTCCTGATGGGTTTGACGAGCGCGGCGCTGTCCGCCGCCGGCCGCGCGCAGTTTAACGTCGTCACCGTCAACTCCACGTCTTTAATTGGCTCATTTGATGCTGCAAATTGTATTTTTTGCGCTTCCATTACACTCTTTTTTTATAGTTTTTTACAGTTTCTTATTTATTTATTTTTTATGGGAAAGAACAAGGCAAATGAGCGTTCGGGTCACCTGACGGTAAGTGATTACCACCGCCCACGACCCCGTGCAACACCAGAGGAGCTACAGGTGCGTTGCCGGCCGACAAGGTGGGTTGGGCGCCGGAGCCCGGCATTACTTGATACGAAACGCAGTGGTATAAAGCCACTACTTTACGCTGGTTTTAAATGCCGGGAGTGGTATTGATCCGGTCGAGTGTACCCATGCGTGTTGCAATCGCTGGCGACGTGACTCTACCGTATACGTGCTTTAGTCGCCTCTTACGACACCACCAGTACCAGGATGATCCTATTCTAGACCGAGATCACACGGCAAAAACGCTGTATCCCGCACATGCACATGAATATGATTATTACTAGTATTAACACACATCGTTCCCTTAAAGATACTTCCGTTTCCCGTTTTCTGTCGATATTTTAGGCATTGCGTGTTAAATGGCGGGACAGAGGAAATTATAATATTAAATATTTTATTTCCCCGAGTGGGAATCGAACCTAAAGTTGCACGTTTGTGCCAAAATAAGATAAACAAAACAAACCTGTAAATTCCTCAATAGGTTTATCAATAGTGTCGTGGTCGATCCAAGTTAAGCCCATTTCAACTTTTTCCGCTAAATCTTGCCATCGTTGTCTATTTTCCATAGTCCCCGTATACAACGGTTGTATCCACGGGAACGTGTCCGACAGCACTTTGTACAGTGGTAAACATATCATATCTATGAAACCTACTTGCATTTGGGGTAATTCGTCTTTTTTTTCTCTGAAATAATAAATTGAAATCAGCTTCACTCTTTACTCGCACACAACAGGGTAAGCAGAGGGAACCTAGTGTCCCCTCCTTAACACTAGGTCCCACTTATATACCCCACTTATTGCTGTAAAGTTTCATCTAAATTAGTTCAATAGCTTTTGAGTGGAGGTGGTCCATATATGTACATATCTATCTGTCCTTTAAAATTGACTTGCCATTTTAAAAAAAAAGTATTTTATTTTAGGTGTTTAATGATTTTCTTATACTTCGCTTAATTTGGAAACGGAGTTTCTTAACACTAGGTTCTCCTTTATCCTGTTGTATCATACCTGTCCATCATAGCTATAGGTTGTTGGTTCAGCTGTAATTTCTCCAAGTCTCCCTGATCGAAGAATTCATCAGCTACCAATTTGGCCACTTTATGTTGTACCTCCCAGGGCTTCGCTATTGCTGACACATCGCATGCTGTCATCATCATGCCGCATAGCACTGGACGAAAATAAAATATTAATAATGATTGATCATAATCTACAACGACTAAGACGAGGCTATTTATAATTATAAAGTCATTGTTGGAGCTCTTTTAATAATAATAATAATACTTTATTGCACTAAAAAACGAAAAAAAAAAACAATATAATAACAGTTACTAATATTTACAAAAAAGACAACAAATAGTGCAATGGCGGCCTTATCACTAAAAGCGATTTCTTAGAGGCAACCATTTGAGGCCGGTCGTGGTGCAGCGGCACGAGGTGTGATTACAAAACTGACTGGTTGTGGGTTCGATCCCCACTCGAGGAGATGAAATATTTACTTAAATTTATATTTCTATTTCTTCGCTCTGGTGTCGAGGTTAAGCGCTGCGTTGAATTCTGCCACTCAACACGCAATGCCTCCAGAATTCGGCAGAAAGTGGGGAACAAGTGTCTTAACACTAGGTTCCCTCTGCCTACCCTGCTGTGTGCGGGATACAGCGTGAAGCTAATTTAATTTATTTATTTTATTTAACCATTTGAAAGAATTTATTACATAAAAGACAGCAGAAAGGTGCAAAAAGTAATCTTTTATTTCCATTTTAATTTGTAATTTAAAAAAGATTAATAAAAAAACCTAATAACATTTTATACTGACATTCCTTCTTTTCCTGACTTTGCCAATCGAATTCACCATTTTCAACTAATTCTAGAAACTTCGATTTCTTCTTGAAATACATAGCTAGGTCCGTTGACAATATTGCCGTTTCCACAACGCGCATTACATCTTTGTAATCGCATGGGGATAATGCCTGAAATTATATAAGTAAGAAATTTAAATTATGGATCTTAATTTAATATTTAGACAGTATTTCTTTTAATTTATAACATGCAATGCCTAATAGCATGTATTTCATGTATTTCATGTGTATTTCTTTTAATTTATTCATTAATTCTTTTTCTGTAAATCTTTTAATTTATAAAATATTTATTTGTAAAATGTCGTAAGCGCTTTATATATAAATAGTGTGGAATTGTGACATTTCGTTTCAAGTGGGTTAAGCCATGTTTTTTACGACTTTATATTAGAAATCTTTGTTATTCATTGTTATATTACATATGCATAGAACTATATCTTCTTAAATCACTTGGTCTTATACAGAAAATCATATTAAAATACACTGAATATAATTATAAAGGGACTATCAAGTTTGTTATTTTCCTACAAAACTCTGTAATACATAGATTAAAAATAATGCAAAAAAAAAAAACAAATACAATACGATTATTTTTTATTTAATAAAAAAACAAAACTTACTTGAAATATATTATTGCTCTCGCTATTCAAAATCATTACACACTGATCGAAATGATGATGCTCCATAGTAGACGTCGAATATAAAATGGCCAAAGGGCTTTCGGTTTTCGTTTGAAAAGCATTATTAGTGCCTCTATGGTCTAGATCGTGGCATAGACAAGCTACTAAGAGACCCAGGATCTCTAAATCGGACATAAATCTTTCCATTTTACCGGTTTTCAACATGGCGAACATTGTCTGTGCTACGTTTAACGCGTGCCGCCAGTTGTGGTACTTGACTGGACGGTAGTTCTTCTTTACTGATAATATCCATCTGCATAGTACCTGTAAAGTTAAGTTTAAAAAAAATCTAAAATTAAATCAGCTTCACGCAGTATCCCGCACACAGTAAGGTAGGCAGAGGGAACCTAGTGTTAAGACACTCCGTTCCTCACTTTCTGCCGAATTCTAGAGATTGGCAGAACTCAACGCCGCGCTTTGCCTTGACACCAGAGCGAAGAAATGGAAATATAAATTTAAGTAAATATTTCATCTCCTCGAGTGGGGATCGAACCCACAACCAGTCGGTTTTACAGTCACACTTTATGCCGCTGCGCCACGACTGGCCCCAAATTAAATTTTATACATAATTTACATATTGTTTTTGTTTCACGCAATATCCCGTAAGCAGGGTAGGCAAAGGTTACCTTGAGGACTTGAATTAAGACACTGGGTTCCCATTAAGACACAACCGTCGCCCACTTGCCGCCGAGGAAATGAAAATATTTATTATTTCATTTCACACAAAGGTAGCCACTTGATGGGAACAAATGAACATAGCAATCAAACAATGCTTCTAAATGTTGCTTGAAATATAGTTATTTTTTTTAATAATAATAAATTCTTTATTCACTAATTAAATATTACATATACTTACACTCTAATTGAAATTTGTAAAAAAAAAAACAATTTAGTAGAGGTGAGCGTTGACAGCCGTACTAGTGTAAACTGTGTCACAGTTTCCGATGACAAACGTGAAAATACTCATCAAATACGTATTATTATGATGACATAAGCAAAACCAAAGCGATATAACAAAAGGTTTAAATTAATTAAATTTAAATAAATATATAATTTCTTCGAGTGGGGAACGAACTCACAACCAGTCGCGTTTACAGTCACACTTTGTGCTACTGCGTCACGACTGGCTTCAGGTTACGCTTTTTTAAATGAATAAATTTTTATATCGAAATATTTTTATTTGTGTTATTTCGAGTTGTAAATTAACAAATAGTTGTGGATATCATGCGTATCTAATATAAAAAATGGCGTAGTATAAAAAAGGCAATTTTGTCTTAAATACACTATATGAAATCAAAATTTTGGTACTTATAATTATATAGCAAAATCCCCTACATAAAAAGCTCTAAAAAGTAAACAAACAAACAGAAATGTGGTTCTTGAATCATGGTTAAAAAGTAATATCTCCAAACTCTATTAAAGCCTTCCAATTAAAAAATATTAAATTAAAATAACACTCTTCGGTTCTCGTGGAGGGTTAAAAATTAATATAATGTTTGACTTACTATGTATATATTTATGAAAATTTTGAATCCCATACTTACATCGTACGGTATGTGAAATTTCTCGACAAGATTGCACTGAAGGAACATTCGTAACGTCGCTCTACATGTATCTTCGTCGGATAAATCGAAATCTATAAAAAAAATAGAACATTTTAATCATAATTATATAATGATAATATGACATTGTTTTTAATAGCGACATTTATAGGTTCGATTCCTACGCGGGGGAATTAATAATTTTCTTTTCCTCGCTTTGGTACCACAAAACGGAAATTGGGCGGAAAATGAGAAACGGAGTGTGTCATCTATAGCTTCTTTCTGTCGACCGAAACTTAAAAAAATGTACTAATCAAATATATATTTAATAAATAAATTTCAAAAAGCCTCACGTCTAATCCATATTATATCAAACAATATAAAAAAGTAACAAAAGACTATATGAACTTACCGTGAAATTTAAAACTATACAGATTATACACTTCAGAGGAGGGTATGAGCTCTTGACATAATTTATTGGTATCTTCCGCCGACGCCGTCGCGTGGTACGACAGGCACTCTAGCGCTACCTTTAAAACAAATGATAATAAGTTAAATATTAAATATAATATGAACTTAAAGTTTTTAAGAACGTATGAGGCCAGTCGTGGCGCAGGAGCACAGGCGTGTAAACGCGACAGCTTGTGGTTCGATTCTCATTTGATTGAAATGAAATATTGAATATTTTAATTTCTTCGCACTGGTTTCGAGGCAAAAGCGCGGCGTGGAAAGTTGTAAACGGAGTGTCTTAACACTCTACATTTTGTTATGTTATTAACCTTATGAGATACGTTTCCAGAACGTAATAACAATAATAATAACTGAAACAAGAGTTTTAGTATTAACTATAAATTAATTATATAAGTTACTTAGCTCTTCTGTTCTTATAAATTTCTCATTTATACATAATATTATATTTTATATTTATATATTTTGGATTTAAATATAAATTACCTTTTGCTTCGCCATCAACTTGCAAGCGTTCTCATACATTTGCGTATTATGGATGCCGAGACCACAGAAAATAGCGAACGCTTCGAATATTGAAATGTCGCCGTCCGTGAACTGAGATCCGTTTTCCTATAAAAAGTCAATAATATTCTAAGTTGAAAAATGTCTCACTGTACTCGATCTTTCTAGATTTTTCTTTATATTTCAATATCAGTCGTAGAAAGTAGTAGTATGGTGCATTAAATTTCAAATATATGTATACCTCTTAGATTTTATTGAGATTAGGATAAAAAATGTAAACGTAGATAAACAAGTGATAAAAAAAACTATTTATACTTAAATAAACAAAGAAAATATTAATAATGTATTAATTTATAAATTTTATTGAATATGAAAAACTTCACTAACAACTGTGTATTGTCTGTTATCCAAAGAAGGTCTAAAGCAAAAACCTAACTTTAAAGCGGCCACAACTCTGCCGCCGCACTGTAAATGAATAACAATTTAAAGAATAACCAAAAATATATGTAATTTCATAAACTCACCTTATTTATCAACTGCGCTACACCTATAACATCTTTGTTCGCGTTGACTATCGGCATACACAGCATGGTGCGGACGTTCGCTGCGTCGTCAGCTACGTTGTCGTCCATCACCATCCCGTTCTCTTTCCTCCAGTCGTCCACATCAGATATGTTTAAAGCTTTATTTGATTGAGCTACCTGTTAAAAGGTTATTTTTTGGTTTCACGCTGTATCCCGCGTCTAGCAGGATAGGCAGAGGGTTAACTTAGTGCTTAAACATTCTGTTTTCCGACTCAACGCTGTACTTTATCTTGTTACCAGAGCAAAGAAATGAAAATTATTCATACCCCTGAATGCCAATCGAACCTACAACTGTTGCTTTTACAGTTTATTATTTTTTATTATTTACTTAGTCTATTTCGAATTCACTGTATGAAAGCGTAGATTTACTTAGTCTATTTCGAATTCACTGTATGAAAGCGTAGATTTTTTAAATTAAAATTGAATTTAATTCAGTATATTAAGAAAAAATAGTATCTATTTATTTAATAAATAGTATGAGTCTCTCCTTTATCTGTCAACGCAGTTATAATCATTTTCATTACGTTCTTAGAAAGAAATGCCCACCAGCAGCTTCACGCTTTTTCCCGCAAAACAGAAGGAACCTAGTGTTACACTCCGTTCCACACTTTTTGGCTACCTTTCCAGGTATTGCGTGTTGAGTTGCAGAACTCAACATCGCTTTGTTTACCAAAGCGAGGAAATGAAAATAAATAAAATCAAAAGCCAGTCCCACTGCACCACAACGACGTGAATTTTAGTCTTTAAAAAAAATAATTTAATTTGTCTAAATCAAATTAAATTAATTAAAATTGAAGGTAAAACTTTTAAATACACAATTTAATCTCAACAAGACAACATTGTGATTACAATTTAGAATCAGAACCTTATAAAGTTCTTAGCGTCCTATTAAAATCTAGACTCTTAGAGTAATCTGAGATTAGGTACGCATTAAAGTTCAAGGGAAACACGCTTGCCTTTCAACTCACGACCTCTGAGTTAAAACGCCGAAAATAAATTGTGATGCAAATTTCGGTCCAACGCAATAAAATACTTATAAGATTCTTAATAAATCTCTTTTTTAGATTTGTTTGTTGTATTATATTTTTACTTTTTTGTTTGTGTTTGGTTATTTTTTTTTATTTATTTGAGGCCGTAGTGGCGCAGGGGCACAAGAATGTATTTGTAAACGCTGCAGGTTGTAGGTTCCATTCCCACCCGAGGAAATTAATGTAAGTCGTGGGGCAGGGGCACAGAATGTTACTGTAAAATCGACTGGTTGTAGGTTCGATCCCCTCGAACTCGACTCGAAGAGATAAAATATTTACTCACATTTATATTTTCATTTCTCACTCTGGTGTCGAGGCAAAACGCGTTGAGTTCCACCACTCAACACGCAATACTTCTAGAACTCGACGAAAAGTGGGGAACGGTGTGTCTTAACACTAGGTTCCCTTTGCCTACCCTGCTGTATGCGGGATACAGAGTGAAGCTGATTTGATTTGTAATTTGATTTAGATAGAGATATATTAATCCAATTAAAATGTCATTCCTACAAAATAATTGATATTGCACAAGAAAATAACAGATATAGACTATACAGCACTCATTTCTTGAACTCGTACACTCCAAATACAAGTTATTTAACACAATAATAAGTTATAATTAAGTTAGAGCGAGTATTGCAAGCGAGTGGTTCCACAATGCTCGCTTCCCAAAGTTTGTATATAACACGACGAAATTGTGGAGTTGGTTAGTGTACAGCTAGCTGTGTAGTTTGTGAACTGTTCTTCTATGTATTTCGTTATATATAAAATATATAACCATTGCTTAAAGTATTTTTTTTTAAATCATAAAATAAATGATATATTCGTGTTTTTGTATATGTAAATATATATTACGAGTCTCTAAAATATTTTTTATACTTTTGACTTTTGTATTTTTCAATTCACAGTGAATACAGAGTATAGTCGCTCCAAATATGGCCAAATATAATTAAAACAGAGGTAATTTATAATTCACAAATGTAATTTATGAACGAAACCCGAACGAATCTCAAGATTGATCTTATACTTGGTTTATTAACATGCGCCTTAAAGTACATATGAGTTTATAAGGTAACAATCGCCGTGTCTTGCTCATACAGTTTTCCTTTCTATTTCTTTTCATTCTGATTTTAAACATTATTTAAACATTCATTAATTTTTAACATTCTTTTCTTTAACGTTATAACTACGCTATAATGATGTCATTTCAAGTTTCCAGTTTTCAGGAATGACATTTGAATAAATCAATTTCTTATTAACATAAATAGATTGATGAAACTCTTGAACGCATTCTCAGTTTCAATTTGAAAACTTCTTTTTGTATTTGAAAAAAGAAACTACCAGAGTTTCTTATTGATTTCATTAGAAATACTATATATAGGCTATATTAAATGTCAGAAATTTTTATATTCGAAAGAGGAAAAAAAAAGTATAAAATCGACCTTTAGTTTATTCCACATAGTATATAATACAAATCAACTTCCAAACTTTCTGATAATATCGGGACCAGTCGTGGCGCAGCGGCATGAAGTGTGGCTGTAAAATCGACTGGTTGTGGGTTCAATCCCCACTCGAGGAGATGAAATACTTACTTAAATTTATATTTGAGTTCTGCCACACAACACGTAATGCCTCCAGATGTCGGCAGAAAGTGGGGAACGGAGTGTCTTAACTCTAGGTTCCCTCTGCCTACCCTGCTGTGTGCGTGTAGCGTGAGGCTGATTTTTTTTCTGTTAATATACATATGCTCATAGTTTTTTAAAAATATTTTTTATGTTTCCTGATAATTTTGTCAAAAGGCAATAAGAACGTTTAGATTCTAAGCTGACGATATGTAACTCTTAGTTATTTAATAGTAACAGTATGTAATATACTTACTGCAAGAGCAATACAAGCTAACGTCGATTTGATATCGTGTCGAGGAGTGAGCGTGGTTCTTGAGTGTTTTGCTCCCAGTTCGAATAGAGTATGGAATCTCGTCGGTGCGGGCGGCGGTAGAGCCGGGGCTCCACTTCGTCTACCGCCTGGTCTTTGTACTATACGTTCTAGGTGACTCTGTAACATAATAAATAAATATAGAAATCGTAATAAATTATTGCTTTTTTAGCTTCATATATCAGTGTAGACAGGTTACCTATACATTCTATTCACGAAGCCATGAGATAAAAGGTAAAGAAATAAAAAAGATCATAGGACACGCTTGATAGAGCTTAATATAGTATATTAAGTAAAAAATATATCTGTGGATGTAAATAATATTATTGAAAGATGTCTATAGAACTTATTAGTTAATAATAATTACGATTTAAATTTATCGATTACATCAATGATTTTTATGTTTAAGTTTTTAAAATTGTATAAAATTTTACATGTACAATGTGCAATGAAAAGAAACGAATATAATAATCAACAATAAGAAATGTTTTTAAAACAAAACATTGTAAAAATCTAATGTAAAATCTAAAAATGTTTCTATTTATCGCATTTTATGGTATCATAAATACCAAAAGTTATTTTCTTAATTTTTTATAATAATCTTTTAATACTTGACATGTAAAAACACCCAGAAGGTAACTTGTTCTCAAACTTTTGTCATCAGGTCATATTATATCCGCCATTTTTACTATCTGTCAACTTGTGCATAAGACAGTACTGTTGTGATTCCGTTGTTACTTTTGTTGATTTTATTAAGTATCTTGTTTTGTCAAGTGTAAAGTTGTTTTCTGATTATTTTGTAATTGTTATTTGTTTTTTTAAATATTTTAAAACATGCCAACCGAATAAAATAAAAATTAATATATTGATAGTATTTCGATAACCAATAAGCACGACGAATTTTGAAACATTATTAAAATATTTAAATTAGAATAACGGTTTCAATTACGAAAAACAAAAAAGGCTAAGGATTTACAATTTTACCTATCCCCATATTTGCTGAAACATGAATAAAAGTTATTAGAAGACCTTTTTGGGTATTATAGTCGTTAAAGTATACTTACGTATAAAATGAAGTTATAGATAAGATGTATTTTTTATCTTTACTTACTTTTCTATATACAGTTATAGTTCAGTTATGGTTTTTATACGTTTTCTTAATAAGTATTATTCTTTCTTAAGTGTGGATTAACATTTTAAAAATGTAAAAAATATTTAATAAATAGCATTCTCTCTTGCCAGACGATAATTCTCAGTAATTATCTTTGGGTAGCGGAAATTTGTAAAAATCTCCTTACAGCGATGCTAACAACATAAATAAGTTGTAACAAGCGAATAAAAATTTCGACGTAGCTTGCTGAGTACGTATGGCTTAGTGGTCAGAGCGCGTGGTCGGTTTTCAGGGGGGCGCGAGTTCAAACCCTACGACGTTAAAATTTTTATACGTTTTCTAAATAAGTAGTTTAGTTATGGGTTCAAAGCGAATTTTAAGAAAAATAAATATATATTTTAAGTGTTCCTTCTATCTTGTCAGGCAAAACTTTGGATTAATTTACATAAGATTAGGTATAAATGATAAAAAAATACATATATTTATATATTTTCACTCGGGGAGCAAATATTCTAGAGTAAGAAAAAACCAAAGCTGAAATGTGTGCAGCCATCTACTTAGAGTTACCTAGATGGCTGGGAAATCCGGGATTGTCCCAGACTTTTGGTTCTTGTCCCGTATCTATTAATTTCACTTTGCTGTACCAGAGTTCATAAGTACTATATTTATTCTATTAAAGTTTAATATTTAAGCCTCAAAAAGGTACTTTAAAAGGATTAGAATAACATGCATGTAAGACAATTAACAAAATTTAAAAAAAAATCCACAAAAAAAAACATCAACCAACAATTCCGGGTAGTTTTACATCGGATGGGACACCAAAATTCTGATTCCGTTAAAATGAAAAGCCCAGATGTGGCAACTCTACATGATACTACATCAGGGCGGCCGCACTTTTTAAAAGGCGAAATCACGTATTTCTCGTAGAAATTTCGAAAAGTTGCATTTCGGTGCTCCTCTACGTTCCCAGAGGAACTTCTGCCAAGTTGCAGTAGTTTAGCTTTGCGTTGTTTGTCAGTCGCTCAGTACTGCAATAGTTTTGTATGTATATATCGCTCCTTTGGTGCGACAACGACGCATTTGCAATTTTTGAGAAATTAAAGGGGAAGTAATAAATAAAATACCAGGATTCGGCGGAAAGTAAAGAATAGAGTGTCTTAATACTAGGTTCCCTCTGCCTACTTTGGTACTTTTTTAAATAGTTTTTGCGCATACATTGATATTTTATCCTTATATGTTAAGTGACCAAAGACTTGAAAGAAAGAGAAGAAAAAAGTCACTTATTTAAAATAAGATTCAACTGTAAGTCACAAACTAACAATATCCAAGACTCAGCAGTAGAACACATTTAAACTTTCAACCAAAATGTAATATCAAATAGAAATTTTCAAAGTTTTTCAGCCCTCATTTGAAATGTATTCAGCATAGCTGATATAAATCCAAGTTTGGGGTTTCAACAAAATCGGTATTGAAGTCACGTTTTCACCTAACAGTAAAGGTATTTTCTTTTCTCTGATTACGCTATCTTGCTGGTTAATACCATCTGTCATAAAATGTAATAGTCTACGAAATTGGATTTTTTTTTTATTTTCTGAATTATTTACATTTTTTTTTCATATATATTCTATATGTAGCGGTAGGCAGAGGGAGCCTAGTGTTATGATACTCCGCCGAACTTTGGAGGCATTGCGTATTGAGTGACGGAACTCAACGCCGCGCTTTGTTTTTAAAATTAATGCAGATTAATAAACATACGAATACATATGAAGATAACTATTTCCGCATGCAAATATAATATTATATAAATATACTTATTTCTATAATCTACACAATTGCTAGAGACCAGTCGTGTGGCATGTGCATAAGCGTGTGACTGTCAACGCGAAGGTTGTCGTTCCCTCTCGAGCAAATAAAATATTTAAT
Source organism: Heliconius himera (assembly GCA_021202915.1). Classification (NCBI taxonomy): domain Eukaryota; kingdom Metazoa; phylum Arthropoda; class Insecta; order Lepidoptera; family Nymphalidae; genus Heliconius; species Heliconius himera. The sequence goes on from JAJHJA010000246.1 coordinate 98,235, forward strand.
CTTTTCATGTCTTCGCTCTGGTGTCGAGGCAAAACGCGGCGTTAAGTTCCGCCACTAAACACACAAAACCGTCAAAATTCGGCAGAAAATAGAGAACGAAGTGTCTTAACACTACGTTCTCTCTGCCTACCCTGCTATATGCTATAGGGATACAGCGTGAAGCTAAAAAAAAAATGCTTACTTACCGATTCACAATGATCAGTATCCAATATGAACACTGCGCATCTCTCACATTTCAACAGCTCACGGGCCTCCGTCATGATCTTGGTGACCAGACATTCTAGATTGCTCTGCTCCTCGAATATACTTCGCGCCAAAGCAAGTAGAATCTGGTTCCTTTTATATTCTAGCACTGACGACTCGAATAGTTGTGCGTTCTGTATGCCGATGCCGCAGAATGTTAGATAGCGGCGGAAGACTTCTACGTCGCGCGGTGAAAACTCTTTTGAACCTAAAGTAGGATTTATTTATGATTTTCACCTTCTTTCCTTACCGTATTTATAGTGATATTATAAATGTGAAAGTTTGTGAGGATTTGGTCCACTTTTACGCAAAAATTACTGAACGAATTTAGATGAAACTACAGTGATATAATTTATACATCACAATAACACATAGTCTACAATTTAATTAAATATTATGTATAATTTAACTATAACAGTAAGTTTAACCGTTCGTTGCCGCTTGTATGTAATACTTGGCGTATTCACTTTATTCACTTTTTGTGTTTACATGAAACTTTGATATTTAAAATTGGGTGAGTAAACACAATTAAATTTACATCTTTTCGTCGTCGTTCGATTCATAGACATAATTTCATTTAAATCAGCTTCACGCTGTATCCCGCATACAGTGGGATAGGCAGAGGGAAACTAGTGTTAAGACACTCCGTTGCCCACTTTTCGCCGAATTCTGGAGGCATTGCGTGTTGAATTGTAATGAGAATTTAGAATTTACAATTTAAATAGGTACTGGTTTTGGTTTTAAATTTAGGTTAAATTTGTACAAAAAAAAATCACTCTGTTGAATTTGAATCCCACTTACCATCAGTTTTGTTAATAATTTGGGCTACTCCGACCACATCTCCTTCACAATTACAGATTGGCATACATAATATTAATTCAGTTTTATATCCTGTCCGAGCGTCGATCTCGCTGTTGAATCTGGAAATAAATTTTATATAAGTAACTAAGGTATTTAGCCTATTTTTTTATTTTGTACCGGAAACTAAGATATAGAACTGCTTCGACATTTTTTGTAATTTTTTCATTGATAATTTTTTTTATGCAACAGAAAACTGGTTTGTTATAATTTCCAAAATTTACAGGAATAACAGAAAAAAATACATAAAATTATAGAAACAAACTTTTTTTTGAAGAAGCGTTGCTTCTTATATGACAGTTGCTTATATAGCAATATATTGATATTTGATATACCTCGATAAATAGACGATCAATATAAATATTTTTTTCAATTCAAACCAACAGTTCATGAGATTAACGCGTTCAACCATACAAACTCTTTAGGTTTGTAATACTAGTGTAGATAGTAAAGATAACTCTTTTTCACCTACCGTGGATCAGCATAAGCGTTCTTGATGTTAATAGGATGTTTCGTTTGGGCGGCCAACCCCGCGACTCCGACTCCGAAATTAATTTTTATCTCTTGGGTCCTTGCTATGCGTAATGCGTCGTAGAGGTCTAAAAAGAAATAAAATGATGTTATAATATTGTTTAGATTTTCGTATGTCCCCTGTATAGAAGCACTAAGACACTATGTTCTCTACTATATAATGCAATGACTCTATTTTTTTAAGTGATTTGACACTAATTTGTACGCATTGCGTGTAATTCATTGAATTAATTTAGTTAAAATAATAAAAATATAATAATGATTGTATTTAAAATAAGTAAAATAACATTTAAAAAACGCAGGATTTTACAAAAACATTCTCGTCATCTTATAATTTACAGCTTCACTCTGTATCAAGCATACAGCAGGGTAGACAGAGGGAACCTAGTGTCAAGACACTCCGTTACTCACTTTCCGCCAAGTTCTGGAGGCTTTGCGCGAGACGCCGCGCTTTGCCTCGACACCAGATCGAAGAAATTAAAATATAAATGTAAATAAATATTTCATTTCCTCGAGTGGTGATCGAACCCACAAACAATCGATTTTACAGTCACACTTTGTGCCACTGCGCCACGAGAGGCCTCACAAGTTACAATTGATATAACTTATAAGTAACAACTGATATAAATTTTGATGTAAGTATATCTGAAGATTTTTTCGGACAGAATGCTTTTTTCTAATATTTCTTTATGTTTTAAACTGCCACACACATAATTTGAATATTATTTTTCGTATAAGTTTTATTTATAATATTAATATTATATATTATTGCTGTTATCTCAAGCAGTTTCAGCAGTAAAAAAACTTAAACTAATATTTTAAACATTAATAAAAATACTTAAGAAAGATAAATACTTATTTAGAAAACGTATAAAAATTTGAACGTAACGGGACTCGAACCCGCGCCTTCTGAAAACCGACCAGACGCTCTGACCACTAAGCCATACGTTCAACTAAACTAAAAATATATCAATATTTTTGTAATTCAAATATATTATATGTATGTTCATAATAATAACAAAGCTTTACATCCGTAACATCCATTACTCGTGCCCAATTTCCGTTATCATCTAAGAAGCTTTCGGAAGCTATCACTATAATATTAATAGTACAACATACTAGTTATACAACGTACTAGGTACCTATTGAGGTCCGGTGACGCCACAATATTAATTAAAGAGCAACTATCGACCTCAGCTTGTCATTCGACCTAGTTTCAAATTTTAATGTGATCAAATATCAAAACCCAGGCCAGTCGTGGCGCAGGGGCACACAGTGTGACTGTAAAACCGGGTAGTTGTGGGTTCGTTCCCCACTCGAGGAAATGAAATATTTATTTACATTTATATTTTAATTTCTTCACTCTGGTGGCGAGGGGAAAGCGCAACGTTGAGTTCCGCCACTCAACACGCAATGCCTCCAGAAATTGGCGGAAAGTGGGGAACGGAGTGTCTTTCCTAGGTTCCCTCTACCTACCCTGCTGTGTGTGTGATACCGCATGAAGCTAATTTAATTTAATTTTTTTTAATATATCAAAATGAGCCTTTTTTGATTAGAATATATTTTTTTTGGTTTGATTGGTTGATGATATATTATTGTGTATCTTCATTTAATTTTTATCTAATTATACTAAAAGGACTTTAAATGTCAAACACAAGGCTCTTAGATAGTCTTTGGCTTTAAAGATTAGCAAGTAAGTAAGGTATAGTAGAGTTACTTTTTATACTTCTATATTTTTTTTAGTGCCAGACTGTATGTCTCATATCTCTCAGATGGAACCTGTTGAAGTGATGAAACTCTCCGTTCTCCAATTTCCGCTGAATCTTCAAGACATTGCGAGTTGTGCGGAACTCAACGCCACGTTTTTTCTTCTAACCAGAGTACATTCACATGCTGTGCCACTGTGCAACGACGGTAACAAATGCCATCTTAAAAATCCGTTACTTAGAGCAACGCTAAAACTATAGTAAAAAGCGACACAATCTCTTTGTCATATAAAAAAAGGCATAAGGCTTTGTATAAAACGAATCTTTTGAAATTACTCCCAACTGCAGCTCATTTCTCGAGTCCACTTAGCCTAGTTCCACGTGAACTTTTGAAAATCTGTGAAGTGGGTAACATTTAAATGATGGGAAGAGATTAGATGTAACAATCCACGTCTAGATTAGTTCTCATTATGAACTTTGTGCTGCTTTTGTGATTCACAATTGTCATGCGTTTGTTTGAATTCTTTAAGTTGAAAATTTGATTTTATTCTTTATTATAAAATTATCTTTATTTATTGAGAATTTAATTCAATAAGACTTTATGAATATTCAGAAAATTCAGTTGAGTGTGTTAGTTTGTTATTTCTGAGATATATTTATATTACAGTTTTTTGAGTTTCACTCTGTGTCCTGCAAATACCTGGGAACCTAGTGTTAAGACTACCCGTTTTCTTTGAAAAACCTCCGTTCCTGAATTCTGGAGGCATTGCGTGTTGAGTGGCGGAAGTCAATACTGCGCTTTGCCTCGTTACCATAACGAGAAAATGAAAATATTAAATATTTAATTTCTACGATTGTGTATCGAATGCTTCTACCCTCCGCCACAACTGGCCTTGTGCCATCATTGACAAGGTTGTAGTTATACTAAGTAAAAAAACGCATTCCGATGATGTCGCAGTTGCAGCTCGAGGAAAGAAACAATGGACTCCAAGTATTGGCTGAATTATCTATTTTTAATAATATAAAATTTTTATTACTATTTCTTATTTTCAACTTGCTTTCGCACAAAAAGGTTGTTTGTAAATTTAAATAAATATTTTTTTTAAAAAGCCTTTTTCTAGCCTGTGAAATTTAACTTAGTTCAAGAGTTTATTTTACTATTACAACGAGCAAAGCGATAAGGAGGGATTGTAAAAAAATAAAAATAAATAAAATAAATTAGCTTCACGCTATATCCCGCACACAGCAGGGTAGGCAGAGGGAACCTAGTGTTAAGACACTCCGTTCCCCACTTTCTGCCGAATTCTGGAGGCATTGCGTGTTGAGTGGCAGAACTCAACGCCGCGCTTAGCCTTGACACCAGAGCGAAGAAATGGAAATATAAATTTAAGTAAATATTTCATTTCCTCGAGTGGGGATCGAACCCACAACCGTCGCGTTACAGTCACACCCTTGTGCCCCTGGGCCACGACGGCCTCTTTGTCTTTTTATTATTTTGTAAATATTAACAAAAACAAAATTTTGCAAGCAACTCATTAATTTTCGTAGCAATCTATATAAATATATAAATCTTATCTAAAGTGGTGTGTAATTGCCTAGTCGTATTTCTATAATATTCAAAATTTAGGTATAATTTTTCATTTAAACAACATTTTCTTAATATCGTCGAAAACTTTTCCATCAAGACGCTCGCCGCGAAAGCTTTGAAAGTGACAATTCAAATTATCTGGAGTAACAAAGAAAGCTAATAAGAAAAAATGTTGCAACAATTTCTCATTAGGACTTCTACCTAAATAAAAAAACTGGTTAAGCGTGAGTCGGATTCGCCCACTGAGACTTCCGTATCATCTTGATTCTAGATTATTATTACGGGAAGTATTACTTATAAAGGTTTACAAACATAAGTTCTCATGAGAACTTATTTTGTATGAATTGATTTTTTTTATGAAATAAATATCTATAAATTTTAACTTTTCAGATGTTTTTCTTTATTTGTATTGTAAGTTCTCACTTCTTGCTAAATATCATAACTGTAGGTCTACGGGAAGTACTCTGAAGAATTTGGTTACGCTGCAAATGTCTTACAAAATGCAGCAAAATAGATGCAATTGCATTGAATTACAAGTTTATTTTCTATATTTCAAGGGAGTACAGACGTTATTACTTGATATTAATTTCAGTTTGATGCCTCCACGCGATCTCGAGAAAAATGGTTGACAGACGGGCAACAAAGTGATCCTATCAGGGTTCCGTTTTTACCTTTTGAGGTACGGAACCCTAATAAGTAACTTCAGATATTTTTGTTTCCCTACAAAATTTATTTGACTGTGTTGTTATACTCCTGAGAGGTATTAGAAAACTTTGTACTTGTTTGTAATATTAAAAATGTAATAAAAATTGTAAGGAAAGTTTTATAATCACCCCTCCGAGATGGAAATATTTTTTGATTTCATTTCTTATTGCTATTCGTCTTTTGTTCGGAATTGAAAAGTTGAAAACTGCGAAAAGATTGTGTGAAATTATATTAAGAAGTTTATTTTGGAACAATTTTGGAACACTTCTATCGAGTGAACGAAAGTATGAATTTCAATATATTTAAGTAGAAAAGCATTGAAGAATAATTACGATTGACGTATTACACACTTTCTACACATTTTTTTTAACTTCACAGTGTATCCTGCACATAGCAGGGTAGGCAGAGGGAAACTGGGAACCTAGTGTTAAGACAATCTGTTCCGATTAAGTATTAATTTTAATCATAAATAATTAATTAGCTAATCTCACAAAGGGCTCAACTGATTTTCAGTTTTCAATTTTATATTTTGGCAAGCTTCCTTTAACATTTAGTGTTTGTTTTATTTCAATTATATTAATATAAAGTATTTTGTAAATTGCTGTAACATTGTCTTTAAAATGATAATGTTACTAGAATATAAGTAAATCCAGGAAATAAATAATAATAGTAAATATATAATTGTGTTATTCAAGCGGGCGAAGCCGTGAGCAGCTCTAAATATAAATAAATGTCACTCAAAACAAAATTTACTTTAAAATTCAGATGCCCATCTCCGAAGGTACCTCTGCAGTTAGCTTAGTAACTTGCTCTCTATTATTCGAGGGATTGCTTTATTCAGCCACAATTATTAAAAGGGTGTTAGAGTTAGCGAAATGCGAAAGGAAAACCGGCGGGATAAAATATTTTCATTTAAATATTTATTAAGTGGTTTTTACGGTGTGTTATAAATAAAGTAAAAAAAATCTTATATGAAATAAAAATATTTTTATGAAATTTGTAATAAAAAATAATAACATTGAAAATGTTTTAAATAATTCCACAAATCAGCAAAATCTATTATTTATAATAGGTTTTAGTGATTTGTGTGATTACATAGATTTAAATTTTGACTTTATTCAGACAAAGGTTTATAATTATATTATTTGGTCTTTAGTTTTTAGCTTCACGCTGTATTTTGCATATAGCAAAGTTGGCAAAGGGAACCTGGTGTTGAGACACTTACTCCACTTTCCGCCAAACTTTGTAGGTACTGCTTGTTGAGCAACAGGAACAGGCGCTTTCCATCTTGGTACGAGAACGAAGAAATAAAAATATTAACACATAATAATTTATTCCCAACGGTTGGGAATCGAACCCACAATCGTCGCGTTTACAATCACACCCTTGTGCCCTACGCCACTATGGCCTCAATATACCTATTGCCTTTATTTCAATATCATAAATGTAATTAAAAAAAAGTACGCCTTCATAAATATAGTGTTAAATTGTAAAACTTATAAACCTAGTACTTCTAGTAAACTAAAAATAGGTTCTAGTAAACTGAAATGTTCTTGACGCGAACAAACAAACAAACAAACAAACACACCACCACATAATAGTATATTCCAGGGTTAAAATAATAAGCTACAATGTCACGTATTGTTGCCAGTACCACAAGGAAGGGCTCGATATAAATAGCCAGATATCTATTGTATGAAATCTTGGTATAAATAGAGTATTGTTTGATAAATAATACCAGCTTCTTAAGATAAACCCTGTATAAAGACGTAATGGGAAATGTTATATGTTTATTTAATGTGGATGAAAGTACGTCATAAGTATTTAAGATTTTAGTAAATAATGTTATTAATATGTAAACGATATGTAATTAACTGTAGTTCCTTTGGGTTTTACATTGAGGCGGCTTATAAGGGATAAATGTTCTACTAAGAGGCCGGCGAGGCGCAATGCCATAAGCATATCACTGCATGCGACGGTTGTTGGTTCGAATACCACCTCGAGAAATAGTACTTAATGTTTTCATTTCTTAGGTAAAAAGGCAAATTACTATATTAACTGAGAATACTAATACTATAAGAAATGAGATATGAGAAAAGAGAAATGAGAAAAGAGAAATGAGATATATAATAATAAACAATTCCTACTTGAAAAAGATAAAAATAGAAATAGAAAAAAGAAATCGCAATATTAATATCCAATTCAATTTAATTAAAAAAACAGCTGTATCTAGATAATGTAAACGTCAAAGTTTTCACTAAGAACCCAATCTCGTCCATAGTAATTAATTTGTCTAGATCCGAATTGAGAATCTGATCTGAATTGAGTTCGAAGTTTGGAAGCGGCTCAACTTAATGAAATTTATATCAAAACTTATTCTCAAATTCAAAGGTTTATGTAATTATAATATCGATTTAAATATGCATATATTTATAATTTTTGTTTATTATATTCGGATTTTGGTTAAATATGTCTTAAAATAGTAGTAAAGAGGTCGAGGAGTCGTGGCGCAGGGGCACAAAGTGTGACTGTAAAATCGATTGGTTGTGGGTTCGATGCCCACTCAAGGAAGTGAAATATTTATTTACATTTATATTTTCATTTCTTCGTTCTGATGTCGAGGCAAAGCGCGGCGGTAAGTTCCGCCACTCAACACGCAATGCCTCCAGAACTCGGCGAAAAGTGGGGAACGGAGTGTTTTAACACTAGGTTCCCTCTGCCTACCCTGCTGTGTGCGGGATACAGCGTGAAGCTGATTAAAATATAAACAAACAATCGGCAGTGTGTGGCCTCCGTTCCTCAAACTTGGCTTTATAACTTATTGATGATCCTTTGTTGAGGTCCGTTTCAATAGCGCCATTATACATTATTGCATATTGATTACTCATATATTATGTATCATAGCTAGTGGTGTGTATCAAATTTATAAACAAATCCACTAGTACAAACAGAAGCCGTCGTGGCGACACAGCGCCTGACTATAAACGCGACGGTTGCGGGTTCGATTCCCTCTCCTTGGAATATTATTTAACTAGAAATTAGCCCTAAGAAATTATCAGCTTCACGCTGTATCCCGCACTCAGCTGGGTAGGTAGAGAGAACCTTATGTTAAGACACTCCGTTCGCCACTTTCCGCTGAGTTCTGGAGGTACTGCGTGTTGAGTTGTGGAACTCAACGCCATGCTTTGCCTCGACACTAGAGCGAAGAAATGAAAATATAAATGTTTAATTTCCTCAAGTGGGGATCAAACCCACAACCAGTCGATTTTACAGTCACACTTTGTGATCCTGCGCCACGACTGGCCTAAGCCCTAAAAAAACATTTACACGAATGTATTTATATGTTAAAGTCGAGACCCCCACTAGATATAAGATATATTGTCAAGACCTGTTAATTTATTATTAAACTTGGAGATACAATAACATAGTCCCTAGGTAAAAGATAAAGATAAGATAGAGTTATTATATACTTTTTAATATGTATATATACATTATTATCGTATACGAATATTTAAAAAAATCAGCTTCACGCTGTATCCCGCACCCAACAGGGTAGGCAGAGAGAACTTAGTGTTAAGACGCTCCGTTCCCCACTTTCTGCCGAATTCTGGAGGCATTGCTTGTTGAGCTCAACGCCGCGCTTAGCCTCGACACCAGATAGCGAAGAAATGGAAATATAAATTTAAGTAATTATTTCATCTCCTCGAGTAGGGATCGAATCCACAATCAGTCGATTTTACAGTCACACTTCGTGCCGCTGCGCCACGACTGGCCTCAATAAATACGAATAATAAACAAAAATATATTTTTTAACCTAAGTGTTGAGCTTAATTAGACATTGTCGAACTTGCTACCTAATAATTAGCGAAACTATTAAAATATAAATGAATGTAATATAATATTATAATAAGCCATATTTTATGAGACCATGTTGTTATAAAGCCCGGTTCAAAATTAATGCAAACAAGTGATTTTTATTCAGCTTCACGCTGTATCCTGCAAATAGCAGCAGGGTAGGCAAAAGGAACCCAATTGTCAATATACGTCAATCATTTTCAACAAATCATACTAACCTGTGTCTCGGGTGACGTCGAAGAGTTTAGCTTGTAAAAATCTATTCGGAGATGTCCCTTTCGCTAAGAACAGACTGCCTCTATCCGCTGCGGTCAACAGGCAGACGTTTACCAGAATCTAAAACAAAAATTGGTTATATATTTTTTTATTTTCAGGTTCCCATTTCCTCGCTGCGGTAAGAATGCGCCAATACGCAATTAGTAAAAGTGGGCCGAAAGTGGAGGATGTAGTGTCTTAACACTAAGTTCCCCTGCCTATCGTGCTATATGCGGGATATAACGTGAATAAATTTATTTAGAAATTAAGGCCATTGTGACGTAACTTAAATTATTTATTCACGTTCTGGTCAAAGTGCGGTTTAGGATTTATGACTCTAAACGCAATGTGTCAAATTTAGTACAATATATAGTATAACATGGAAAACGGTGTGCTCTAATTCATATAGGTAAAAAAACATATAGTAAAAGTTAAATAATAAGTAAAAATGGTAACAATATTTGACGCCTCCGGTACGTAATTGCTTGTTTGACTTCATACAAAAGGTTACTTCAAACGTATTCAATATTATTGATACTATATTGGTAATGAATCCTAATGTAATAATAAATCCTGGTAATATCCTTAGTGTCATTAATCAAAACTAAATTGAGAGAAAAGAAAAGAACAGGGGGCCTAAGGCCCTAGGCAGAGGGAACTTAGTATTAAGACACTCCGTTCCCCTCTTTCTGCCGAATTCTGGAGGAATTGTGTGTTGAGTGGCAGAATTCAACGCCCCGTTTTGCCTCGACACCAGAGCGAAGAAATGGAAATATAAATTTAACTAAATATTTCATCACCTCGAGTGGGGATTGCACCCACAACCAGTCGGTTTTACAGTCACACTTTGTGCCGCTGCGCCACGACTGGCCTCAATTATGTATTAATGAATGTAATATAAAATTATATTTTTTGGTCTATTTTTAGTCTCCGAAATGTCACTGCTGTCTTATCATATCAGGGGTACGCTTACATTAAATATGAATATTTACATAAATTTCGTTAGAATCTTGTTTTTCGCGTAAAATCAGTCACGTCCACAAAAAGCATAAAATTAATCTCATGAACTCGCCCATTTATATTTCATAGTGGTAACAGATCTTAAAAAAGTCATAAAATTAATTAAAAGTAAGAATAATAGGTCTTTTTAGTCAAGGAAAAGATTTAAGACAGCGAGATATTTTTAAGTAAAATTTATTTCAATTTTTCATTTAGCATAAGAAGAGATTCATTTAAAATGTCTGTATTTGTTTTATTAAACTTTTAAAATACTAGCAACCCGCTTACGGCTTCGCTCGTTTAAACTATACAATTCTTTATTTACTGATATGAATTACTTTCGTATTCTAATAACACTTTAAAGCACTTTAAGCACTTTAAAAATAATATCTATCTATACATTTAAAAGTAAAGTTTCAAGGCGATTTAATCAAACAGTTACTCTGTAGCCATTTGGATAAACAAAATAATTTAAATTAAAATAACTTTTTTAATTGATGAACAGATTAAACTAAACAAACACTAAACGTTAGAGGAAGTTTGCTGAAATACAACAGTGTGAACTGCATTTAAATCTGTTAAGCCGTTTCTGAAATTAGAGTACACAAGCTCGCACAGAGAGAAAGATAAGCAGACAAATAACCAAAAATTTTAAATAAATATTTGTTTTGGGCCAGCCGTGGCGCAGGGGCACAAAGTGTGACTGTACAATCGACTGTTTGTGGCTTCGATCCCCACTCGAGGAAATAAAGTATTTATTAAAATCAGCTTCACGCTGTATTCCGCACACATCAGGGTAGCCAGAGGGAACCGAATGTTAAGACACTTCGTTTCCCATATATTTAATATTCATTTATATTTATTTTCTTATTTCTTCGCTCTGGTGTCGAGGCAAAGCGCGGTGGAAAGTGAGGACCGATTGAATATGAAGCTGATTTGATTTTTTGATTTATTTTTCGTTGTTTTGGGTTCTCTAACATGATAATAGCTTCAAATAAGAGATGATAATCAAATAAGGCGAAACGAGAGTCAAATAATAAAATAAAATAAATAATCAACACTGTAATAATAGAGTCTCATGTTAGCTTACATTTTTTTGTTATTTTTTTTGGTTCATTCAGTACGAGTTACACATTGTGAAAATAATTAAAGCATGTTTCTTGGCGTAATCAAAAACCGAAACTCTAAACATGGGCAACAAATATATATATATATATATATATATATATATATATATATATATATATATATATATTTAAGCTGCATCCCGCACACAGCAGGGAACCTAGTGTTAAGACACTCCGTTCCCCATTTTCCGCCAATTTCTGAAGGCATTGCGTGTTGAGTGGCGGAACTCAACTGAAAATATAAATGTAAATAAATTTTTCATCTCTTCGAGTCGGGATCGAACACACAAATAGTCGATTTACAGGCACACTTTGTGCCCCTGCGCCACGACTGGCCTCAAATATAAATATAGGCATCTATATATTTTTTAAAAGAGTTTTAATGTCATTTAGTTCCCTTTAAACGCCTGAACGATGTGATATCATCATTTATAATTTTTTGCTCCTTCTTATGTCTGCTCTAAAGAGGATTACGCTCAAGTATATTACATTTTCTACTCTACTCGACAATAAACGTTGCGAAATTGAAATTCAAAATTAATACTTCAGATTTCTAATAAATAACTTTACTAAAAGTACAAAAACAATGTTAATATGTAAAATAATATTGTATCAAAGAAATTTCTATTAAATTTAATTTATTCATTAATAGTTACCTTCAACTTGAAACTTATTTAATTATTTCAATTGAAATGTTTACTTAATTCAGTTTTACTTAAATTGCAATATCGTTTTACATTAAGTTTATACAAGATATGCCTATTTAAGATTTGAATCTTTTTTTTAACCTAGTGGAGTAGTTAAGCTCTATTTTTGTTGTACTCATTTATAACATTATTTGTTTAAAGGCAAAATCTAAGGACGAAAGGAAGACCAGGGATATTATAAAAATTCTACGCGTCAAGCAAAAGAAAAAATATTAATAATAATAATTTTTTTTTAAATAATATCAGCTTTACGCTGTACCCCGCACACGTTAGGGTAGGCAGAAGAACGCTAGTTATAAGACACTCCGTTCCCCACTTTCCGCCGAGTTCTGGACGCATTGCGTGTTGAGTGGCGGAACTCATCGTCGCGCTTTGCTTGGTAAAGAACGACGATGAGGTGTCAACCAGAGCGAAGAAATGAAAATATAAATGTAAATAAATATTTCATTTCCTCAAGTGGGGATCGAACCCACACACATGCATAGATTTTACAGTCACACTTTGTGCCCTTGCGCCATGACTGGCCTAATTTGTTTTTAATTACTAATAATTTTAAAAAGGTACCAGTACTTAAAGAGGTGTAATATATTATATTTATTTTATTAGTAATTGTAATAATAGTAGTACCACATTTTTATAGATCTCAACAAATCATAGTCCATAGTACGCCCTAGACATTTAGAGGCTATAAATACCCAAATAATAATTACTTAAATTCTTGTATAACCTATATCTAATAACCTATATCCATTCTAATATCGTAAAAGCAATACTGTATGAATACTTCAGTTAATACCATCTTCTATTGTGTCTAAATCATAAACAATGATATGTATGAAAGCCCTTCAGTCACCTTCAATCTAGGTTCGGTCGCTAGATGTTCTCAATTTACAATTTACCTAATATTACACTTTATTTGAGGCGGTCGTGGCACAGGTGCACAACGTGTAGAAACGCGTCGGTTGTGGATTTGATTCCCGCTCGGTGAAATGAATAAGCAAAGCGCGGCGAGTAAGTTTTGATACTCAACACATAATGTCGCGAAAATTCAGCGAAATGTTGGGAAAACTCCTATAAAAACTTCTAATGTTAAAGAATTGTAAAACTGCTCTTGATATTTCACTTTTACAACTTATTTACTATTCTTGCTGTTTTAGTTTTTAACTGTCAAAAACATAAATGTCAAGAAGTGACAAATTTTGAAACAAGATTATTTGAAGTTTCAAGCATTTGCTGTCGTCTTATGTCATGCTTTAACTTTAGTCAATCGGTAGTTGTATTATAATTTAACGTTTTAAAAATTAACTACTTCTTTTAAATCAGTAATTAATCATCTATATATGTATTTATATAAAATAAACACTAGGAGAATAAAAGAAAAATGAATGCTGTGAAGATGCGAGATATCTCTTCGTAGGATATGCGGAGTCAGCTTAGCTGATTGAATCCGCAATGAAGAGAAACACAGAATGACAGGTACTAGCGAGGATATCACGGTAAAAAAAGGGAAAGACGTGCTCAGCTGGTTTCTGGCACATTGTAAAAATGGTAAAAAAGATTGAACTTCGAAACCGATGATACTGGAGTAAGGTATCCGAATAAGAACCGGGTGTCTTAACACTACATTCCCAGGTTCCTTTTGCCTACCCTGCTATATGCGGTATACAACGTAAAGTTAAATAAAACAATCTATATAAGATGCAGATTTATGAAGATATACAGACACCCAATTAACACAGCAGCAACATAATCTTAAATCATAGTTAATTATCGCAGCACAATAATTAGATAAGTATGTTATTAAATTTGGATAGATTTACGACCAGCTCTAGTTAACGGTGAATTATTATATTATATGCATAATTGCGTTTATGATTTCAGTATGACACTATAAATAATGTTAAAATTTAAACTGAAAATATGAGATAAGTTATTATTTGATACCAAAAATAATATGTACATTTTTAAAATATTTGTTTGTTATAAAATTTATGTACACAATATCTAATAGGAGAGTGGAATCACTCATCAAAAGTTTTTCTGAGCCTGCCATGCTAAATCGAAACATTGTTAAATAGATATTTAGAAAACGTATAAAAATTTGAACGTAGCGGGACTCGAACCCGCGCCTGCTGGGAACCAACCAGGCAGAGCGCCATTAAGCCATAAGCTCTCCATTAAGAAAAAAACGGTCACCTTTTTATTTATTGTGCTAAAAACGAGGCCGTCGTGGCACGAGCACAAGGGTGTGACCGTAACGCGACGGTTGTGGGTTCGATGTCCACTCGAAGAAATTAATTATTACTTATCCATATTTTCATTTTTTCGCCCTGGCACCAAGGCAAAAGCCCGGAGTTAATTTTCGCCACTCAACGGCGAAAGTGGGGAATAGAGTTCCTTAACATTAGGTTCCCTCTGCCTACCCCGCTGTGTGCGGGATACAGCGTGAAGCTGATTTGATTTTGACTTTTTCATTTATATCCATGGACAAAAAAGTCAAAGAAAATAATCACGTAAAGTCCAGATTTGTAACGGATATTCTGCGAATGAATCCTTTGTGAACTACAAAGGTAGACCTCCCCTACAAAAAGGGATGGCAAGGTCGTCGTGGTATATTTCTCATAAATATCACGGGAAATATTATATGTTTAAATATAACTTCTATAAACATAAATAAGTAGCTTCACTAATGTACGCTTAATTAGATACATAATGTGAATGTAAATCGTCCAGAAACAAGCAATATAATTTCTATCTGATTAACATTAATAGTTTATTTATCTATATTTTCAATAATCAAATATTTACTACATTGAACTATTATTGGTTTCTTTTATTTTTGTATTTATATTAGGTTATAGATTCAATTCAAGCAAGTATATGATATAGATAAAAAAACGCTTATGTGGCGTGGAGCCGGAGGGCGGAATGATATTTTTGCCTGCCTTAAAAACGCGGAAAATAAACAGAAAAAAATGTTAGAGTCACGATTTTTTCCCGCAATAACAGGTTAGGTTCATTTTTTGCCCGAATTCGATACATTGCCTAGAGTGGTAATCGAACCCACATCTATTGCATTTATATATAGTTATTAAAAGTTTAAATTACATTTTAATAATAAAACTTCTCTACACCTACGTATGTTCTAACAAAATAAATTTTGTTTCAATGTTGTAGAAAATGTGGGTACATACATGAATTCAAAGAGAAACTTGGGGGTGGAATATCTGAGGAAGAAGCGTGTGAACACTGAAATAGGTCGTTTAATGTAACCTTTGACCGTAAACTATAAAGTCGTATCTATTTTAATCAACAAGTGGAAACACATCATAACATTTGACCTTTCCAAGAAGTTGTTAGTTTAAAAAGTTATCAAACAGATGTTTTTTTTTTTTACTGTAACGAGCAGGTACAGCGTCACGCTGTATGCCGTACACAGCAGTAGGCAGAGGGAACCTAGTGTTAACACACTCAGTTCCTCATTTTCTGCCGAATTCTGGAGGCATTGCGTGTTGAGTGGCGAACTCAACGCCGCGCTCACTTTGTACCCCTGCGCCACGACTGGCCTCGAACAAACGAGCAGATATAAGATTATGAATACACCAACTTTTGAAATTTTATGAAATGTTCAAAGTAAGTTAATATTAAACTTGCATTACTATTCACATCTCGCTAATATTCAATTATGAATAAACCTGTCCATTCACACGCTTGAGGCGCCAACTCAATAACCAAGCTGAACTAAGCTGAATTCTGTTCGTATAACATACTCACTGACCTCTTTCAGTCAGAATATACCACACCGTACTCTAATTTCCGATCTAATTCTATGACGGGAAAGTTATATTTTATAGGGAAATATTACTCTACTCTTTAATTAGGTCCGATTACCATGATAGTCAAGTTGCTGAAAGTGGGGAATGAAAGTGTCTTAACACTAGGTTTCCAGGTTCCCTCTGCCTAGCCTTATCTGTAACATATATCCCCAACATATTAATAGATAATGTTTCCCATAAAAGGGTCCCGATTAGTAATACAATATATAAGTATCTAAGGCTTACGGCTAGCGAGGGTCAAAAGAGACATACACAGACACACCGTCCATAGTATATCTTTTAATACCGGAATTTCTTTATACATTTTATTTCATAGCCTTTATCCTTTCACGTACGTGGCTTGGATACATATAAGATATTTTTTTGTCCTCTCGCTGAGCACACGAATATGTAGAAAATTTAATAACTTCAAGTTATATGTTATATTTTGTATGTATATATTTCTATTAGCTTCACAGTGTATCCCGTATATCTCCTTGGTAGGCAGAGAGAACCTGGGAACCTAATGTTAAGATATTCTGTTCGCATTAAGATACTTCCGTTTCCATTTACCGCCGAATCCTTTCTCGCCGAGGTATTGCGTGTTGAGTGACGGAACTCAACCACCGTTATGACAGCGAAGAAATCAAAAAATAAATATTTCATTTCCTCAAGTGGGAATAGAACTCACAACATGTCGCGTTTATGATCATCCGTTTGTGCCACTGCGCCACGACTGGCCTCTAAGTATAGAGTATGTATGTAATATGCATATATGAATTTCGTATTATAAATTTTTCGGATTGGAGGCGAAAGAGGTATGTAGAGACCGTAGCGTTTGGCGCTCCGTTCTCTCTGACTACCCCGCAAAGGATAAAGCGTGAAGCTAAGTTAAGTTAAGTATTATAAATGATACTTAATTAAAAAAAAAACAGGCGTAGACAAAATGTTGCATTTATCAGTACTACCAGTTGTATAAGTGTAATCCGCATTTGGTTAAAAGTTTGTAAGAAATATCAGTTTAAAAGCTATAGAAGTTAAGATAGCCAAAATACAAACTAATAAAATTTAGTAAAAATAATTGAACCTCTTCCCACTGTCGTTTAATATAGTGTAGATATACTTAGTATAAAATATATTTCTTTGAACAAGACATATGAATATGCATTGTGGAATACGGGACGTATACTACAAAAGAGTGAACCGTGAAATTGCTTTTATTTGAAAGCTCAAGACTCGTAAAATGGCCTTATTGGAAACGGTCCCGATCAATTTAAAAAATTGCAGGAACTTTTCCATTTACATTTTAAAAGGGATAAAATTATTAATTATTCATATTTAATAAAGAGAAGGCAGTGGTTGTGAATTCTAAATCTATTATAATAAAACGATTTTTTAATATTTTCTGCAATGTCTGTTAATAGGTTTATCGAGACAATGAGCGACATATACAATAACTTTACACGAGCAGAAAGTAAAGAAAAGGGTAAAAAATATTATATCCTTTGCACTTTAACAGAAAATTAAAAAAACATTTATACATTTAGAAAACGTATAAAAATCTGAACGAAGCTTGATTCGAACCCGCGTCTCCTGGAAACCGACCAGGCCACTACGTTCTCATCAAGCTACGTCGAAATTTTTATATGCTTGTTACAACTTATTTATGTTGTTAGCATCTCTGTAGGGGTATGGCTTAGTGGTCAGAGCGCCTGGTCGGTTTCCAGGAGGCGCGGGTTCGAGTCCTGCTACGTTAATATTTTTATACGTTTTCTAAATAAGTATTTTTCTTTCCTAAGTGTGGATAAACACTTTAAAAAATGATTAAAATATTCATACTTTTTTTTGAGTACTGCGCCGTATCCCACAAATTATATAAAACAAGGTATTAAGGGCAACCTAGTTCTAAGACATTCTGTTTTCCTAGCAACGCCTAATTATTGAGACATTGCGGGTTGAACGGCGGTACTATCGCTGTGTTTTGTCTTGTTACCACGTCGAGGAAACCGCAAGCCGCTTCAATTTTTTTTATTGATAGTGTAAATTTATTGAAATCATACCTAATAAATGGCTTAACAACATGTTAAACTATTAGAGCAATCCGTTGAACAGCTATGCAATGTTAAATCAGGCAACTACGGGGTTCAGCCAACTGATAAAATACATATATAAAGTACATTTACAAATATAAATCATAAATTTTATTGTTTATTCGTATATTGAATATCGGTTCTGTATTAGAATCCAATTAATTATTAACTTGACATCCTTAGTATTCAAGCTGATGGATCATCATTACTTCTATACTAAAATTTGCCGAAAAAGTGAAGTGTTTGTTTATTTGAACGTACACATCTCAGGAACTGATTTGAATTGAAAAAATCCTTTTGTGTTAGATAGTTTATTTATTTCGGAAGGCTATAGGTTAAACAACAGCACGTTAATCGTTTTAAAATGTGGCCGAAGCCGCAAGAAAGAGCTAGTTCAGTTATATTTTGGATTAAATATATCTAGACATTAAAGCCAGTGGAGGTGCAGCGGCACAAGCACGCGACTATAAACGGCTGTGAATTCGATTCCCACTTGGTAACAACGCAAAGCGCCGCGCCGAGTTCCGCCACATGACACGCAATGCCTCCCGAATTCATCGGAAATTGGGGAACGAAAGTGTCTTAATGGGAACAGAGTATCTTAACACTAGATTTCCACGTTTCCTCTGCCTATCCTGCTAGATGCGGCATACAGCGTGAAGCCGCAGTGAACATTTACTATCAATCCCATTTCGTTATTTAAGTGTCAATATATTCTTCATTAACAAAGGCCTACACTGTGCGATATATTTTAGTATATTGTCAGAGTAATTTGTGTTTTACGAGATCTATCATAACTTGCTATTACGTTTTTTATGGTTCACATAAACGCGAATGTTAACACTGCTCTCTAATAAGTGTTAGGTTTTAATAAACATTTTTATTTACTAGTTAAATTTCTTTATAACTAGACTATAAGCTTCACGCTGTATCCCGCATACAGCATGGAAGGTAGAAGGAATCTGGTGTTAAGACACTCCGTTCCTCACTTTCCGCCGAATTTTACGAGGAATTGCTTGTTGAATGGCGGAACTCAACGCAGGGTTTTTGTTTTGGTACCTGAGCAAAAGAATGAAAATATTAAGAAATAATAATTCATTCCCTCGAGTGGGGATCGAACCCACAACCGCCGCGTTAAAGTCACTCCCTTGTGCCACTGCGCCACGACGACACGCCTCAAAAACATAACTGAACTAGACTATATTAAATACCATAAGATACATAAATGACGAAGTGTTCATAATTTAATATACAATTTCGTTCGAAATACGTCGATTTAATCATATCTTTATTAGTTTTAGATATATTTCTAGAGATATACATATAGGGTATTATTATAAACTTATTCTAGTCAGTTTCATCTGAACATATTTGCCAACTTCGACCAGCTTGGCCACTTGTAAGAAAAGAAACAAACCCGAGGCCAGTCGTGGCGCAGCGGCACGAAGTGTGACTGTAAAATCGACTGGTTGTGAGTTCGATCCCCACTCGAGGAGATGAAATATTTACTTAAATTTATATTTCCATTTTCTTCGCTCTGGTGTCGAGATTAAGCGCGGCGTTGAGTTCTGCCACTCAACACGCAATGCCTCCAGAATTCGGCAGAAAGTGGGGAACGGAGTGTCTTAACACTAGGTTCCCTCTGCCTACCCTGTTGTGTGCGGGATACAGCGTGAAGGTTTAATTTTTATTTTTTAAGAAAACACTTGTTTTCGACATGTACATAATATCTATATATATAAAAGGACTTGTGCTGACTGACTGAGGTAAGACGCACGCAGAGCCGTAACCGCTGATGGTAGACACGTGAAATTTGGGCAGATGTTTATTTTCATATTCTGGACATCCACTAAGAAGGGATTTTAAAAAATTTTAACCCTAAAGGGATGAAAAAGGGGTTGAAAGTTTGTATGGAAAAAAAAAAATCTGTACCGATTTTTATAAAATTTGAAATTCAAACTTTTAAAAATATTTCATTGCTTACGTGTTTCATGGTTTTTAAAAATTCGACCCCGAGGGTTCAAATAAGGGGTTAAAAGTTTATATGGAAAAATCTTTAAATCGCCACCGATTTTTATAAAAAATTAAATTCAGACTGTTAAAAATATTTTATTGAACACGTGTTTCGTGGTTTTTTTAGAATTCACTCCTAATAAGCGGGCGAAGCCGCGCGCGCCCTCTAGTAATAATATGTAATAATAATAACACCCATCCCTAAAATGGTTATTAATAATTAGATGGTGTACGATACTAAATTGTATCCACTAAATTGGGAAAATATTGATTGATGATGAATCGCAATGGAAACTATACAAACAATATCTATAAATCAGTATTAACCATTATTGCATCATTTTCTCTTTTGTTTAGCAATATCAGAGAGAAAATAATGTTTACACACTATTACTAGTATGTAATAGAAAAGCAATAACAACGCAACGCACCGTGTATCTTTATAGGTGATTCAGTGTTGTGTTGACAGTTTATAATTAAAAAAGTTATCAATTATTTTAATTTATACAATACAAAATCAATTAGTAAAAATTATTTTCAGGTTAGCGCAGCGTTGGGTTACGGTTTCTAACATGTCAAATCTTTAAAGTAAACAGGCAGCCTTAACAATATGTGATAATTTAATGTAAAAAGAAGAAATGACTGTGGCGTTCAGTTCCGCCACTCGAGTGTGTTAACACTAGATAATCTCTGCCTAACCTTCCATTATGAGGGATACAACGTGAAACTAAAAAAAAAATAAATGAATTATAAATCTTACCTTATGACAAAGTACATCTATGTCCAGTTCATTGGCGACGTCTTTGATAAGGTCCATGAACAGGTCCGCCTCGTCGAGCTGCCTTTGCGCCGAGTTGCTGGGCGATCGTGATCTCTGTAAGAAACAAATCATTTTAAGTTATAATACGAAAATAAAAACATAAGTTAATATAATAAAGGCATACAATGAAAGAATTTAATTTTAGTTTAGGCTTAGAGTGTAAACCTACTAATAGACTATTAAGCAAAATGTCATATTATCAGAGGTTTCGACAATTGATTTGCATTCTCTACAGTATGAAATAAAATAAAAACTGATTTTGTATTTTTTACTTCTCAAATGGTATAAAATGTACATAACGTCAGTGTTTTATATTTTTTATGGTTATTCAGCAGGATCAAATTTTAAGCGGGCAATATGTAGCGAACCTTAGACCCATTAAACGTAATTCTAAAAATGTTATAATGATTAGAACATTTTATACCGATATTACTTAATGTCATAATAGGTATACCTCTAATAGACAGGCTGGTATTAAGTAGGATAAAGTTGGACGGAATATTCCTCATTTACATCATCATAAACGAGAAAACCTTTCAGTCTTCAACATTTTTATTTCTTCTACACAAAACAAAATGGACGCAGCAGAGACAGATACTTCATTCCCTACTTTCCGCTAAACTTTCGTGATATTAAAAAGGAAAGATTTACGCTTAAATCATTGAAATTCATAATTCAAACCTTCCCCTGAGTAAAAATTGATCCCACAGCCATCGCGTTACCAATCATACGCCGTCCCACTACGCTACGACGGCTTCAAAGCGAAAGAATAAACATAAATATGTTTTCAGGTGAAATAAAATACCGCGTACAAATATATACAACAACAAAATATTAGTATTACTCGTGATTTTTCCACACTACGTGACAAAACTTCGGTACTTAGAGCTTTGTACAAGCAAATAAAGAACTTATATGGACGTGATTCTAATATAGGCCACTTTGGGATGATGATTTAAAATTAGATTTGAAAGCGATTTGCGAGACTAAATTATTAAAACTTGCTTAATAGAGGCCAGTCGTGGCGCAGGGGCACAAAGTATGGCTGTAAAATCAACTGGTTGTGGGTTCGATCTCCAATCAATGAATGAAATATTTATTTAAATTTATATTTCATATTTAATTTCTTCGCTCTAGTATTGAGGCAAAGGCGTGGCATTGAGCAACGCTTTGCCGCATCACCAGAGCGAAGAAAAGAAAGTATAAAATATTTCATTTTCTCGAGTGGTAATCGAACCCACAACTTGTCGCGTTTACAGTCACACGCTTGTGCCCCTTTTCCACGACTGCCACAAACTACATTCAATATGCACTAAGTCTGAACTCACACACTTAGGTAGGTATAGGTACTATCTTGTCAGGGCGCGGTTTCCATTCGCCTTTTGTCCAAAATAGGTCAACAACTTGATCTGTTTACGCCTGAACGTTATATGTAGTTTAGTGGCCATGACTCGTAAAGCTCACTCTCTGTCAATGAATGTGTTTCCATGAAATACGTGAGTAATATTTGTTATGTATTTCTATTTCCTTAATTTCATATTTTGTTGGTTGAAATTATTACGTGTTGAATGCCACGCTATGCCTCTCGAATTCGAATTCGGCGAAAACATGGGATGGGATGCAAGTTTCTGGGAACGGAGTGTCATAACACTAGGTTCTCTCTACCTACCAAACTATGTGGGAGATACAGAGTAAAACAAAAATAAAACATATTCTGAATACAACAGGGTAGAACGAACCAGTGTTAAGGCACGTTCTCCGTTTTCCGTCCGAATTCGTGACGTTGCGAGTTTAATGATGCACCTTGTCTTTCAAAATCAGAGACCGCCTGGAATAAATATTTCTTTTAGTTTTAAAATCTTTTACTTGGAAAACCTGTACAATCGTAAAGAGCACTAAGCTATAAAACAGGCCAATTTGATGGAAAAATGAGTGAATATTGCTCAAAAATATTATTATATATATTAAAATAAAAAAATTGCACTCTATATATCGTATACATGTTCTTGGTAAGTATTATTAAAAACGTGTATACAAATCTCATTACGTTCAGTTTTCTTAGATCTTTTTGTGTAGCAGCTATCTTGAATCAAGAAGAAGATCAGATTTTGCTTATTGACATAATAACAAATCAAATTTTTTGCAACGACAACATACCTAATTGCATTATAAAAATGTGTAAAAAAACTCTGTACTTTTTAACGATTACAAAAATCATTTCATTAATAAAGATTGAAAACATTAAAAAAAATTAGCTACAATCAATATAAGCTTACAATAAAAAAAATTGTATTTTACTTGAAAAACAAAAAAAAAAACATAAATAAAATAAAAAAAATTAGCTTCACGCTGTATCCCGCATACAGCAGGGTAGGCAGAGGGAACCTAGTGTTAAGACACTCCGTTCCCCACTTTCTGCCGAATTCTGGAGGCATTGCGTGTTGAGTGGCAGAACTCAACGCCGCGCTTAACCTCGACACCAGAGCGAAGAAATGGAAATATAAATTTAAGTAAATATTTCATCTCCTCGAGTGGGGATCGAACCCACAACCAGTCAGTTTTGCAGTCACACCTCGTGCCGCTGCGCCATGACCGGCCTCAAAAAAAAAACATGTTTCCAAATAACCACATTAATTCTCATCACGTAGATACAGAACGCAACACGAGACAAAAGAAATTCAATCCGCAGCCCGCTAGACTAATTTCGGCAATGGCAGGCCGCTATCACATTGTTTATCCATTTCTGTCTTACGTGTTTTATACAAGCGATATTAACGCGGCTTCGCCTGCTTAAATTTATTATTATATTATAGCAAAAAATATATACATATATACAAAATATTTACATAAATTGTATCCAATTCAATGCTGTTCTGATATACCTATAAGCTATATTACTGTAAAGTTACATTTAAATCTGTTTAGTAGATTTTGTGTGAATGTGGAACAAACATCCATCCTCAGTCCTCAAACACTTTTGTACTTTTTTCATTTTTCACACAATATCTTTAGAAAAAAAATAATAATACGTGTCTATAATAAAATTGTAAAATGTAATTTAAATCTACTATAGAAGTTCAAAGTATCGGTATAGACAAATATTATTGATCTTATATTCAGTTTCTCGTCGGGTCTTCTAACAGAGCCTTCTGAGGTGGTAGTAACTTTATGGTCATACGACGATCCAATAGTGATTTCAAAATTATTTTTGAGTAAAAAATATTTCACCTTAGATTTTATGGCATGATTTCTTTAGGTGAATTATTAATGTATCTTTCTACTCAAACAGCGCAAAACTTTGAATCTATACATTGACGTACGTATATCATAATTATAGAGTAAGCAACTCTATCAACTCCGACAATATAATTACTGTTTTCAATGTTAAAATAATTTTTATTCAATAAAATCTATTGATAGTATAAAAAACGATTTGATTAATTATTTTCCATTCCTCGCTCTCGTAAAAAGACAAAGCGCGGCGTTCAGTTCCGCAATCTAACACGCAATCTCTGAAAAAATTATCTTAAAGTAGGGAACTAAGTATCTTAAGCCAAAGTTCCCCTTGCACACCATGGTAAATGCGGGATACAACGTAAAGTTAGCAAAATAAATACCGAAACCCTTATATCAGGAAGTTAATATATCGATATTTAAACATTAATGCTTGAACAGTTCACGTATTGAACCCCAGTCGCCTATAACCTCCATATCCAATCAAGTGATAACCATCGATATCAAAGGATCTAAGTGATTTGCAATTAGGTTTATTAGTTTATATGAGCAATATGCTATTACGTATATTAATTTATGTTTAAGTGGTTTATTAATAAATGTACTTAAATATATATTTTTTACTTTTACTGATTTCCCGTGCTGCGTGTAGTGTGGCGTAACTCAACGCCGGTCTATAAAGCAAAGCGAGAGCGAAACATTATATTATATTAGAACAAGCCAATAAAAATAAATTAAATATAATCATTCCTATGAACGGATCGAACCTATAATAACCACCACGCTTACAATCAGAAGCTGTCCCTCTATTTACAATTGCAATAATTACACATATTTAATTGTCTGTAAAAATATTGTACATAAATCTGTATAAGAGAAATATTTGGTGAGTGACTGTTACCGCCTCTGTACTAATAATAATGCTTAACTCATTAGAAATTTTAAATTTTATTTTAATGTAATTACAGCGTCTTCATTCACTTCTCCAATGCTTAAAATGCAACATGAAAAAGCTGTCAGGCAGTGCTTTAACACTGGGTTTTTTCTGCCGTGTATGCTATATTGGAGGTAACCGTGACGTGATAAAACTCTCCCCACACGAGAGAATCAAATATTCAATATTTTCATTTACTTGCTCTGGTAACGAGCGTTGGAAACTGGAGAAGGAAAGTGTCTTACAGGAGAAAGGAGTGTCGTAACACTAGTTTCCGAGGTCTTTTCTGCCTACTCTTCTATGTGTGGGATACAGCGTGTAGCTAAAACAACAATTAAAATGTATTATAAATCTTTTTTGATTTTCACTTACATTGATTTGACCTAGTAGTCAAAAACTACTGTCTACATTTAAGTAAGACACAAAATGAACATAAAAAAATTACATATAATTTAATATGAAATGATAAAATTATATACACAGCATACTGTCTCCTCTGTAATATCATATAAATATAATATTTTGTAAACTTCTATTATATTTAAAAGCTTCACATTAGAAAACAACTATTAAAATCTTAAGTGAACTGTCATCCTCGACCCATATTTAACTTTTGCCGTAAAATTTCACTGCAACTGATATTTAACAATAGAAGATATTATTTGTAGTCGTTTATAAATGAAAAAGTTAATGCACAATATATTTTATACTATTTTTAAAAAACTGTACACACAATTTAAAGCTTTGCTTTTTGCTTTGTAACCTATTTGTGGGGAAATACCTATATAATTGAGGCCAGTCGTGGCGTAGGGGCACAAAGTGTAACTGTAAGATCGACTGGTTGTGGGTTCGATTCTCACTCGAGGAAATGAAATATTTATTTACATTTCTATTTTCATTTCTTCGCTCTGGTCTGGGAGGCCTTGAGTTCTGCCACTCAACACGCAATGCCTCCAGAACTTGGCGGAAAGTGGGGAACAGAGTGTCTTAACCCTAGGTTCCTTCTGCGTACCCTGCTGTGTGCAGGATACAGTGTGAAGCTGATAAAATACTTATATAACAAGCTTACTGGTTCTGCCTACACTACAAATTGAAAAGTTATTTTTAGCACATTTATTTTATATTTTTATTAGTATTTTTAGTAGTAGAATAATTCATACTCCAGAGTAGTAATCGATTCCACAACCGTCGCGTTTATTCACATACTTGTGCCTCTGTGCTACGACGGTCTTAAATATGTTTGGCTGTAAATAATGTTTGTTATACACTCATTTGTTAGATAAATGGGGTTTATCTAACAAATGAGTATTTATTTATTTTATATTCGTCAACCAGCTAGATATAAAAAAAGAGAAAAACTGGGTTTTAAAGACATAAAAGTTATTATTTTCTCATATATGTACATACCAGTTGTCAAATACATAAAAATATATATATTACATAATATTAAATAACCATTCCCGAGGCCAGAGGAGGTGTGACTGTAAAACTGACTGGTTGTGGGCTCGATCCCCACTCGAGGAGATGAAATATTTACTTAAACTTATATTTCCATTTCTTCGCTCTGGTGTCGAGGTTGAACGCGGCGTTGAGTTCTGCCACTCGACACACATTGCCTTCAGAATTCGGCAGAAAGTGGGGAACGGCATGTTTTAACACAAGGTTCCCTCTGCCTACCCTGCTGTGTGCGGGATACAGCGTGAAGCTGATTTAATATTAAAAAACGACGACTTTTCAAATATGTACATTGCACAAACGTAAAATAAAATGGCTATCACAAGTGTTTGTATGTCACCCAATATGCGGTGGAATATTTGCTCAGGGGAGAGGTAAAGATCGTTTATCCGGGTATTTGTGAAGCAGAACCGGCTAAAATGGTTCC
Source organism: Heliconius himera (assembly GCA_021202915.1). Lineage (NCBI taxonomy): Eukaryota > Metazoa > Arthropoda > Insecta > Lepidoptera > Nymphalidae > Heliconius > Heliconius himera. Next base: position 125,597 of record JAJHJA010000246.1, read on the forward strand.
AATCTGCAAAATACGTAACAGGGTTGCCATGGTGTATTAAAATTTAATTAGATACCCCTTTTACAGACCGGATGTTTAAGAAGGGCTTGCTTTAATAGCTTGTGTATGGCAATAATATTATAGGTCTTCTAATGTAACTTTTGAGTGGTTTAGTATTAAAATGGATTATAGTTTTATACACATAGCCCCAAAAATATGCTAGAAATAAAAGCAGAAATAGATGCAAGTAAGTAAATCAAAATTAAATCAGCTTCTTCATTTAATGAACGAAAAATTTACTTAAATTTATATTTTCATTTATTCGTTCTGGTGTCGAGGCAAAGCGCGGTGTAGAGTTCCGCCACTCAACAATAAAATCGGCGGAAAGTGGGGAACGGAGTGTCTTAACACTTTTTTAAAATTAGTTTCTTCTTTTTATTAGAACTTACATATTTTAGATAAATTGACACTATTGAGGCTTAATTTGGACGTCTTTATATTGAATATTACACGAGGGAATTAATTTATTAGTAGTTAGTGCTTCTGAAGTCTTCTTAGGCAAAAAGTTGCTTCGAATTTATTAAGAATCGGAATTATTAAGAAATTATTTTGCAGGTTTTTTGGCAAAAAGTGAAAAAGTGGCGTTAAGATCCGCCACCAGCTATCATGCAATATGTTTAAAATATTTAGAATACGAAACACGTGAAATACGTGATGTATTATTTACATATTGTATGTACTTACCACACTTACTACAAAATATAAAAAAAGAGAAATGGATATCATGGTGACCATAACTTCGAGCGAAAAGCAAGATTGTTCAGTGAGTAAATATGAGTGTTTCGATTTGATAGCTTATTCTTTTAAACAAATATGTATACTGTGGATTCTTTATATGTCAGTTATCATTAATCGTGTTTTAGCCTTGAAAACATATGAACTAATTACGATTTACATTAAATTTTGTATTAAATTAAATCAGCTTCACGCTGTATCTGCACACAACAGGGTGTACAGAGGGAACTTAGTGTTAAGACACTCCGTTACCCACTTACCGCCGAATTTTTTTAGCTCTACACCGCGTTTTGCTTCGACACCAGAGCGAAGAAATGGAAATATAAATTTAAATAAATACTTCATTTCCTCGAGTGAGGATCGAACCCACAACCAGTCGCGTTTACAGCCACAGCTTGTGCCCCTGCGCCACGACTGTCGTAGATTGACTGTTATTGAATTACATTATATTTTTCGGAGATTTTTTAAAAACAACGTATCCATTGCGATTGAAAAAATCAAACTCAGACCTAATAAAGAAATAAATAGCTACAAAGTTGTAAAAAAGGAAAAATATTAACATTAAGATTTTCAAGCACTAACTTCTTAAAAGCATCGGGTAATTTAACTGGTTTCAATTGAGCAGAACTTTCATTGCAACGATATATTAAATTTAAGATAAGATTTTATTTCACGCTGTATTTCACACAAAGATGGATAGACAGGGAATCTGGGAACCTAATGGTAAGAGCCTTCGTTTTCATTAATACACTTCCGTTCTCCACTTTTCGCCAAGCTCTTAAAGCTTTGCGAGTTGATTGTTACACGTTGTCAAAGCGAGGAAATGAAAATATTAAATAATTAACTCCCTCGAGTGGGAATCGAATCCACGACTGTCTGACGAAAATTCATTCCTCCGAACAACTGCCTTCCGAACCGGTGGTAGCATTTTTGGTTCAAAAGTGTTTACAATAGTTTATTTCAATAAAGAATATTTTAAATTTGACTTTGACGGGATCGAACGTACAACCATTGCGTTTACTGTCAGGAGCTTTCGCCTTCCCACGCGACAATCAAGTATACTGTTTCATATTAATATTTTTCTGTTTATTTTTCCCTTTATGATTTAGTGCGTTTAAGCCCAAACAATCTGAAGTATGCATATATCATTTATACTACCGACTTCAGTACATTTCTAGTAGGCATTTACATATTTTTTTTCCGCTGAATAATTTTTTATAGAGATATTTTGTTTTGAGACCAAATTTCTCGGTACTCTTTATGGAACCTGTTTAGCATTGTTTAGTACCAACATTACCATATTGTAACTTTTAATGTTCGTCCTAACTCCCACGCTTGCTATCTGGGCACATAAAATTCATATTTCCCAAGCGTATAAATATTCTAATTAGTTACGTTTTTTAGTATTTAAGGCAAAATGCAAGTTAATTGTTATGATAATATATATACAAGGCAAAGCGCGACGTTGAGTTCCGCCACTCAACACGCAATGCCTCCGGAATTCAGTGGAAAGTGGGGAACGGAAGTGTCTTAATGGGAAACGGGGGTTCAATGATTGCATCTGCCTACCCTGTTATGTGCGGAATACAGCGTGAAGCTATAAAAACACATTATCGTTGTTAGATTATAGAGAGAGAGAGAGCCAACAGTAGGGCCAGAACTTTGTTATTTGAATTATTTGAATTTGTGCTGGGTATATGCGCACAGAAAGTTTCAGGCTTTATAAAATAACGAAAATATGGCTTGCTTTTACTCTGGGGTGATTATTACCTTATTATATTTTAAAATATTAACATGAATGAGCACGATGAAGTAAAGCGCGGCTTTCGGTTCCGCCACTCTACACGAAATGCCTCCAGAACTCGGCAGAAAGTGGGGAATGGAGTGTCTTAACACTAGGTTCCCTGTGCCTATCCAGCTGTGTGCGAGATACAGCGTGAAGCTGATTTATTTATTTATTTTTATTAACATGAATAACTAGTTGCAATTTGAAAATACTTCTCTCGAGCTTTACGCACATTTTTTGGCAACTTGTGGTTTATAATACCATTCATTTGTCTAAACATACCTCCTTGTAAATAGAGATAGAGTGGCGCAGGAACACAAGCGTGCGTCGTAAGCACGACGGTAGTCGGTTCGGGGAAATTAACTATTTAATATTTCCATTTTCTGGCTCTGGCACCGGTAGCCGGTAAGAATTCGGTGGAAAGTGGGGACCGGAAGTGACTAAAATGGAAAACGGAGTGCCCTAACACTAGGTTTCCAAGATTAAATATCAAATACAGCTGTAAGTTCAAAAAAATGTTAATAAGGATAAGGATTGGCCGGCCCTATATGCCAAATTTGCATAAACAAAAAATTGAAACACACAAATATAAAAATAAACAGTTTAGAATATACAAAAATAGGTATATTAAGTGCAACGCGAGTACACGTAACCCAATTTCGTGTGAGCGCTATACTGTCAATATAGGTTTTTTACATCCACCGTTTCTATTGAAACGGGACGCGACGCAAATTGCTTTGTTGTACCTAAAACCAATAGATGAAAGTAATGAATTTTTAAATTTTTAAAATAGAACTATGCAATATACATTTCTGTGTGATTGTTTGGTGTTTGTATAGGTAGTTGTAGGTTCATTTAGCGGGGAAAAGATTGTTTTTACTAAAGAACGCTGTATAAGGATGTCTTTTCAAAATCCTAAATAAAGTACAGTGGAAGTTGTGCTTATAAGATCAGGGTTCCACTTAAGGTTGACGGCGATTAAACCCACAACCATCGCGTTATAATAACACAAATAAAAATACTTGATTTGTAAAATACATTACACCACAAAAAAACGCTTAAGGCTTGTTTTGAGAAAGGGTTTTTAATTAATATTTAATCGTATAAAAATAGGAAGTACTTACATAAAATATTTATTACAAACTTAATGCAATATCAAAATGAATTCAGAAAAGCGAGGCATGAGGTAAATATAGTATAATAAAAGGAACCGCTGGTTGTAAATAGAAAATCATTTCCAAGAAATATTAAAAACGTTTTTCTTAATGCGAAAGATAATAAATTTCGAATGCGGTAGAACTAGAGATATAATAAAAAGTAATTATCTGTTATTTCGTGGTTATATTTTATCTGTATTGAGGTGAATGGTTAAATAAGTAAATTATTGACATACATACATATATCTTAAAATGGCATTTAATATGCAAGGACATGTTACTTTTTTAGCCTCACGATATATCCGGCACATAGCAGGGTAGGCCAATGGAACTGGGAACCTATTACTCGGTTTCCCACGTGGAAATGAAAATATAAAATATTTCATTCTCAAGTAAAGTGAAAATCGAAACCACGCCACGACAGACTCATTGTGTGGACATTATAAGTACAATTACATTGCTAGTTTAGAAAAGTATTTTTTTTTTGTAATATGATTTCAGCTTCACGCTCTATCACGCATTTAGTACAGAGTAGGCAAATTAAATCTTTTAAGACACTCCATACTCCACGTTCCAGCATAATTCGTGATATTAGTTATTTATTAAGGTTAAATGTTAATGTTAAGAACATTAGCCGTTATGCCCTTCAGAAAATTTAAACCTATATTGCAATCAAACTAAGGAGACATTTAATATTAGTTCAATTAATTTTAACTTAGGATCACATTACTTCATTACAAAATCAAATTAGATATCGTATTAACAAATAGTTATAAGAGACCCCATAGAATACATATATGGATTAATGTGGACAAATTCGTCGGCTTCCCACAGCGGTTTGGCAGTAAATTAAGTTGGCTTATTTATTTATAAATCCATTTTGTGGGTTAATCTAACTTATAATTACATTTCACTGTGGGCACGCACGTCCTAACCACAAGCCTTTTGATGTTCAAATTCTTATATCTATATCATATTTCATATAATTTTTAAATTTACCTTTTGGAAAGTAGCAACACAAGCGCGGCTTCGCCCGCTTAATTTTATTTTTATAGCATCTATAGCTCAGTAATATACTGTCAAGTTTCATTTAAATTCGTTCAGGAGTTTTTACCTGATAATGGAACAAACATCATCCTCACAAACTTTCACGTTCATAACGTTAGTAAGTAGTGATCTCCGCCGCCCGCGACTCCGTGTAATACCACAGCTACCAGGAGCTACAGAGTCGTTGGCAAATTTATATACGACTAGAGGGCGCCCGCGGCTTCGCCCGCTTATTAGGAGTGAATTCTAACAAAAACCACGAAGCACGTGTTCAATAAAATATTTTGAACCGTCTGAATTTAAATTTTTATAAAAATCGGTGGCAATTTAAAGATTTTTCCATATAAACTTTGAACCCCTTATTTGAACCCTTAGGGGGTGAATTCTTAAAAACCATGAAATACGTGTTCAATGAAATATTTTTAAGTCTGAATTTCAAATTTTATAAAAATCGGTACAGATTAAAAAAAAACTTTCAACCCCTATTTCATCCCTTTAGGGTTAAAATTTTTCAAATTCCCTTCTTAGTGGATGTCCAGAATATGAAAATAAACATCTGCCCAAATTTCATGTTTCTACCACCAGCGGTTACGGCTCTGCGTGCGTCTTACCTCAGTCAGTCAGCACAAGTCCTTTTATATATATAGATTAAAAGCAAAATGTAAAAAAAATATAGTATATTTTTTTAAATATTGTAATTTTCATTAAACGAAAGCTTTTGTTGAATGAAAGAAATCCAATATTAAAAAATTTCCACAAACTATTGGAAACGCGACAGCTCAACAAAAGTAACTTCAATGGAACTATTCACTATTCTTCCCCTACAACGTGTCAGTATTACTCACGAAGAATAATAACCGACTTTCAGTCTTTTGTCATTTTAAAAGGAAATGAAGTACTTTACTCCCAGCAATTCTGTACTTTAGATTAAAATCTTTGTGGGTTTTTTTTTAAATTTCCTCAGGGAGCGCGGGGGCTTCCATCTCGTTTGTGCAATAGCGAGTTAATTTTATTACAATAATGTATTACATAAAGACCAACGTATTTGTTTTATAGATATGTATTATTGCATCTGTAATGTTGGTATTTTTTTTTTATATTACTAATACTTATTTTTGAGGACATTTAAATCAAAAACAATAATTTGACATGAATACCATACAAAACAACAATATCATATACATACTAAATGTCAAACTGATAACCTCGTTTTTTTCATTTTAAGTCGGTTATTAAGGTAATGAATGCATGAGTACTCCCCGGAGGACATGTATGAAGAGGTTGATGACAGTGGACGAGGCGAAAGAGGTATGTAGAGACCGTAGCGTTTGGCACTCCGTTCTCTCTGACTACCCCGCTATGGATAAAGCGTGAAGCTAGTAGTAGTAGTATTAAGGTAATTGCATTATATTTTAGAACAAAATTACTTTAATATCCTAATATATGTATATTTAAGAAACACATTTCACTGAGAAAATAAAAAGAAATAAGCATAAAACATTTGATGAAGTAAACGCTATTTTCATAAAGGATTTCATTTCCTGTTATTTCGACGTGACGAATCCAGGAAATTGTCGTAAAGGGACGGCTGCGAAACGTGTCATTTCGCTTAAACTTTTTTATTATAAAAGGCTAAGATTGTTTTATTTTGATATAAACGTTTAAGCATATGCACAATCCAAGTTTTTAACTATTTTGTTTCAGTGTATAAAAATAATTAAAAAAAGCTATACATATTTTTAAACATTTTTAAAGTGTTATTCCACACTTAGGAAAGAAAAATACTTATTTAGAAAACGTATAAAAATTTGAACGCAGCGGGACTCGAACCCGCGCCTCCTGGAAACGGACCGGGCGCTCTGACCACATTCAGTAATCCTCATGGTTTTTACGTGACCTTCCTCCAGTATCATCGATACTATGTTTCAAAGGTCAACTGAGGTCTCCTCCCTCCTACCTCTCTTATCGCCCACTTTTCCTTTATAAATCTTTCTATGAACAAAGGAGTATTACTTTCATTTTTTTTATAAAAAACTGTAATTTCATAATATAATTTGAATAGCTCGTTTAACATCAAACGTTTACTAAAAAGGTTCCATAATAACCCCTCGTTATAGGAACATAAATCACATTAACAATACAATACCCGCTGCGAGGTCCATAAAGCATTATTACAGTGATATAATGATAAAATACTAATTACCGCTAATTTATGATTCGTTTATAAAAACATAATATTTATGTAATTTATTTAAAAAAATCAAAATTAAATCAGCTTCACAGTATCCTTCACTCAGCAGAGTAGGCAGACGTTACTAGTAACCTAGTGTTAAGACACACAGTTCTCCACTTTCCGCCAAATTCTGGAGGCATTGCATATTGAATGGCGGATGTCAACGCCGCGCTTTGCCTTGACACCAGAGCGAAGAAATAGAAATATAAATAAATATTTCATTTCCTCGAGTGGCGATCGAACCCACAACCAGTTGCGTTTACAGTCACATTTTGTGTCCCTGCGTCACGACTGGCCTCGTAATATACATCAAATCAGCTTCACACTGTGTATCCGGTCGGTTTTACACTCACTCACGTGACTGTAAAACCGACTGGTTGTGGGTTCGATCCCCACTCGAGGAGATGAAATATTTACTTTAATTTATATTTCCTTTTCTTCGCCCTAGTATCAAGGCAAAGCGGGGCGTTGAGTTCTACCACTCAACACGCAATGCCTCCAGAATTCGGCAGAAAGTGGGGAACGGAGTGTTTTAACACTAGGTTCCCTCTGCCTACCCTGCAGTGTGCGGGATACAGCGTGAAGCTGATTTGATTTAAATTAGAACCGTAAGTGGAGAACAGAGTGCATTGACACTGTGCCTAAGAAGTAAAGCTGAATAAATATAATATTTTCTAGATAATTCTAAGGACTAGTAACGAATTTAGACACATTTATTCGTCTTAACTATGAAAACACATGAAACTAGGTCGGGGCTTAACCTAATTATTTGTATGGAAACAATAGCATATTTATTACACTGGTATAAATTATGATTCCGAAATAACTTCTATTTAACAAGCCATAATAAAATTATAATAGGTATGTATTGCGAGAATTAGGTACCTTGAAATAAGAGGTGGTCGTGGGTTTGATATCCATGTAGTCAAACTATATTTGTTAACTTATATTTGTAGTTTGCTGATACAAAATGAGTATGCGAGCAAACTTAAGTTTAACAAATTATTTTAATTTAAATGTAGGTAAAATTTACACAAGGAATTGTTTATTTTCAATATTATTATCATTGACAAGAGAAGTTTTACTCTACTTACTAAGAAAACGTATAAAAATAATTATAACTAAAGACGCTTGCTTACACGTAGCATATATTTTCATAAACCATTTTTTTATTTTCACGCTTTATCCCGCATATGGCAGGGCAAAGGTAGAGAGAACCTAGTGTACGACGAATTTTCGAGCCACTGCGTGTTGAATAGAAAAACTCAACGCCACGCTTTATCTTGATACCAGAGCAGGAAATGAAAATATTAAATAATTCATTCCCCCGAATGGAAATCGAACCCACAATTCGTCGTCGCATTTACAGTCACAGGCTGTGACACTACGCCACTACGGCCTACATTGTACATATAAAAATTGGAAAAGCAGAGCGAAGGCGCACCATTGTATGAAAACACCGTAAAAAGCTTTTAAAAACCACCCCTTCCATAGCTGATGGTATCTATTTATAAAGTGCTATTTTTATACTTAGTAAACAGAAAATTGTCTCTTGGAAATAAATGTTTACCCCTAATTACGTTTTGGCTAACGACATTATGCTTATAATCTGTAATATGCTGATATAATACCACCGTTGTGGTAGCGTATCCTATCCTAACATTATTAATTGTAATTTGACGCTCAACACGGAATGCCTCCAAAATTCGGCGGTAAATGGGGAACGGAGTGTCTCAACACTAGTTTCCCTCTGTCCACCCTTCTGCGTGCGAGATTCAGCGTGAATGTCCCGAATTCGCATGAAAAGCGGAGAACAGAATAGACACTAGGATCTCTCCGACTCCGCTGCTAAATAAGTGCTGAAGCTGTTGAAAATATATTAAAATATTAATTTATGTTATATTTATATAAGTTTTACTAAAACGTAGTATATCTAGTAAACATAGAGAAATTTTAATGGTCCTTCACCCTTTTGTACAAAACACAATATTCTTATAGGACTCTATTAGAATGAATCGGATGTTTATGTCTAATGTTTGTTCCGCAAGTATGGAAAACGCGTGAAGATAAACAAACAAACATTGTTCTATGTATTATAACCGCAACGTGTTATGATGTCGTGGCGCAGTGGCACAAGCGTGTTCATTTCTTGACTCTTGTAACAATGCAAATCGCGGCCTATAGTTCCGCCACTCAAAAGACAATGGCTTGGAAATTCGGCGGAGAGCGGAGAACGGAGACTGTTAACATAACCTAGTGTATTTTCTGCTTAACCTGCTTTACAATGGATACAGCGTGAAGCTGGAAAAATATTATGATGATTCGTAGGTGCAAATAGACATCTCCATAATGTGACTGACTCTTTCGTTCATAAATTAAATATTATGTACGCGATTGTATGTAAGTATATTATACACCTCCGTCATGTAATTGAGCCGTGTTTGACTCTACGCGAGAATCGTCAAGAACTCAGGGAGAAAAGTGCTATAGAAAAGAAATGACTCAGCATTCCATATATTAACCGTGCAGGTGCCAAGTCCGTAGCGTTGCAAGCTATGTATAAAGAGCCCCGTTTAAATACGCATCAACGCTCACCTTAGTGAAGCAAAATTAACAATTGCTTGCTAGTATTATTTCTTTTTTACTGTATCCCGCATGTAACTGGACAAAGAGTGTTAAGACACTCAGTTTTCCGTTTTCTGCCGAATTTCTGAAGCATAGCATGTTGAGTAGTGGAACTCAACAGAGCGAAGAAACCAAAATATTAACAAATAATAATTCCCCGAGTGGGAATCAAACCCATAATAATCGCATGTACAGTCACACACTTGTCCCACACCGCCACGAAGGTCTCAATTAAATTTTAACTAAATGAAAAAATATAAATTATAATTCCAACACAGATAAATTAAAGTACGAAGAGATAGTAATGATGTTAAGGTTGACCTAATACTATTGTTGAGATTCGTAGAAACCAATCTCAGTCTTCCAATAGTAAGCTTGTGCGGTTGGGAATGGTGAAGTCATTCGGTCTAAGACCCAGATTTGCTCAAATGTTTACTTTTATATTAATTAGTTTTATCATTAAATGTCTGTCTGTAAATTGATCGATTTTGATTAAAAAAATAGGCAAATTTAAAAAAAGATTCCTCTTTTTTGTCCGCAACAGGGTACGCAGAGAAAGCGTATTGTTAGGACACTTTATATCTAACTTGCTGCTCAATTGTGCTTTTAGACCATTGGTTCCCAATCAGTGGTCCGTGGTCAGCAGAAGCCTAAATATGGTCCGCGAACGATTTAAATTTTATGACTGGGGACAGTGAGGCGAAGTTTTTGTTTGATTACCACAGTTATTTTTTATTATACCAACATGCATAGTGGTCCCTGCTATCAAGAATGATATAAAAGTGGTCCTTGATCAAGAAAAGGTTGGGAACCCCTGTTCTAGACAAACTTAATTCTAAACAAATAAAGACCAAAAGTTTTGTGTTAGTTAGTTCCAATTACAGAATACTACAAATTCCTATCAAAGCACTCTATTATCAACAGAACTATAAAAAAAAACGCTATCATAATTGATATTAATTATTAATACAAACATAACACGAACTAAAGTGGGGAAAATTATATATTCAAGTGACAGAAAAACATAAAAAACACTTATTTTCCATATAAAACATCAACAACATAATCACTGATAACTCATAGTTTGATCTAACTGATACCAGTGAAGAGTTCAAGAGGCTTTTTAAATGTTATCTCGTCGAGTGCTAAAGTACGATAGCGTATCAAATGTACTGTCACCCTATATGGTTATGGGATCAATAGCAGATGTGGTCGTGACCTTGGTTTGAATGACAGTAAATGGATGGGCTTTATTTTAATTCATTGCAATGAACAATGTTGTAGGCTTTTAGTTCTAAGCTGCATACTGTCGTAATAGTAATAGACTTAGTGGCGCAGTGGGTGTTGCGTTTGACTGTAAACGCGACAGTTGTAGGTTCGATACCCATTTAGGAAAATGATTTTGTTTATTTTCACTTTATCGTTCTAATAAACGAAGCGTGGCGTTGAGTTCTGCCGTTTATCGTCAAGATACTCCTTTTCCTCCTTTCTTAATTTTTTTGAGACTATGTATTCAGTGGAGGAGCCTAGCGCCGCGGTTTGCATTGTTTCTAGAGCAAAGCAATAAAAATATGAAATAGTTCATCGGAAACGAACCCACAATCGTCACGCTAACAGCCACACGCTGTGCCATTGCGCCATGACGACCACAAATCACTTCTGTATCGAGCAATCTCTTGCATGTGTTCTACATAGTGTCAACATTGGCGAAGTGATTTATGTTCCACTAGAACGTTCAATACGTCAAAATTAAAACACAACTAAATGGAGGCTAAATGTCAACTTAGTATTAAGTATTAACACGCTTAATCCATGTATAAGAAACATAAATAATAACTAAATATTTCTATAAATAAAATTAAATTTTTATATATATTAGAGGCCAGTAGTTGTGCAGGGGCACAAGAGTGTGATTATAAACTATAGGTTGACGGGTCGATACCTACACGAGGAACTGAAATATTTAACATGTGGGGAACGGAGTGGCTTAACACTAGGTTCCCTCTGCCTACCCTGCTGTGTGCGGGATACAGCGTGAAGCTGATTTAACATTTCTTCGCCCTGGCGGTGAGGCAAAGCGTGGCGTTAAGTTTCGCCAGTCAACACGCAGTGCCTCCGGAATTCCTAGGACAATGTGGAACGAAAGTGTCTTAATTAGAATGGAGTGTCCTAACACTAGGCTACCAGGTTCCCTCAGCTTACTCTGCTATGTGCGGGATACAGCGTGAAGCTAAAAACAATGTTTAGTTTATATTAGTTATATGTCTTGTTATATTCTTTTAAATGACATGAAAAAACACACACACAGATAAGTAACAGGAAATTCCAGAGCAAAATTCTCACATCATGACATCGACTACATATAACGGGTAGTATGAAATTAACCCTTTGTCCCGTGACAAGGAAGGTTAAGTCGATAGGCCGCTTGGATTGGTCTCATCATATTCGAGCTTTAGTGGCTTAGGGGAAATTAGGGGACTGTCAAATGTGTATCTTATATCTTATGTAGTACAACTATTAAGTAATGGTATGTTGAAATTTGATCTGATTGTTTGATGGTGGTGGTGGACTTATGAATAATAAAATAATTTACAAATTAATTAAGTGAAGTTTCAAAAGTAAGATAACTATGAATGATTTTATGAACGTCCGAAATATAATAATACTTATATTAATTTACAAGCAGTTGTGGTGCAGCCTCTGGCTGTAAGCACGACGGTTGTGGGTTACCTTCCAACTGGGGTCAATGAATTATTTTCATTTCCTCACTCTATAACGACAAAAAGTGCGGTATTGAACTCAGCATCTGAACACACAATATCTTAAAAATTGAACGGGAACGGAAAGAGGGGAACAGAATATCGTAATCTTACACTAGGTTCCCTCTACCAACCTTGCTACAAGCAGGATACAGCGTGAAGCTATATGTACATTTTATTTATTTTAGATATATACTTAGGTCCAAAATAAAAAAAACATCCCGTTGAAACTCTAATAATATAAACAATTCTCTTATCAGAATGTACAAACCTATATATAACCAAAAAGCTCTTCTACGTAAGCTTTTTGTGCTCTCACAACTAGCTTCAAGCAGATCGTAATAAATTTTCATCTGCAACGTGGTTGTCGTTGGTTTTGCCGCAATATTTTCGCAACGAGTACAAAATTGTGCTTTATAAAATATATTGTAAATATTTAAACATTTTTTATATTATATATTATATTTAAATTGTATTATTTTATAATATTCTATTAGGTTTATTAGGGTAGCTATATTTAAAAAAAAATGGCTGACTGGTTATGGATTCGATCCCCACTCGAGGAGATGAAATATTTACTTAAATTTATATTTCCATTTCTTCGCTCTGGTGTCGAGACTAAGCGCGGCATTGAGTTCTGCCACTCAACATGCAATGCCTTCAGAATTCGGCAGAAAGTGGAGAATGGAGTGTCTTAACACTAGGTTCCCTCTGCCTACCCTGCTGTGTGCAGGATACAGCGTGAAGCTGATTTATTTATTTATTTAAGGAAATAGTACCTTCCTAATAAAAAGTAAATAAAATATACGTGAAATACGAATTTAAAAATGTAGATTTTTATAAAAGAACAGCAAATACATATATTTATATAATTATATGAGGCCAGTCGTGGTGCAGGGGCACAAAGTGTGACTGTAAAATCGACTGGTTGTGGGTTCAATCCCCACACTCTCTCCCTATTCTACTGCGTGCGGGATACCGCGTGAAGCTGATTTATTTAATTATATGTATTTTCTGTTCTTATAGGTTTTCCAGTAGTGCAGTCTCACGCATATTAAGGTGACATTGTTAAATGTCAGCTTTTACTTGTTTAGATAAGCCAAGGCTGAGCTACGATGGCAGTGTAAACTAATTTACGTATATATAAGTATAGCTACATATGTATGTACTATGGAGGCTAGTCGAGGTGCAGGGAAGTAAATATTTTACATTTTCTTTTTTTATGTGTATAATAAAGACTTTATTATTATTAATATTAATAACGCTTTTTTGGCAAAGAAAGCAGAGGAAATTCTAGTGATAAAACACTCCGTTCCCAACTTACCCCTATAATTTTCTGCGCATTGCGTGGCGTAATTCAACGCCGCAATTGTCTTCTAGACCAGTGACGTGGGAAAAGTTAAAAAGCTATGTAATTCAATATTTGTTCCTTAGACTCAATTTTACTCTTCTTGTTTATTTTGTTATCGCAGTTTTGTGCAGCTTTCATTAAATTTAATAAACCTATGTACTATGCAGTAAATAAACTAGTATATCTGTACGTGATAAGATTACAAACGTCTTTGGCATCGTAGTCGTAGTTGCTTGGACAATATATATATTATTATTATCACTTTGGACTAAAATACGCAGCCAATGCAGTTCTCTAGAGCATACGTTTTATAAGGATAAGGAATCAAATTTTCTAGTCCCTGTTACATAGGTAAGTGTTTGAGGTCACTCAGACCTCATAGCAAGATATTCCTTATTTAATTTGGCAATGAAAAAATCTATAACTTTATAATAATTTACTTTACTAATAACTTTTAAGCAATACATATCTTCAGAACTATTTATACTAAAATATTTAGTTTCTAGTGTAGTTTAGTTGAGGCCGGTCGAGGCGCAGCGGCACGAGGTGTGACTGCAAAACCGACTGGTTGTGGGTTCGATCCCCACTCGAGTAGATGAAATATTTACTTAAATTTATATTTCCATTTCTTCGCTCTGGTGTCGAGGTTAAGCGCGGCGTTGAGTTCTGCCACTCACCACGCAACGCCTCCAGAATTCGGCAGAAAGTGGGAAACGGAGTGTCTTAACACTAGGTTCCCTCTGCCTACCCTGCTGTGTGCGGGATACAGCGTGAAGGTAATTTAATTTTAATTTAATTTTTAATTTTATTTCGTTTCTATTACAACAAAACTTACCTTAACAGGTGACGATGACAGCCAAAGTTGAAACAGATCAGATGTGACCGACGTACTCCGTGCTTCATGGTGCGGCCTTGGAGACAAAGGACCACACGATGTCAAATTATGTAACCTGTTCACTTCATCTACAGTCGCACACTCCCTTATATACCGATCTAACAACTTAGGCTTGCTTTTCAATAAAGCCTCCAGTTCAAGCAAATCTTCGTCACTGGTATCATCAGGTGATGCCCTATCTATAACTTCTTTGAACTCATCAGTACATTTCATTATTAAGTCGTTTGTATCTAACACGTCGTATACGACCTTATTGCCTAAATCGTTTGGACTAGACTCTTTAAAATAATCGCTATCACATCTTGCACTATCTAAAGTTTCACAACCATTCTGTTCCGTAATCTCAACTATAGTTATCGGTGGGTTCTCTTTTAGCATGTTGTTGTTCTCTTGGTGAGTTGTATCGATTTCTTGTATTTCTTCAGAAGTGTCTACATCAACTGGTAGCTCGTATACTAGATGCATCAATTCATGGGAACGTTTTAAATATTCCTGTTGCTTGTCTACTTTTGTCTCTGGGTTCTCGTATGGTGTGTCTTTTTTGTCTGCCTTTTTTGAGACCACATCGATTGGTTCCTCGGAGGTCATGGCCACCAATATTTAGTGGAGTCCAGTAAAATTGAATACAAAGTCACACTGCACTTGTACCATTTTTTTTAATTTATACTAAACACCACAAGGATCTACCTGAAAAAAAGAAAGATTTCTATTAACTTTTAAAGTTGCTCGTGTTTTTCTTCTAATTTTAAATGTTTTTAAAAAAAAGGGTATGTAATTATTTTATTAAACAAAACAATAATATGAAAAGTAACTCTCTAATATATAAATCAATCTACTTATAAAAATGTTTCAGTATTTTTAACAAATTTCTTAGCGTGGGTCCATAGTGCTATAAGCATATTTAAATTCAATATTCTGTATATTTTTTATTTTTTCCTTAGACAATGATAAAGTATTTGTAAAATAGCTAGAGATAAAAATGCTCTCAACTCTTACACAACTGAAATGCATCAAATAAACAGATATTTACGATCTAATCAAGAAAAGTACGGAACGTCCGGTCATCCCACGCATTTTTTATCTCACCATAAGATCTGTCCATTTCCTTTGATTACGAAACGGTTTACCACATATAATGTTTTAAATGAGATAATATATAATACTGTTTTGGAAATAAATATCTTTATTTTTTGGTTGAGATATAAAATAAAATTGATATTTAATATGTATTTTTTCAATGTGTATTTTATATGTATGTATACAACTATGTTTAAGTAAGCCACAGACCATAAATAAATTAAACTAAGATATATTTATTTCAATGTATGAAATCATGATCTTCATGTGGATATATTATATAGGTGTATATATAATATGTAGATGAGTAGTGTAAAATTTGCAATGTAAAGATTAGTTTATTATTTAACATATTGTGTATATATGTATATATATTGCATATTTGAAAAAAGCAATAAATAACTTAAAGCACTTCCTTTATAGGAAATTATCTTTTATAGTTAAAAATAGAAAATGGTACAGAGGCTAGTCGTATCGCAAGCCTGCGACTGTAAACGCTTTTGTTGACTGTAAATAACGACCGGTTGTGGGTTCGACTCCCATACGAGGAAATGAAATATTTATTATTTTCATTTCCTCGTTCTGCTAATGAGGCAAAACGCAACATTGACACACAATTCCTCCTGAATCCAGCGAAAAGTGCTTTTCACTTTAAGGAAAGTCTTAATGAAAACGGAGTGTTTTGACACTAGATTCCTAGGCCTACCATGATAAGTAGTAAACGGGAGATTGTGTGAAACTAAGAAAAAGAAAAAAAGATAGTACATCATAAATAAGCAACGAATGAAGAGCATAATCTTAATACTAAATTCATTCTGCCTGCCTAACGCTCTAAATGAAGACTATACATCATTACGATATCATAAAAATTAAAGTCTTTACTCTACTTGGCGGAGAAAAGACAGCCCCGATCACTTAATGATATATTAAAATATTCAATTTCACAATATGCATGGGTATTAAAACATTAGAAATTATTATTTATTTATTGTTGTTAGCATAAGTTACTTATAATGTAGTAATAGGCGTCACTGTAATTACGAGTACGTCATTTGATATTGTTTCCATTATCGATTGTATTAAGTGGCGGTAGTGTGCTGCGTCTTTTCCGGTGGATTTCCAATATAAGCGCAAACGACACGGTACTCGTGTTCATTACGTTCTAAGATATTGTCAAGACAACTTGTCATTACAATTCATATTTCAATATTGTGACTACGAGAGTATAAGTGTATATAGCAAGTGTAAATAAATTTATTGTAAAAGTTGGATTTTGTGTCTGATTTGTTGGTTCGCCTAACAGTTCAGAAGCGGGATTACGAAAGGATATACAAAATTTCCTGCCACGCTCATAAAGTGTAAGTAGACCATATATATATATATATATATATATATATATATATATATATATATATATATATATATATATATATATATTCTTTTTTTTCTTTGCTCTCATTTTTCTTACTCCTTAAAGATTAGCTAAATAATTTGTATGTAAATTGAGTTCTCTATAATTTTTAATTTTTCTATTCTGAATACAAACAGAGTGTTGCTATTCTAATTATAGTTTTTAGTTACTCTTATTTCTTTTATATCAAACAAACAACAAACGGATAAATGAAAGATTTTCAATGGAAACTTAATAAATAGTTTTAACAGTTAAAGTTTACTGATGACGATACATAGAAATCTTGTACTTCGAACTTTTCGTTGTGTGGTGATTGATAACCTTTATAACAGCCAGAGTGGTTTTTTTTATGAAGGGAATTATTGGATAAATTTGGAAGGTTGGATAATTTGAGAATACACTGGATGATGTGCATACCTAAACATTTTCCATTTTATAGTACTTACGTAACGTTTCAGTTTTGAGGGTAGTTGATAAATTTAGAATTTGAGATTGTTTAAGATATACTTTAAAAGAAGTATACAATTGCTTATAGCATCTACGTTGGTAGACGTGATCGATAGGATATTAGTTCTTCCAATAGAGTATTTACTTATACGGGTGATAATTTAAAGATATTTGACACCATAATATTTCACACGTTTAAAGATATGTGACATTCATTGGTCATGAATAATTTCAGTTATCAAGACTTTCTGGAATACTTATTTTGAAATATTTATAATCTATTGGTTAACTATAAATGATATTAGAATTGTTTAGGTGATGACAATAATATTAGTGAAGTAACTATTTTGTTGTCTTAACAACGTCAATATGATCTTGTTTTATCATCATGCGGAATTGTTCTACATATATTATTTATGTGTAGTATGTTTAGAATTGATGAATTATCTGAATTGAAATTTGTAAATATTTTCATTGGCTTTTACTTCCGGCTTTGTCACTTTATTGAGAACTGTCGTCTTGTCGTTTCCTATTTCTGTAAGAGTTATAAAGCTATTCTCGTAATGTAATAGTCTTTTTTTGAATGTATTATTTTTGAATTAGATTGTTCTATGGTATACGAATTTATTAACACGTAGACACAAACATAGAAGATATATTCGTAATAGCTATGGGATCTAATATTCCAATGAAATTAAAGTACATGTGTTCTTATCTCAATTTATTAATATCTCATTTTATTTGTGTTATGACATATGGTAAAAATTCCTTTCTTTTACGGGATAAATATATTCAGTGATTTGATAATTATTCCTAGTTTTGGATAATTGTTGTTCTTAGATATTACAGTGTAGTTGTCTCTTTATCCCGTGAAGACCAGCCAGCTTAGGGAACTTTGGTGGCATTCATTATTTGTTCAATTGACTTTCTTTTCCGTTTGCTATTTGTTTGTTGTTAACATGATGTCAAAGTATTGGCCCTGTTTCACGTAATTGTAGACAAATCTAGATTTTATTTGTTTATTGGTCCATTATTGTCGATTAAGTGTTTTTGATTTGTAATTTTCTCTGGAGCGTTAATATTCTTGGTTATTATTACTTTATAACGATTAAGTCGTGTAATTGTAAAGATAAAATATCATTTATGTGCATTTATGGTCGGTTAACTTATTAATTTTTATGAATTTCGAATGTCAAAGTTATTTGAATAGATTTTCAAATTCATAAATTTGAAGGAATTTTATGTTAATGTAATTAGGTTGATAAAAAAGTTATTATGATGTGTGCAAGTCTAAGCTTATATTGTTTGAGTTTCAGGAACATGGAAAATAATATTGCCCGAGGATAGGGCTTGAGATTGAATGATGCCCGAGGATAGGGCTTGAGATTGAATGATGTCCGAGGATAGGGCTTGAGAATGAATGATGCCCGAGGATAGGGTTTGGGATGATGATGCCCGAGGATAGGGTTTATGGGGCGGATGGTGCCCGAGGATAGGGTTTGGGATTGAGTGATGCCCGAGGATAGGGTTTAGGGATGATGATGCCCGAGGAAAGGGTTTGAGGATGGATGCCACCCGAGGTTAAGGAGTTAAGCATTCATCCTTCATCATTCGTCCCTCGTCATTCGTCCCATATCATTCGTCTTTAATCATTTTAATCGTACCCGAGGTTAAGGGTAATGGATGGATTATACCCGAGGTTAAGGGTGATGAATGGATTATACCCGAGGTTAAGGGTAATGGATGGATGATACCCGAGGTTAAGGGCAATGGATAGATAACATTTCAGGTTAAGGATCATGGATGGATGTTACCCGTGGTTAATGGTAATGGACGGATAATACTAGAGGTTAAGGGTAATGGATGCAAAATACTCGAGTTTAAGGATAAAGGGAGCTTAAGAATCAGGTTAGTGAAGTCATTTTTGAGCTCATTAAAGAAAATGAATAAGAATTGTATTTCTTTTAACTTGTTGTAATTGACCGGAATGGAATAAATTCATAGCGAGTCGTTCCCAAACGACGAGAATTAAGTATATTCATTTTAACAAATATGTTAGTATAAATGTGTTTACGATGAGACACAAAGCAAAATTCTTATAAAATAAAACTTTTAAATCGGTGTGAAATAATGGCTATTGGTTGGTAAATGGTGGAAATGATCACGGTGTAGCAATAGATACAAATAGAGACATACGCAAGGTAGGTAGGTAGGTACAGTAGCTTAAGTTATGAATCCTAAAAAAATGTTTGAAATATTTTTGATCTGGAAAAAAAAAAACATATATATAAAGGGGAAAATAATGATAATGGTAACTACAAAAAAATGCAATGTACAGCTGAATGAAGTGAATCGAATTCAAATTATTCTTTTTATTTTTATTTTAGTAGCAAAATTACAAAAAAAAATGTCTAGTGAATCTATGATGTAAGTCTTACCATTGGCTCAGAAATATATTTAGATTTATTTTGGCTGAGAAGAGCCGACAAAATACTCAAGAAAACAGTATTTGAAGATAAAATTTACAATAAAAGTACAACAATCGTTACTTTCCAGTTTTGACTTCGACAACTTTTAAGTCCATATATTAATATCGTTATAGTAATATAGGATACAAGCTTTGCCTAGTAATTGAAAATTGGCTGTGGAATTTTATAATGCATACGAACATGGAAAATGATGCAAATTTAGTATAACTTATGCCTAAAGGAAAATTAAAAGCATATTACTCTATTTATCAACTTGTTGTTATTTGTTTGTTTTTGTATATTATTAATTTCTTGTTTATTACAAGTAGACTTTCAAATTATTAGATTACGCGTACAGCTGACATTTGTTAAAGAAAGTAGAAGTAAATCTTAAAATAATCTGAATTAAAAAAAAAATAATCAAAAAAAAACCAATTGAATTTGACACGATTTTGCCCTCCTCTTGTTGATTCAGAAGACGAATTTTCCGCAGATTTAGTGTATTGTTGATCGGGATGTTTCATATTAATTTTAGCTTGATATTTCCATGGTTTTTTTAGATAATTAGTCCTGAGAAACAGACAGACAGACGTACGTAATGACAGGACTTAATGCATAAGCGATTGCAGATATTAAGCACTTATTATTTTTTTACATGTGACTGGCAACGGCTGTACGTAAGAGTTGATGGTTAATCTTCGCGGCATATCATGGAAGAGACCTTTGTCCAGTAATGGACGAGGACAGGCTAATAATCATGGTGGTGATGAGGATCATGGTTATGAGGACCATGGTGATGATATGGATCGTGGTGATGACGATGATCATGGTCATAGTGAGGATCATGGTCATAATGAGGATTATAGTCATGATAAGGATCATTGTGATGATGAGGATCATTGTGATGATGAGGATCATTGTGATGATGAGGATCATTGTGATGATGAGGATCATTGTGATGACGAGGATCATTGTGATGTTGAGGATCATTGTAATGATGAGGATCATAGTGATGAAGATCTTGGTGAGGATGGAGATTATGGTGGTGAAGATGGCAGTCATTATGGTTGTGATAATGTGGTTTGAATATGGGAGTAATGTGGCGAGCGGTGCCACGTTCTGTTTATTGTATTTAACTGATCATGGCTACACAAATTGTGTGTTGAATATTTTTTTCAAATAAGCTGCTTTTATATGTAAGATTTGTACAATGTATAAAGTAAACGTGTGTCATTAATTATTAGCTGTGGTTGAATTGAAAATAACTTTGATAATATATATGGGTCTTTAATAGGAAATAGAATAATTCTATACAGTCTTGCTGGTGCTATTTAGCAGTACTTTTTATATGTTAAGCTTATAGAGTATATTAAAGTTAATGAATGACTCAAAGTGTGACTGTAAAGCCGACTAGTTGTGGGTTCGATCCCCACTCGAGGAGATGAAATATTTACTTAAATTTATATTTCCATTTCTTCGCTCTGGTGTTGGTCGAAGCTAAGCGCAGCGTTGAGTTCTGCCACTCGACACGCAATGCCTCTAGAATTCGGCAGAAACTGGGGAACGGAGTGTCTTGAACACTAGGTTCTCTCTGCCTACCCTGCAGTGTGTGGGATACAGCGTGAAACCGATTTACTTATTTTAAGTTAATGAATCTGCTTAGTTTACGAATTGAAATGTCATTAATAATAACATGCTCTTTTAATATACTAAAATAAGTGTTCGATATTAAATAGGAATCTTCCATGTAGCGTTGTTATTGTTGTTTAGCCAAATTCTTATGAAAAAAATAATATGTAATAATTAAATTATAACATGAATGTATATGGATGGCTATGAATGTATACTGATGGCTCATTGTGTTAACGAGAATTATTGAATTGTATAAATCTACATAATTATATATTATCTAATATACATAATTATATAATTGTTGTATAAATCTAAAATCAAAAAAACTAAAAATGTATAAATACAAAAAAAATGTTTGCAATGTCAAATATAATTTATAAATATTTTGTATAATCAATTTAATTGCGTAAAGAATTCAGTGTAGTTAACATTTACTTTATTTAATTTTAGTTAAGGAATAACGGGACTCTTTTACAAACATCACATGAGTCTAGTTGTATGTAATAATTATATTGATTTAAAGAAAATTACGAATTAAGAAAATGTATTTCAAATTGTATAATTTACATATTATGACATGTAAATATATCTAATTTAATTGTTTTTGTAAATATCCTCACTTGTGCTAAAAATATAATTGTTATGTAACTGTTGGCACAAAACTAAAGCTATTTAAATTAGGACATTTAAAAATTGTGAACTATTCTTAAATCGCGAAGGGACTCGCGATTAGCAGGATGGCCGAGCTGTTAGCATAAGTTACTTATAATGTAGTAATAGGCGTCACTGTAATTACGAGTACGTCATTTGATATTGTTTCCATTATCGATTGTATTAAGTGGCGGTAGTGTGCTGCGTCTTTTCCGGTGGATTTCCAATATAAGCGCAAACGACACGGCACTCGTGTATCGTAAGAGGCGGCGAGGCCAGTCATATCTAACGGCACGCCCGCGCCTCGGCGCGGCGGGGCCCAATGGACGAAACCCACCATGATTAGCGTACGCGGGGCATTCCCCCGCGATCGCCATCACTTCACGAGCGTCCATCAAAGCTCGTAATTCTAATCTTCAGGGGCGAGCTACACTCGCCCCTCCCAGCCCGGTGACGCTGTCAAGACCATTCCAGGTCAACAGCATTAAAGTCCATTCGAAAAAAAAAAAAAAAAGGCACTCGTGTTCATTACGTTCTAAGATATTGTCAAGACAACTTGTCATTACAATTCATATTTCAATATTGTGACTACGAGAGTATAAGTGTATATAGCAAGTGTAAATAAATTTATTGTAAAAGTTGGATTTTGTGTCTGATTTGTTGGATCGCCTAACATTGTTATTATTAGATTAGAACTTAGTATTTAGGAGACTTATTCTAAAGGCAATCTTCATTCTTCTTCTGAGCCTTGAGCGGAATTCATAAAAAATGTTTAATAAATATTTGATTTCTTCGAGTGGGAATCGAACCCACGACCTATCACGACTAGCCTCAAACATTTATATTTTGACCTTTAAAATCATCCATCGAGTAACATTCATTCAATATGTTTTATCAACATGGATGGTACCCCTCAGGGGCAAAGCAAAAAGCACAAATAAAGGCAAATATAAAAATGTTTACTCAGTAATTGATCGATTTTGTTCCACAAAAAGAAACATGCGATTCACGTAACAGTTTAAGGAAACGCACATTTTTTTTTGATTTATACATTTTTTTGTATATAAAATTTTCTAAAACGCTTAGAAAATAAATAATAATAAGCAACATAACCAATAATAAGAAATAATAAAATTCGTGTTTTGTGACTCGAATAGGTAGAAAAATATAGAGTTAAATATTATCATACATTTAACGTTTATAAAGAAGAAAAAAACACACACACAACAGTAAATAGTTTTATTATTCATACATTTTGACTAACTAAATAAAAAAAGAAACTATATTCCAACTAAAATAAAAAAAGAAAAATATTACTAATACGAAGTTATTTTTCAATTTACAAAGTTATTTTTTAATAAGCAACTCCAGTACGTTTCCAGCTTAGAAAAAATATAACGATTTCGCTACAAAAAAGCTACGCTTCAAAAGCCCTCCGAAACAAAATTACTGCGAACAGGAAAAAAAAAGTTATAAATCCATGGAAAGTCGAGTCAAATGAGAAAATAAAAATACGATTACACAAATGACGTCAAATCTAAAAGCATTTACTTAATGAATATGAAATAGATTCGAACAAACAGCTTTAAAAAGCATTTACAACGGTAATTTGTTCGTGTATTCCGGGTAATGGACTAATAATGTTGGTTCCACAATAGTCATGATTGTATCGTTTCAAATAATGAAATATAGGATTCATCTGGTATTAAAAGAGAATTCTTCATAGTTACTTTATTAAAGCTTTCGTAGGTTATTCTTTTTAAAGTTTAAAGCCTCGGTGCCAGTCATAAGGCACAAGGGTGACTTTAAACGTGACGGGTCGTGGGTTCGATTCCAACTGAAAGAAAATAAATTTCGAATATTTTCATTTCTTCGCACTGGTGTCTCAACAACCAATACCCCTAGAATTCGGCGTAAAGCGGAGAGCTAAGTGTCTTAACATTAGGCTCCCCCTGCGTACCTAATAGATTTTACATCCTTAAATAAATCCTCCATCCCAGAAATAGAACAAACACCTTTAAATAGCATTCACAAAGGTAATTTGTTAGAAGATTCCTGGTAATACAGAAATACTATTGTTTCCCCAATAATCACCATCCTGGAGGTCTTCATCAATGTAATAGAACCCAAAACAAAGATTTTTATTTTTTTGTCTGTTTGTCTGCTGAAAATCCAGACTAGCGGGCGAAGCCGTGAGCAGGTAGCTGGTAAGAAATATTTTTCTACTATTCTTATACCGACATACATACATGACTACTACAGCAAATGCTACAAGGTTTTAGTTATTCTACGACTCGTAGCATCTACGTGGCCATGTGCCAGAATCGCCTTTGATGTCACGAAGCCAAACGTTTTAGCTGGGCAATGATATTAAAGCTAGTTTTGATGAAAATGTATTATAACGTCTTGTATAATGTTACAACTTAACTGCTGGTTTTACTTTCATGTATGAAGTTCATATATCAATACATCAGCTTCACGCAAACAAGGTCAGCCGAGCGAATTTAGTGTGTAAAACACTCCTTTCTCCACCTTCCGCCTAATTTTTGAGAACTTGCGTGTTGACTGGCGGAACCCAACGCCGCCTTGTCTAGTTACCAACGCAAGGAAATGAAAATTATATTTTTGAATGCACAATCGCTCGCATTTACAGTTAGGCTCCGAGCCGCAACGCCACGACGCAACTAATAATTATTACTTATAACTTCTGTTGAATATAATATCGATCAGAAATTATAGTTGACAAACATAAATGGGCGACCGTATACACTCATTTTGTATAAAACGAACAACAAATAAAAGTTTGTAATTTTTCTTTCTATACCTATCAATTTCCAATTTGTGTATTTTTTTCTTTCAATTTTTTCTTTTGTTTGTATTGTTCGCACTTTTTAACTGATTATAATATAGGATAATATAAGGTACACGGGAAGTACCTTATAGGTTTAGATTACGCGGCGAATTTTAAACGCAATGCAGCAGAAACAACTCATAAACGCTTGAAACTCTTGTTTGCGTTGACTTAGAACTTAATATTTTATGTGCAATAAGGTTTTTTTAAAAAGCTTTTATTCAACTTGCTGTGTTAATATATGTGTTAGTGTACTATAGTTTGTTTTTAAAAACATTTTTTAAATTAATTTTTTTGATTGCAGGTTTTTTTAACTTAACGTTTTTCCCCACATATCAGGGTAACCAGATGAATTCATGTTAAGATAATCTGTCCACTTTCCTTTCGAATTCGAGTGAGAGTGTGTAAAGTAGCGGAGCTTAATAATAATTTAAATATAATTATTTCAGAGAGTGAGATGAAACCCCCCATTGACGCTTTCATGACAATTTTAAATTTCTATGCAAATATTCCAAAAGGTACAGGTATGGTATACTTGCTCTGGTAACGAAGCAAATTGCGGCGTTGAGTTCCGCCACTCATAACGCAATGCCACGAGAATTCAGCGGAAAGTGGAGAACGGAGTTTCTTATTATTAAGTTACCTCTGCTTACATTGCTTTCGGAATGTATTCTGCGGACTGTATCCTGCAGGCAGTTTGAGTAGAACGAAAAAAAAACACACACACAATAGTAGGCACGTTGCTGTTACAGTAGGTACGATAAAAAGAAAAAAAAATGTCTTCTTTTATTTTATTCAATTTCGTTTCACTAAGTAAATGGCTAAATATAGCAAACCATATAGGTACGTCTATAAATATGAATAAATATTTTTTTTTAGGATCTTCAGGCTCCCTTATAATATTTTCCGTTTAAAAATTTTTTGTATACATTTCAATTTTATAATGAAAGATCTACCTGCACACAAATATCAGTATAATACAACAGTTCAGTTTCCATATCGTCATTGAGTGACAAGTGTATGACATATCCATTACAATATGCTATTGAAGCGTTGAAACCAATACTAACAGACATTTATGCAAGGTAGAGACAGATATTTGCATTTAAGACTAAATTATGTTAATATATTCCGGTGATACATAACATATACATATATATTATATACATCGAATAAGAAAAATGACATGAGAAAATGAAAATCTTAAATATTTTATTCCCTCGAGTGGGAATCGAACCACAACCGTCGTGTTTACAGTCGCTCTTGT
The DNA here is from genome assembly GCA_021202915.1 of Heliconius himera. Classification (NCBI taxonomy): domain Eukaryota; kingdom Metazoa; phylum Arthropoda; class Insecta; order Lepidoptera; family Nymphalidae; genus Heliconius; species Heliconius himera. Next base: position 152,028 of record JAJHJA010000246.1, read on the forward strand.
GCCCCTGTTCCACGACGGCCGCTTTATTTAATTTTCTATATTATTTATATTCTTTATTAATTTGTTATGTCAAAAAATCGGCCTATTTAGAATTACTAGGTCGCGTGACCCACTTTTAAAATCAAAATTGACGTAATTAACCCTGTTCTATATTTAGTAGATGGAGGAAACAAAATGTTTTCACTTAATTTTTGACGGTAGTAGGTTATATTTCCATTTAGGGACTTTTTTAGCTTCCCGTTTTATCCCGCAGATATCAGGCAAGGCAGATGTAATGTGTAAAAAGATTTCCTTTGCCTACCCCCCGCCCACATCTAGGGGCATAATGTGTTGGAGTGGCGGAACTAAACGCTGCGCTTTTTATTATTACTAAAGCGAGAATATAAAAAAAAATCTAAGTTGGAAATCGAACCTTCAATAATCGCTGTGCTACGCCACAACAGCGACAGCGAAATTTAGAGATAGGTAATAAATAATATAATAATATTTTAATACGTATATTAAATTACATTACAAGGTGAGGTGCTGAGATTCACCATTAATCACCAAATGTACTGAGAGTTAAGAAAGATATGACTTATCACTTTAATAATATTTATCTAACAAATGCATATAGTTTTCCGTAATAAAGAGATCAACGATAAATAAAATTATAACTACATTTAGGAACTTTACGCTTTTTTCATTCACGCATTTCCTGTATTTTACGGGATCGTTGCCCGTTACATACGACCATTTAGAGAAACTGTAATTCTTCTTGTATCCATAAAGACATTAAACTTCAGTTTCTGTCGTTTTTTCCAGCTCCACGCTGCATCCCTCATGCAGCAGTGCAGGCAGGGGGAGCCTAGTGTTAAGACACTACGCTTCAGACTTTTCGCCGAATTCTGAAGGCATTGCGTGTTGAGTTGCGGAACTCGACGCCGCGCTTTTGTCTAGCCACCAGAGCGAAGACATGTAAATATTGAATATTTTTTTGCTCAAAGGGGAATCGAATTCATATAGTGTCGTGTTTACAGTGTCCTTGTGCCACGACTAGTATCTGATTTTAATATTTCTAAGTTGTTATAATTTAAATTTAGCTAAATATTATACACAAAATTTTAGAATTACCAGAAAAAATATAAACATATATATTAAAGAAGAATTTGATGACGAAATAAGAACAAAATATATTTTCTTTTATCTAAATGTAACGACGCAGAAACGATAACGCCAAGTGCTTTGATGGATGTTGACAATTTTGTAGTAAAATTTCTAATATACTTAATCATAAAAAATTATGTAAATATTTTTATTTACTTGAGGGGTTCATTAAAATTTAAGAACTGTAGTCAAATATGATTTGTCCTGTTTTGTTGAGAAATATTTTCCTGAGGGACTTCAGCTTTGAACAAATCTTTACAGATTTTATTTTTATTTTTAAAGGTTAATTTTTATAAGTACAATTTCCCGGGTGGGCACAGAGCACCCGCCCACCCTATTTCTACGCCTACGTGAAACGGTAAAAATTAGATAAATATTCTAAACATTTTTTTTAAGTGTTATTCATATTCAACACTTAGGAAATTTTTCCTTCATACATATTTTCTTAATAAGATAAATATTCATCTCAATTTAAACGTTTTCCTAGTCTATCAATAATAGTAGGTACTGTATTTTTGTACAAAACAGCTTCTCAAGTATACCTCTTATGATTACACTTGTATGATGATGAACTTGTCAAACGTAACAATATACATATATTAGGTGAATTATGAAATAAATAGATTTTTTAACATTACGCTATACCTCGTACATACGTAGGTAAGGTACGCAAAGGGAACCTAGAGCTAAACCACTCCTTTTTACACTTTCAGACCAATTTTCGAAAAATCTCAACTCCTATATTAACTATAAATTTTCTTACTTATTTAGTAACTACTACTACCACCACTAAGCCATACGTTCTTCAGAACGTATAGTTTAGTGGTCAGAGCACTTGGTCGGTTTCCAGAAGGCGCAAGTTCGAGTCCCGCTACGTTCAAATTTTACGTTTTCTAAATAAATACTTTCCTGTCCTAAGTGCAGAATAAAACTTTAAAAAATGTTAAAAATATAATTTTTTCCTATTAATTCGACAAATTAAATACACTTAAACTATTTATACAAATTCCTTTGACACCTCGATTGACACTAGATCCAAACGATCCAAACATCGATTTATTTGTTCACCAACATTGTAAACCAGTACCAGTAGATGTTAGAGGCATTACGTCAAAGCCGGGCCCAATCCAGAAATAAACTAGGCAATATAGGGTAATTGGTCGCGTTGTGTTTACGAACGAACTAAACGGGCAAAGGTAAAAGGGAATTCTATGATAGAATTGTCTGTAAAATACGTTGGTGTTGATTAGTGATAGTGCCAATTAGTGTGATAGTGTGTGAAATTAGTGTTTTTTTATGATGAGAAATTTTAGATTTATGTTATTAGTTTTTATACTTTTAGCTGGATATGGAAAAGTAATGGGAAAACAAACATCTTTATATAGAGACATATCTGGAAATCATTATGAATTATCTATTTATTATTTTCCAAGAAAAAAATCATAAACAAACGTATTCAGCATTAGTTGCGATTGCAATAGTTGTTTTTTTTTTATATTTAAGTCAAGTTTAAATTTTCAATATACTTATTCTAATATTCAATCTCATATTAGACAATTTTTAATACCACATACATATAGCATTTTTTTTCAGCTTCACTGTGTCTTGCACATATAAGAAGAAGGAGAGACAGAACTAAACTAGTGGTAAGAAAATTGACTCTCCGTTTCCCGCTCGATATCGGCGTATTGCTTATCAAGAGGCGAAACTCAACACTACAAATACATACACCTCACACGTCCTACTGCGCTACGATATACCTTTATCGTAACATCTTACTTCTAAATATTTTTTTTACCATTAGGCTAAGAAACCAGGGAGCGTACTGTTAAGACACTCCATATCCATTAAGACGCTTCCATTCACCACTTTCCTCCGAATCTAAAATTCAGCATTCGAATTTAGGCATTGCTTGTTGAGTGGCAATGGCAATTTACTTATCTACACTACATACTGCAATACTATATATCCAACGTAGGTAGTAGAACAGGATATATGGCCAAATACTTCCTTTTCAGAAATACTTCTGTAGTATAAAGAAAAATTGTGAATAATATATGAAAATTGAAACAACTATTTACAGATACAGACAGACTTGCAATGCTTGTAAATAACCACGTTAATTACGTATTTAACTATTCACTGGGCTACGGGGATAATAGACCTAATCTCGAGTTAGCTATGTGAATACAAATTAGCTTTCTATTCTAAACGCCTATATTATACTGGTATATTTTTCAGGTAGAAAGTTTTTCCGCCTATATTTTTCAGGTAGAAAGTTTTTCGTTTATAGTTATGATTTCGGAATTAAAACAAAAAACGCGAAAAAAAAAGAAAATCGGCGGAAGTGCGGACGGAATGTTTTGACACTAGGATCCCTCTGTTTACTTTGCTGTGAAGTGAAGCTGAAGGAAAATCTACAAATTTCAGTTTCATTGACTATCCACTTTCCGCCAGTTTCAGAGACTTTTAGTTTATCAAAGTGGACCTGCTAACAATAATACTTTATTGTACAAATGAAAAAAAAGACAGTAGAATATATTGAGGCCGGTCGTGGCGCAGCGGCACGAGGTGTGACTGCAAAACTGACTGGTTGTGGGTTCGATCCCCACTCGAAGAGATGAAATATTTACTTAAATTTATATTTCCATTTCTTCGCTCTGGTATCGAGGTTAAGCGCGGCGTTGAGTTCTGCCACTCAACACGCAATGCCTCCAGAATTCGGCAGAAAGTGGGGAACGGAGTGTCTTAACACTAGGTTCCCTCTGCCTACCCTGCTGTGTGCGGGATACAGCGTGAAGCTAATTTAATTTAATTTAATTTTTTTAGAATATAACATTTATAAATTCGCCGCATTCCGCCAATTTTTGAGATCAGAAATGGAAATTTCATTCATTAATTCCCCCTAGTGGGAATCGAAATCGCGATCCTTGTCTATTTACAGTCAGACGCTGTGCTACGACGGGTCTCGCTAATATACCCGTATTCCTCCATATAAAAGTAAAGTAAAGAAAAATAAAAGATTGATTTACTTTGTACCTATGGTACAAATTGGTTTGATTGGAATTTGGATTTACAATCAAGAAATGAGAAAAAGGTCGGTTATATGTAATGATCGAATTACTTTACTTTACAATAAGGAATATTTCCTATTATATAAGAACAAAGAACCTAATAAAAAACTCACGTAATGTCCGATTACTAATGAATTTAAGGCCGTTATGGCATTCGGGCACAGGTATGCGACTGTAAACGCGATGGTTATGGGTTCGATCCCCACTCAAGAAAATGAAATATTTATTTTTCCGTTTCTTCGCTCTGATGTCTAGGCAAAGAGTGGCGTTGAATTCCGCATTCAACACGCAAAGCCTCCAAAATTCGGCGAAAAATGGGGAACGGTGTCTTAACATTAGGTTCCCTTTGCCTATACTTATGTATGCGGGGTACAGCGTGAAGCTGATTTTAATTATAATTACATTCATATACGTATATAAGCTCTTGTAAAAGTGATATATTTCTAAACTGATCTCATTGAGGCCATTCTTGGCAGTGGCACAAGCGTGTGAAATATTTAATATTTTCTATTTCTTCACTCAGGTATTAAGGCAAAAGTGCGGCGTTGAGTTCCGCCATTCAATACGCAAGACTCCAGAATTGGACGAAAAGGGGGAGTAGAGTGTCTGAACAATAGGCTTACTCTGCCTATGCCGCTATAAGTTGGATACAATGTGAAACTGAAAAAAAAGCAAATAGTTTTTGCATTTTAAAAATAACGTATAAGATATAACATAAAACCTTTGTTATAGGTATACTATTGTATATATAGTATAGATAAAGTGTTGGAAAATCATAAAATTCACGATAGGTATACAAGGAAGCTGAAAAGACGCCATTAAGGTGTCTTATAATATTTACTTCCTTTACATAAAAAGCGTACGAGGTGCGTCCTCGTGTTCAATAGAAATTTATAACAAGAATATATATGTACTTGTTGATATCAGTTTCACGTTGTATCCCATATATAATAGCTGAATAGGCAGGGGGAGCCTAGTGTTAAGACACTCCGTTCCCACTTTCCACCAAGTTTTCGAGACATTGCGTTAGTACGTGGCGGAGCTCAATGCCGCGCTTTACCTTTTTACCAGAGCGAATAACTTAAAATATTAATAAATAATAATTAAAACATTTCCCCGAGTGGGAATCGAATCCACAACCGTCGCCTTTATAGTGACACGCTTGCAACCGACAAACGATGATATCAATCAAAACTATTTTTAAAATCTTGAAACTATTTTTAAAGACTTGAGGTATCATTACACTTAAACAAGACACGTCTTCTCCTTACATTTTAAAGTTTTAGTTATTTATTAACGCTGACACTAAAGGATCTTTGCTGGGCCCTTGGGACGTGCCTGCGGTGGCTTTCGTCTCGTCTGACCATTATAAATGCTTCGTCGTAAACTAATATGTTATATAGAGTCGAATTTCATTAGGAAATTACTTTATAGAGACTTTTGGATAAGGTATAATAAGGATTTGAATGCCTATTTTTTTTAATAAAACAATTTTTAACTAGATAGATATTTTTATCCAAATAAATTCTGCCACTAAACAAACAATGTCTTGAAAAGTAGACAGAAAGTGGAGAACGGAGTGTCTCAAAACTTAAAAATAGTTCTCCGCCCATCTAGCTTTATGTGAGATACAGCGCGAAGCGATGAGAATTGAATTATAATTCCCAAATTATTACTTAGTTACTTTTGAACTGCTTAAATAAAATAAAAAAAAAATCCAAACATAAATATTAAGTTGTGTGCTGGTATAAAAAAATTTGCACCTCGCGGCTTCGCCCGCTTGAACTACATTATTTATTTAATATTATTGTGTATTAGTGTATTTTGGTATTATTATTTTACATTTTCGGAGATTAGCTCGGACAAACAGATAAAAGTCGTAAAATTGTTTATTTGTATAATGGTATCATTTAAATAACTATGTACACTTAAAAATATAGACATATACTTAAATTATATTTATATGTATATGTAGATATTTCTTCTATGATTCTTTTAATTATGAATTAGGAACCCACGACTAACTTAAACTTAACTTAAACCATGCAATTGTGTCACAACGGTCAATATCTAGCAAAAGTGGCTAAAAGCTATATCAGGATTTTATTTAACACCCCTCGTTTAGAGAGTAATAAAGTGTGGACTGTCGTAAAACAAAATTAAAGCTACAGTGCAGTGTAGAGTTCAAAACAGCATTTCCTAGCATCCAAGGATGTTTTATATATTAAATACTATCTAAATTAAATTAATGTTTTTTTTTTTCTTATTAAGTAGAAAATAAAAGATTTATATTAATAAATTCAAAGTCTACGTTCATATTTTTGTAAATAGATTTTTTTTGAGTATAATATATTTTTTACATTATTTAATAAATATAATATCGTTCAACTGATGCAAAAAAGACGTATTAATACATTTACACACACTCCGTTCCCCACTTTCTGCCGTAATCTGGAGGCATTACGTGTTGAGTGGCAGAACTCAACGCCGCGCTTAACCTCAACACCAGAGCAAAGAAATGGAAATATAAATTTAAGTATAAATTTCATCTCCTCGAGTGGGGATCGAACCCACAACCAGTCGGTTTTACAGTCACACCTCGTGCCGCTGCGCCACGACCGGCGTCAACAAACAATAAACTTTTGTTCATATCATATATTTGTGAGCAAAAGTAATTAATGTTTTATAATGAACTCAAAAGTTATTTTGCTAATAGAATTTATGTATTTGTACTTGTAGATAAACGCCATTCTCTCTAATCTTGTTAATTTGTCATTTAAAATTAATAACATGTGTTTTTGCTATAGTTGCAGAGAAAAAAAAATCAACACACAATGTCACACACAAAAAAAGATGTATTTTTTTTGTGATTACGTCACCAAAGTACCAGCTTTACAGGGCACATTAGGCAGAGGGAACCTAGTGTAAAGACATTCCATTCCTCGATTTCCGCCGACTTTTATGAGGCATTGCGTGTTGAGTGGAGAAACTCAACGCCGGACTTTTGCCTTAGTGGCAGAGTGAAAAAATGAAAATAAGAAGAAATAATATAATTCCCATGCATCATGACAGCCTCTAAATTTTACCAAAGTACCGATATACTTTTTACAAAACAATAAGAAAACATTAAGATTATTATAGAAAAATCCTTTAATTTTCAATCTCGTCATGGATCAGTGAAATATTAGTGTCGGGGCCTTAATTTAGTAGTAAGAGCCTAGAATCTAGATCAAAGCGTTAGCCATCGTGTTTCAGTACTAATGTAACGTCTACTGAATATCGATTTAATTTGGTTTGAACACCAATAATAATTAATTACTGGTAGGCTCGCTTTCTGAATGTAATTTGCGAGGTTTAAAACGCTTTATACCTATAGTATGCGGTATACTTTATCTTTTACATAGATTTAAAATATATAAGAAATAGTAGTAACTTTCTCCAGAATTCGGCAGAAAGTGGGGAACGGAGTGTCTTAACACTAGGTTCCCTCGGCCTACCCTGCTGTGTGCGGGATACAGCGTGAAGCTGATTTTTTATTTGTTGGTTTTTTGGCGGTAGAAAGATGAAATCTGGCTTAAGTGTTAAGTGGCGGAACTCAACGCCACGCTCGGTCTACGCTCTGGTGTCGAGGCTAAGCCCGGCGTTGAGTACTGCCACGCAACACGCAATGCCTCCAGAATTCGGCAGGAAGTGGGGAACGGAGTGTCTTAACACTAGGTCTCTCTGCCTACCCTGCTGTGTGCGGGATACAGCGTGAAGCTGATTTAATTATTTATATAGAAATATTTCTTTTTTAAATACAGTTATGATTCAGTTTGAATATACGAGTATGTTACCGGCGATCTATTTATCTCTATTGAGGGATTGCCAGTACAGTGCACCAAAAGTGATTTTGGCAAAAACTGTTATATATAACTGTTATACATATTTGGCAAATACTGTATATTTTTGTATCAATATATAAAAAAACCGTAAGCTTACGATGAGAATAAATTAGTAAAAATAAAGCTAAATAGATTTTTGGTATGCAATTCGAGGAAATGAACAAAAAAAATAAGTATTTAATTTTCTCGAATGGGAACCAAATCCACAATCACGCGTTTACAGTCCCACGCTAGTGCCCCTGCGCCACGCCTCAAACCTCATATAAACCAACATACTAAGCACATTTCACACCTGCTATAGTTAGTAATGGAATATTTCCAACGTGAAAGGTGTAGGAGTGGGTGTAATCACAGACACGTGCGACATTTTCAGAGTAAATTTAATTCGAAATATAATATATAGAATGGAGAGCACCCACGACCGTCTCGAGTATGCGTGTTGAATGCATGCAGCCTATTATAAACGTAGTATCGATTAAGGTTTAATTAATAAGAATGCTTTAGTTTCAAGTTCCAATATACTAGCTTTAAGGTGCTTCGTCTACTTAGTTAAATCAAAATAATTAAGAATTAAGATACAACTTATCGATTTGCGTAATGTGATAATACAGCCTTTCCTCAATAAATGAACACAAAACTTTTTTTTTTCAATACGAGCTAGTAATTCATGAGATTAGCGTGTTCAACCAAATAAAAACTTCAGCTTTATAATGATAAGCCTAACAATTCTAAAAAATGGTATAACGTGGATTAAGTAGATGCATGTCACAAAAATAACTCTACGAATACCAAAAATACTACTTTCTACGATGTTTAACTTAAGAAAGTTTATACTATTATTAGTATATATTATTATTTAAGATATAAGACACGACGACGTTTACCTTTGGGTTTACCCGCAATGCAAACCAAAAAAGAACTGTATTACACACATAAAACATATAATATTCTTTTTACCTCTGGTAATGCAGACCGCAGTACATCGTTTAATGTAACCCATCTGCGGTTTGTGTGACATGCCTACTAATTGCCTATAGACATCCTCGACATGTAGACTATTTAACACAAAAATGTTATTTTCGATTTAAATCGGTAGTTCCTGAGATTAGCTAGTTCAATCGTACTAAAAGAATATGGCCCAAATCTTTGGGGAAATATACATAGTTATGTAAAAGTATGTTAGTTCTTGAGTTCAAGAACTAACATTTTTTTTAGGCAAATTGAAAAATCGAATAAAGAAACAATAAAGAAAAAAGATAGATAGATAGATACTTAATATATAATGTATAAAACACTTACAATCAAAGTAATTGCTAAATTTAATTTAAACTTGTTTCATTTTACATTGAAATAAAAAATAAATTAAATTCTACAAACTAGCCCTCGTATCTAGATTTGGAAAGGAATGGGGATGCTCGTTACGTAAAACGTTAAAATGAACGTTACATTAACAGCCTTGCAAAGTTTTAGATAGCTTTAGGTTTATTGCTATTTAAAATTCAGTTTTATAACGTTATTTTCTGTTCTCTTTATTTTAGAAGATATATAAAAAATTGAACGAAGTGGGATTTGAAACCGTGCTTCTTGAAATCTTTATAGACTCTGACCACTAAACCATACATACATTATTATCAAGCTACGTCGAAATTTTTATACGCTTGTTATCACTTAACCATGTTTATATCCTTTTTGCGCTGTCGTCAGATTTATTTCCGCTAATCAAAGACACTCGCTTAAATTATTTCTCTTTCCATTTGTTTTTTTTTGTTTGAATGACGAAGGTGATGCAAAGCCATAATATTGAAACATAACATTTCCATCAATTTTGGGGCCGTCGCGGCATAAGGGCGTGATTGTACCGCGACAGTTGCGGGTTCGATTCCCATTCGGGGGAATGAATGATTAATGATTATTTTTTTTTTGTTTCGTCTGGCTCCAAAGCAAAAGCCCAGCGTTGAGTTCCACCACTCAACAAGCAATGCCTCGAAAAAATCGACGGAAAGTGGTGAACGAAGTCTTTACTCTAGGTTTCCTTCGCCCTGCTACATACGGGATACAGCGTGAAGCTGAAAATTTCTACCTTTTCTAAAGACTAAAGTTTTCTGTGGACTAAAGCAGTTTTATAATTTTAGTTCCAATATTTAAAAAAGTTTAGATGGAGTCATATAGTTTGCATGAATATATTTAAATTATTTTTCTTTTTCTGATCTGGTAGACAAACCGCGATTTGGAGATGCCTCACCCAACATGCAATGTCTTAAAATTAGGTTCCCTTCGCCTACCCGGAAAAAAACATGAAGCCACACCATAATATTAAAATAAATAAAGATAAATCAGCTTCACGCTGTAACTCACACACAGCAGGGTAGGCAGAGGGAACCTAGTGTTAAGACACTCCGTTCCCCACTTTCTGCCTAATTCTGAAGGCATTGCGTGTTGAGTGGCAGAACTCAACGCCGCGCTTAACCTCGACACCAGAGGGAAGAAATGGAAATATACATTTAGTATATATTTCATCTCCTCGAGTGGGGATCGAACCCATAACCAGTCGGTTTTACAGTCACACTTCGTGCCGCTGCGCCACGACTGGCCTCAAATAATATCACTTTAAAATAATATTTTCTGATCGTAAAATATAAAAGTTATAAATATATGGAAACGGACTTAAAACCCATAAAACATGGTGAGCGCGACTTAAATTATGGTTTAACCTAGTTCCTAGCGAGCATCCTATATAATTAGATTCATGTTAACGGGTTAAATGTGAACGACTTAGCTAAAGCAATTTAAGGCAACTTGACGTTAAGTATTAAATTACATGCCTATATATATAATGTTATATACAAGACTCTAAAATCTAAAATGTCATTAAAATTGTAAAGGGGCAAAGACACTGGTGGCTGTGACACAATTTATACTAGTACGGGTACCAACGCACACCTCTTGGTTTAAGAGATAATTTGTCAAATTTAATTTTATGAATAAATATAATATTATTATTATTATTATTACTCACAAATACGAAAATGATTTAAATAGACAAAAATGTAGAGAAATTATACTTTATGTAGATATGTAGGTGAGGTACCTATAGGTATAATCTAAAAGTTGTATCAAAATAATAAACTTTTAAAAAAAGGCTCCTTTAAGTTTTATAGAAGTTAATATTGACGACATTTCCATAAAGATAACAAAGTGATACAAAAACTTGAAGGTAGCAGAGACCCTTGGGCGGTTTTGAAGAGACGCGGGTTCGAGTCTCGCTATGATCAAATTATACGTTCCCCTTAAATATTTTTCTGTCTGCAATGTGAAAAAACACTTTTAAAATACTTTAAGAAATTAAGTAAAATAATATGTTTACAAGCTAAAACCTAGTTGGTTTTCGATATAAAAGTTAATTATTTCGGGATACCGTGTAAATTCCCCGTTAATCTTTAATTAAAGTGTTCAATTTGGACCGAAACGTCTGATCCTCTAATGGATAGGTAACTTAGATTACGAACATACACACATATATATATATATATATATCTGTATGTATAATATATGCTTAGTATATAATATATCTCTTAATATGGTTGTAGCTTTATCGTAGTGTGAGTTAAATTCTCATTCGAGTGTTGATATTTTTTAGGTAAAAAAGAGCGATTTTGTGTTCTGCCTTTCAACAGGCACTGCTTAAACGAGTGAAAAGTGTAAACAGAGTGTCTTATCTCTCTATTAGCTCTTTGCTTGTTAATAAATAATAGAAGAAAAGAGAGAAAGAGTTTTCTAAAATATATAACATAAAAGTAAAGGTTAAAACCACAAACGGCTTCGACTTGCTGAAACACAAATATATCGAATCAATAGCTATGGCGTACGTTCAAGATATTCAATATTGTATGTGAAGGAGTTATGTAAATGAGGAAAACGGAATAACAAGTGTGGAAAAGCCCTACTTGCTTTTTTAGACTTGACGCCCCTTTAAGATAATAATCTTCATATGTATTTATTTAAGTTCCACCCTTTATGTCTTGTGAGGCTGTCGTGGCGCAGGAACACAAGAATATGACTGTAACGCGACGTTTGTGGGTTCGATCTCCACTCGAGGGATTAAATTATTATTTATTAATATTTTCATTTCGTCGCTCTGACATCAAGGCAAGGTAGGCAGAGGCCTACCCTGCTGTATGCGGGATACAGCGTGAAGGTAATTTTGTTTGTCTTGCAATGTTATGAGTGAATTTTCTCGCATAGCCGGATAAATAGAGGAAACATAGTGTTAAGACTCTCTGCCCTACACTCCCTGCAGAATTTTTTAATTACACGGTAAGAGGTAATGGTAATGCATGAGATGGTAAAAGAAAATTATCTATTGCTCCAGGTGGGAATCGAACTCAAAACCATCTTGTTGAATTAGTTTCACTGAGCCATTCATTTATTAATATAGCTACAAAAATTACTGGAGCTGAATATGAATATTAAAATTTCTATTCTAAAATAGTTCTGGTTGTGCTTAATTATGTATAGCGTAATTCTTCTATTATTCAAGTAATACAGAAACTTATATTTTCATTTTGAAATATTTAATATTTTTATTTTCTTCGCTCTAGTGTCGAGGCATAGCGCGGTGTTGAATTCCGCCATTCAAACGCAATGCTTCCGGTATTCGGCGATAAACGGGGAACTTAGTGTCTTAACACTACGTAATTTATATAAAAATATATTTATTTTATATACATAAGTAACAAAACTTAAGCCTCTGTAGAACATATAGCCCAGTAAAATGCTATAGGGTAAAATATTATAATTTACATATTTTGCCGCTTATCAGTCAGACAGACTACTAGTACCTACTGGACAGATAAGCTGATCCAGTGCCAAAATCTGTCGTAAAGTTACATCTACTATATTACATAGAAATGTAAAACAAAATATCGTCCGTTTACCTTTATAACGTCAAATCCATCTATTTAGGATGTGCTCCATTCACAACCACAGCCTACATTTGCTAGAGGAATGTTCCAGGGCTCGGTCTGAGTTCAAAGAAAATAATCATAAATTTCACGAAATAATTGTTACATTTATTTTAGAGGTAAGTTGTGGTGGAGGGGCACAAATTGTGACTGTAAAATCGACTGGTTGTGGGTTCGATCCTCACTCGAGGAAATGAAACATTTATTTACGTTTATATTTTCATTTCTTCGCTCTGGTGTCTAGGCAAAGCACGGCGTTTAGTTCCGCCACTAAACACGCAATGCCACCAGAACTCGGCGGAAAGTGGGGAACCGAGTGCCTTAACACTAGGTTCCTTCTACCCTACTGTGTGCGGGAAACGGCGTGAAGCTGATTTATTTTTTATTTTACTTTATTTATTTTAGTAAAAGCCTGCAACGTACTTACCTTTGTACTTGTGTAAAATGCCAGTTTATACAAAACTTTTAACCAATTTTAAACCCTTGCACTCTTGTACATATTCTTTTCTAATTACACTGTACTCGGATTATTAATTTGCCTACTACTACTCGGGATTTTTTTTATAAAAAATTGCGTACTGATACACTTAGTGTAATAAAAATGTTTTTTTTTTTGTTTAAAAACAAAAATTGCTCAATGAAAAATGTTTTTTTGTTGCAAGATGTTTATTTAAATTAAACATAAATGTTGTTTTTAATTTTGTAAGGTCTTATTGTCTTATTGAATACAATATAATAACATATACAGTGAAAGTCAAATTGCAGCACCTCTTAAAAGGATAAACACAGACACAAGAAGATCAGCCAGACCTAATAACTACAACTAATCAAGAAGATAAATTCATCTGAGTTCTGTTAAACGGACTCAACGTTTAACGCACCACAAATCATCCCAAATGTGAATGGCACGCGAAGAACGTCCACCTCAATAACAACTGTTAAACGACGACTTCTGTCTGTGGGTCTCAGAGGATATGTTGCTGCTGTTGAGAAACCATTTTTTTTTTATTTTTACCTTAAAATGTACTCAATGAAGGCAACAAAGCAATTCAGATATATTAAAAATAACTTTAAGGGACAACAGACCGGCCAACCCGCTGAAATGATAAGACATGGTGTGCCGCCTATACAGCGACATACGAGTGCAAATCCATAACCTAACGAAAATAAAAATAAAACCCAACATGGCAGCCATCATTAATTGAGTATAGCATATTATTTCTATAATTGTATAGAAATGAGAGGATTTTACAAAAATATTAGTGAATATTAAATTAAAATTTATAATACAGTTCACCATGGAAAAAAATTAAATTCAAAATTTTAAAAAATATAAAGAAAAATACATACTTTTTCAAATAATTTATAAAATTTTCCTTAAGCATTTGTTTCCTTGTAGAACTATAGACATTATTGAGAAGTGATAAAGTTGATTGACCGTGTCGGTGACGTGAATCATTATTTTGTTACATATTTAATTAACGGGAACTATTGTATTATATGAATCATGGAATGGAAACAAAGAATTTAAACTTCATAGTGACTTAATTGTAATAAAAAAAACTTAAATTAAATAAAATAAAATAAAACAGCTACACGCTATATACAGCAGGGTAGGCAGAGGAAACCCGTTTCCCACTTTAAGCCGAGTTCTGGAGGCATTGCGTGTTGAGTGGCGAAACTCAACGCCGCACTTTGCCTTGACACCAGGGCGAAGAAATGGAAATATAAATGTAAATAAATATTTCATTTCTTCGAGTGGGGATCGAACCCACAACCATTTACAGACACCGATTTACAGTCATAAAATTTAAAATTTAAATGGAAAAATATAATTGATGTTGCCATATTTCTTAGTTCTTAGACTAATCAAAATTGGATTCTTTAATTTCCTTTTTAATAAACATTGACAGTCATACAAGGACATCACTGCGAAGCCAGTACTTAGAAAAGGTATGTAACTAGAGATAATAATATATGAAATTTAGGTTAAAAATCGACGATCGTTCGACGTGAAGACTAATATGATGATGGTACGATTGAAAAGACTATCGTTGGCAATATGGTATGTTTATCGAAATTTAATTATCTATTATCTAAATATGCAAATAATATGACAATAGAGATAAAATATAAAAAAATAGATTGCCAAGTTTTAATCCTTGTAAAAGAAGATTCAACTGAACAAAAAGAAAGGGCAAACCACATTGGAAAGTTTATATAGTCACATAATTTCTTTGCACTACTTGTTTTTTTGATAATAACGTCTCTCTCCGTCTTACCTCTAAAATATTTAATAACTAATAATTTGCTACCAAATATTTGAATTTGAAATAAAAACGTTATTCTTTGAAATTTGAATTAATTTGAGTTATAAATCGAGGTGCAAAATAATAAATTTAAAGTGTACAGCAGCGTATTGTATATGTATAGGGATGAATTTGATGTATAAAAAAGTTAATTTCGAGCATAGTTGTGAATTTTATTATTATATTGAAGTATATATAATGTACATATTTTTCAGTCATTATAGAAATATTTCGTATTAAATCGCGGAACCCAACGCCGCACGTCCACTTTAATGTTACCAAAATTGCAAAAAGTAATAAATAATCAAATTTAATTAATTTATAATTACTTATTCAGACTACGGTTTCAATTAAAACAGAAATATAGTAACTTAACTTAACTTAACTTAACTTAGCTTCACGCTTTATCCCTTGCGGGGTAGTCAGAGAGAACGGAGCGCCAAACGCTACGGTCTCTACATACCTCTTTCGCCTCGTCCACTGTCATCAACCTCTTCATACATGCCCTTCGGGGGGTCCTCATGCTTTTTACGTGACCTTCCTCCAGTATCTTTGATACTGTGTTTTCGAAGGTCAACCGAGGTCTCCCCCTACCTCTCTTACCGCTCACTTTTCCATCATAAATCTTTTTTGCCATTCTTTCATCACTCATTCGTTCGACGTGCCCAAACCAGCTGAGCACGTTCTTCTTCATTCTCACCGTGACATCCTCGCTAGTACCTGCCATTCTGTGTACCTCTTCATTGCGGATTCGATCAGCTAAGCTGACTCCGCATATCCTACGAAGAGATCGCATCTCCACAGCATTCATCTTTCTTTCATTCTTCTTCTGTAATACCCACGTTTCGCTGCCGTATAACAGAGTCGGTACCAAAACTGCATTGTGTACGGCCAAACGCGCAGCTGTGCTGACGTTTCGTGCTTGTTACCGGCAGCAATACGCCTTTCCACATCCATCTCGTATCTTCCATCTCTACTGAACATACTTCCCAAGTATACCACTTCATTCACTTGTTCTAATATCACGTGGAGGACGGAGCTACAAATATAGTAACCATTTGCATACTCCTTATTAGAGGACCTTCTGTTCTTACAATAGCAACAACTGACAAGTTTCTAGCAATGTAGCTATAGAATGTATACATTTAGTTAAAAAAATATTATAAATCAAAGATTATTTGGATTGTGACATTAAATAAGACTTATTTTTAACATTTTTAAAGTGTTATTCCACACTTAGGAAAGAAAAATACTTATTCCAGGCGCTCTGACCACTAAGCCAAACGTTAGTGGTCAGAGCGCCTGGTCGGTTTCCAAGAGGCGCAGGTTCGAATCCGTTCAAATTTTTATACGTTTTCTAAAATAAGACTGTTTTTTGTTATTTTATTTAATTACAGCAGATAATAAATGTAAATGAAAAAATCTATAATAAAAATACTTTCTTATGGAATTATTTCATGTATTTTGACATCATTTATGCTATAGAGACACAATGTTGTTGATAAAGACGATGGTTGTGGATTCGATTACAACTGAGGATAATGGATTATTTTCATTACCCCGCTCCGACAAAACAAAGCGCGACGTTGAGTTCCTGAACCCTACAATCAATGTCTCGAATTTGGACGAAAAGTGTGGAACAGAATGTCTTTGCATTAGGTTCTCTGTATTACTGTGCAATATAATAGTATGAAACTGAAAAAAAATGTTGCAAAAATATTTGTGCAAAATCATTTCTTTTAAGTAGGTTTCATCTATGGCCTCATAGATGAATCCATGGATGGGAAAACCATTCGTTTACTATTGTATTATAACAATCATACTTGTGGTTTTTTCGTGGGGAACGGAGTGTCTTAACACTAAATTCCCTCTGCCTACCCTGCTGTGTGCGGAATACAGCGTGAGGCTGATTTATTTATTTAATACTTTTAAACACCACAGTTTGAAATGGCAGACTAAAAGAAATTTCTATTTCATTAGCGTTTATTCGAAGCTTTTAATTAAACATTTGATAGACGCAATAAATTTTCACGTCAGTAACTGTATAAGTTGCGGTTATTGTAAAGACAGTAGCTACCTATGAATAGTTTTGTTACAATATGGTGAAAATAAACAAACATTTTTTTTCGCATCACTCTGTTAATCGCATATAGCAGAGGAAAACGAAACAATTTAGTGTCAAGACCCTCCGTTACTAACTTACCTAAAGCCCAGCTTCCACCGCAAAACAGATATGAGCGGGTGATGCTTAGGTGGAACGGAGTCCTTTTGAACAAAATAAGTTTACATATCCACCAACAAAGGGTTTTGTATTTTGTAATTACTTCACTCCGCTTCCTAAAACTTAGCGAGTTCATTTCAACTCTCTCGTCTCGGAAAGGACTCGTCCGGTCCTTTCCGCCCGACTTTTTATTCTTGAAAATACAAGTATCCAGTTTACCCACTCTTGCGAGTTTAACGTAAGCCTTAATGGGTCTGTTCCGCTGGCAGTGGATACCGAGCTTTATTTATTAATGAAGGACTCTACGCCTTTATAATTGTTGCTATAGTGAGAAATTGAAAATAATTCATACCTTCAAGTAGGAATCGAACCCAAAACTGTCCGCACAGACAGACGCTGTACCGCTACGCCACGACGGTCTCAAGTAAAAAATATTCTGCTAAATTAGTCAGTCAGTCGTAAAATACCACCCACTCTACTATAAAGCATATTCTATTTACGAGTAAACAAAACAATGTAAATGATTCACGTTGGAGCAAGAGCAACTAACTTTTAGTTTTTGTATGTTTTATGCGAACAGTACATGTTTGGCTAAAAGTTTTGTATAATATATGTATAATAAACTCTAAAGCTTACATTAGTAGTACAGATTTTGACGTAGGTAAAGTTAAATTCAGTAAAAACGAGTATAGTTTAATTATCGCTCGCGGCCTCGCCCGAATATTTATAAAATATATTATTTCATTTAAATAAATAAATCAGCTTCACACTTTATCCCGCACACAGCAGGGTAGGCAGAGGGAAACTAGTGTAATACACTCCGTTCCCCATTTTCTGCCGAATTCTGGAGGCATTGCGTGTTGAGTGGTAGAACTCAACGCCGCGCTTAGCCTCGACACCAGATCGAAGAAATGGAAATATAAATTTAAGTAAATATTTCATCTCCTCCTGAGGAGTATGTAATTAGGCATACTTTTAGTTTATATGTAGGAGAATTGCAGAACGCTAATATTTTTCAAAAAGTACATTAAATCAATAAATAAAACATTACACACACTACCATGCATTGGACAATATTTATACTTTTATGTTTATAAAGTGGCATACACGTTGCCATGGCGACGCCAACGCGAATTACTATACGCGTCATTTGGTTCTCTAGCGATAATTAAAAACCCCTAACACAAGACTAAAAACCAATTAACTAGAAAGGAGATGAGAGAACTTCATACTGTAATATATTTTTTTCTGACTTTCTCTATTAAGCCACCTTTCAAATAAAAAAAAAATTAAAGTCATATCATCCGTTTCGAAGCTAAGATGCCTAAGACAGACACACAGATAGATACATACTTATACACAGACAAGTCAAACTTAGGTATAACCCCTCTCTTTTCATCGGGGGTTAAAAAGAACATTTCAAATTAACTTCGTCTTTTAAAGATTTTTGTACAGACATTTTTCTAGTCCATTTTTGTTAAGACTTTTACTGTTATCTACCAAGACGTACTTATTTAATTATCATCCTTATATTACAATATTAGGCTAATAACAATATTAAAAAATTAAACCTTTCAAATTAACTCTTTTTCAATATTCGACTTCAACAACCATTTATAAACTTTCAATCAATTAATACAAGTTAATACTTATTGGAAATTTACTTTTAAAATCCAAGAACTTTTCATAAAACTTGGTTTTGTAAAGATTCTTTATTTTTACTTTTCTAAGTACTTCCTAAGATTTTCTACTAAAATCTGTAATAAATTTGTTTGTACTTTATAAGCACTAAAATTCCTTTGAAGATAATTATATTGTTAAAAGTTAATTCCAAAACGAAAATTCATACGTTATTCCGTGTTAGACTGTCTTCGAACACTACTCGAAATATCACTTTGATCATAGGTCCAGTTTAATTCTTTTAGATAATTGCAAAATTTGAATTGACAACCTGAATGCCGCAAGGAGTACCTAACTACACATCGAAAACCTTGACAACTGCGCCATAAGGACATTTTAATAGAAGTAAATTATCTATAAGTATCCACGTTATATTTCTTATAGAAACCCATGCAAGTTAATACATAAAGCTGATGGTGTCATTTGCGATCAATGATGTTCGAAAGTGGCAATGTATGGAGCAAATTGCTGCTATTTGTTCTATTGTTTAAAGTTATGGGCATCAGCGTAGCTAGAGATATTTTCTTGCGTTGCTTTATTCTGTGCCTGTATATGTTTTTTTAATTTTTCGGGGCTGGGATGGGCACCAGATTATTCTGGGATGGGCGCGGCCCACCCGGCTCCCCCTTCCTAAGCCCATGGTTATGGGATTAATCTTAAAGACGACTATGGCGACGAGGTTGTTTGATAAAATGAAGTGGTGCTTACGAATATAAATTATAGATAGATGTAAAAAATAATTATTAGCATTAGCAGCTTCACAATTTGCTACCGCAAAGTAGAAATCTAGTGTTTAGAGTTAACACACTTCGCTCAATTTTAATGTTGAATGGCGGAACTTAACGCCGCGCATTGTTTTCCAGTCCCTATAGCGCAGAAAATTAAAGTAATTAAATAGGTGGATGTATGAACTATTCATATGTTTTTGAAATGGCCACCGGCCCCAAGGCTTTTTTTTATCATGTGATTACTAGGTTTGGTCTAATGCACTAGAAGAACGAAAATATTTAAAAATAAACCCTTAACAACTGTACTATGCATCAATAAGACGGCATTGTAGTATATTTTACCATGCATATTGTATTGTTAATAAAACTTTTCTATATGATAAATCATTTAATGTAATGTATTTAAATATATAACACCATATTTTTTTTACATACAACCATAGTTTATTAAATATTTATTTATTTATTTATTTTAAAAATATGCTAAAATTTATATAAATACAAACTTACAATTTCAACTTTCTTGTGGCCAGTCGTAGCGCACCGGCACAAAGTGTGACTGTAAAACCGGTTGTGGGTTCGATCCCCACTCGAGGAGATGAAATATTTACTTAAATTCATATTTCCATTTCTTCGCTCTGATGTCGAGGCAAAGCGCGGCGTTGAGTTCTACCACTCAACATGCAATACCTCCAGAATTCGGCAGAGTGTGGGGAACGGAGTGTCTTTACACTAGGTTCCCTCTGCCTACCCTGCTGTATGCGGGATACAACGTGAAGCTGATTTATTTATTTATTTATTTTAACTTTCATATAAATATTATATTAACAATTTTTTCAAGATTTAAACACTAACTGATTGAAAATCTCATAAACCTCTCAACGCAACCCAAAAATAACTTAATTTATAACGTTTGATGTTAATTTTATTGGACGGCCATATTATTTCTGTGAATCTGGAATTTCTATCAATGTTATCGAGAATAATAATAAAATATCTATAATTAAACCTATAGTGAAACGTGATTTTATTGACATTCTTAATATTATGATTGTGAAAGTGAGTTTGTTTGTTTGTTTGTTACGCTTCCTCCCGTAAACTATTCA
This sequence comes from Heliconius himera, assembly GCA_021202915.1. Lineage (NCBI taxonomy): Eukaryota > Metazoa > Arthropoda > Insecta > Lepidoptera > Nymphalidae > Heliconius > Heliconius himera. Next base: position 173,137 of record JAJHJA010000246.1, read on the forward strand.
TCAAATATCATAATATTTGAGATTGTACTTATATTTTTTTAATTTATCACTTGAACATATCAAATTTTGATAATTACGTATTAATAAAGAATATAATTAACCGTAAATAAAAAAAAAACCCCGACGCTAGTTACTAAATCCTTAGATTTCGGTTTGGGTTAGGTTTCCTGATGTGTAAAACGATTCTTTTTTTAGTTTCACAGTGCATCCAGCATAGAACAGGGTAGGCAGAGGGAACCTAGTGTTAAAGCACACACACACACCGTTCCACTTTTTCTGCCTATTTACAAGTGATTGTGTATTGAGTGGCGTAACTAAACGTCACGCTTTGTCTTCTTACAAGAGCACGGGCATAAATATAATTGGCGAAGTGAATAGTGCTCAACTGGCACGCTGTCTGCGCCAAGATGGCCTCGTTTAATAAAATATCTAACTAAACATATGTAAAAAATACTTACAATCACAAAAAGATTTAAGTAGTTAAATACATGAAAAGTAAATATATTCAACCCTAAAAATGATTAATGCATTTTGAAATCACACACTCTCGGCTCCTCCCTGTTCCCATATTCAAATAGAATAGAATAAGCCTTTAATGCCAGAAATCCGTGAAATGTAATGCCAAGCATGATGGGACCCACCGAGAGTATGAGATTGAATCCTCTCTTGCATGTAGACTTGAATAGATTCATCTTGTGGCATGGTGGCATAGTAATATAATATTTATGATAAATTATGTAAAAATATGTTTTAGAGTATATAAAATATATCTTAAGTATGACTACTTAAATATATGAAAATTGGTTTTCTGCTTCACACTGTATCCCGATATAGCAGAGATAGAGGTAACCTATTGTTGATACACTCTAGTTTCCTATTTTCCGCCGAATTTTCAAATCAGTGCGTGATTGAACACAGCGGAGCACCGCGCATTGTCTTATTGCCAAAAGAACAAATAAAAATATTAAATAATTCTTTCTCCAGGAAATTTTTCGATCTTTTTTTTTTGTTTTAAATCAATTGAACTTACTTTTTTACATAAAAATCTCTTTAATAGGATGTCTCAAAACTAAATAAGCCGAATAATTCGTTAACAAAAAGATAAGTAAAAGAAAATATAAGAAACATACGAGTACTTCTAAATATTTAGCGAAAATCGTCTGAAATTATTCATTTTAAGATTTCGCTTTGATATCGCTTTAATTTATTTAAGATAATAATAGGTGATTTCGTTTTTCTCTTGGTTTTTTATTCAGATAACCGCCTGTATTATTAGAAGAGCAATTACATTTTTAAGATTATTAAATGAACTGTTGAAAATTTTACCTGATGGTAAAACCCACGGTGGTCTAGAATCTAGATTGTTATATATACAAATACATATAAGTAATATTTTTTCTTTGATCATTAAGTGTTATTTAAGCGTTAGATTCCGCTATTTATTAAATAAGGTTTCTAACAGAGCGAAACGTGCGTGTTAACATATTTAAGTATTATTTTATTGTTTCTGTTTTCAGCTTCACGCTTTATCCCGCTCACAGCAGTGTAGGCAGAGAGAGAGTCTAGATTTAAGACACTGCACTCCCAACGTTTCGCCAAATTCTGGAGGCATTGCGTGTTAGTGGCTTATCTTAACGCCACGTTTTTAACCCGCCACCATTTCCTCGAGAGGGAATCGAATCCGTTACTACGCCACGACTGTCCAAGTGTGTAAAAGTATATTAAGCTTATAAAATGTCGATTTCTTTAATTTATACATAATATTCATCTACACTTATCCGATTATTGTAGACAATTGCGTAGTTTACCAAAGTCTGATATCGATCGCTTTATCTCGTACAGCTTTTATACAAGATTCACGCAAGCGCGCATATAAATTATACTTTTATATAGCTTTACGCATCTCTAGCAAAATCTACCTAATACTAGTGTTAAAACACTAATTTCTCCGCTTTCTATTAGATTTAGAGATTTTGATTGTCAAGTGGAGGAAGTCTACGTCGCACTTTGTCTTATAAGAGCGGCAAAACAAAAAAATTGATAATTAATCACAGAAAGGCCAGTGCTACCCTGCTATGTGCGGGATACAGTGTGAAGCTGATTTAATTTATCATTTTGCTGAGTAAGGAATGAACCTGCAACCATGGCGTTTGATATGGCCTTACAAATTATACTTACTATAAAATGTTGTAACAAATTTTATAACAGTTTCTTTATTGTTTTTATGTACGTTATTACTCTAGGCAAGTGGTAAAATCTGACCGCTTTGTTTTTATATTTGAATGGGTCGGTAGCGATAAAAAGATTTTTCTTTTGGATTTTTTTTTACAAATTTGACTCTTGTTTGGGCATGTGGTCCAGCCATATATATATATTTAAAGACTTTTGTCTTAAAAAACAATACAAAAAGACTTTTGTCTTAAAAAAAGAAAATACAGTCGAATTGATGACCTTCTCCTTACGGAAGTCGGTTAAAAAACGGAGTTTTGAAAAGAAACTTAATGGAAAATGAGAGAAGACTATTATGACTACGTATAAAACTATAATATAAAATTATTTGTTTAATAATTTTAAATTTTATGATATAGTTTTATTATACGTTTTTATGCTTTTATATTTTGAAGCCAGTCGTGGCGCAAGGGCCTAAGCGTGCGACTGTAAGCGCGCCACAACATGGGTTGGATTCCCACTCAAAGAAATGTAAAAAAAAAAGAAAAATATTTAAGATGTTAATTTTCTCCCTCTGCTCTTACTCTTTATTTATCTCTCTTAGTTCTCCCCTATACTCCCCAAGAAACTCACATGCAAAATTTCATCTTTTTTTTAGAAGAACGGAAGAGTTTTATACTACTTAAAATAGAAAATCCCTATTTATCCTGTTCTCTTAGGAATATTGAAAAATGCTTTCATATTGGTCCTATAAGCTCCACAACCTGTCTACATACATTTACAAACTAAGTCAAGCAGTTTCATCTGACCTATATGTCTATAAGGAAAGAATGTTAAAGCATATAGATTTATTAATTAAAATCATATTTCGTGATAAAAAAATAATAAAAAATAAAATTAAAAATTATAAAATTGAAGCCAGTCGTGGCGCAGCGGCGCGAGGTGTGACTGTAAAACCGACTGGTTGGTGGTTCGATCCCCACTCGAGGAGATTAAATATTTACTTATATTTATATGGTTTCCAGCTTGAGTTTTGCCACTTAACATGCAATGCCTCCAGAATTCGGCAGAAAGTGGGGAACGGAGTATCTTAACACTAGGTTCCTTCTGCCTACTCTGCTGTGTGCGGGATACAGTATGGAGCTGATTTAAAAAAATATATATTCAATGAAAATAGTAAACCATTACTAGTATTACAAATTAGGCAACACCTTTTACACAACAAACGAAATAATATAATACAATAGTTTGAACGGAAAAGTCTATCAAGATAACATTTATCGTAGCAAGAACAAGGCTGACGATAATGGATGAGAGATGACGCCCTCAGTGATTCAGGGCGGCCTGTCCTAATCTTCGACTATTACATTGGTGTGATATGAATATTGACATATATGGAATTTATGTGTAGGGTAACTATGTTTTTAAACATTTTCAAAGTGTTATTCCACACTTAGGAAAGAAAAATATTTAGTTAGAAAACGGCTTAGTGGTCAGAGCGCCTGGTCGGTTTCCAGGAAGCGCGGGTTTGAGTCCCACTGCGTTCAAATTTTTATACGTTTTCTAAATAAGTAACTATGTTTTGTTGATACTAGAGACTTTATTTTTTTATTTTATAAAAATAAATAAATCAGCTTCACGCTGTATCCCGCACACTGCAGGGTAGGCAGAGGGAACCTAGTGTTAAGACACTCCGTTCCCCATTTTCTGCCGAATTCTGAAGGCATTGCGTGTTGAGTGGCAGAACTCAACGTCGCGCTTGTCCTCGACACCAGAGTGAAATAATAGAAATATAAATTTAAGTAAATATTTCATTTCCTCCAGTGGGGATCGAACCCACAACCAGTCGGTCGTCACACTTTGTGCCCCTGCGCCACGACTGGCCTTTTTTATTTCATGTTTTGTAATTAAATGTATTTTATATTTTTTGTGTTTAATGTGTAGCTTTTAGCTTTTGGTTGAGATTCAAATTCAAATAATTTTATTCAAAATAAGAAGTTACATGCTTCATTTTATGAACGTCAAATTTACCACCAGTTCACTAAAGTTAATGCCTGAGAAGAACCGGCGCAAGAAACTCAGCGGGACCTATTTTTTTAAAACCAATTTTAAACAAATACATATTTAATTATCTGTGACAATGATACCTTTGAAACAGACTGGAGCGAGCATTTCATTCCCAAGGCGTGATATCATTCACAAAATCGTTAATTTGGTAATAACCTTTAACACGCAAACGTCTTTTCACAATTTTTTTAAATCGTTATATAGAAAATTCTCTGACGTTTTCTGGTCTAAAAGATTAACTGATTTAATTCATACAAATTTATTAATTACAGAGTATGACGTTGGTTTTTTTTTATTAATGATGTAATGTTATCAATAGAACAAAACCAATTGATAAGAAACGATATTTTAAAAATAAAAATTCTTCTGAATTGGAACCAACCATACACCCATTGTCAAATTATACCCAATTATATTTGCTACGACAATACATAAATCGATGAAACAATATATAAATCGATGTAATCCATTTTCGCATAAAATTTCTAATTAAAGAAACCATCCTAACTTTGTTTTAACAACACTGGTAATTAATTACGAAATCACCAACAAAAATTCAAACTTCCGGTGGGAAGCTCGTTTCTTGTGACGCAAAAAGTATCTTCTTGAAAGGAAACTTTCGAGTTTCAAACAAGAAAATATAAACTTAGCATAAGTTCGGTAACAGATTATGAAAATTAATGCCTTGGCTTTTTATAGCTTCAAAAGGGTTTTTTGTAATTGAAATTTTCAAAGAGAAAACTATATTTATACATAGCATATTTTCTAATTAATTTTCTTTTTTTAATTTTTTAATATTTTCTATATATTAATTATAAATATAATAGTCTTAAGTTTATACATACTGCATATAAATGTAATTAGAAGTTTACACAAATATTATTTCGAGAGAGTATAGTTAGTGGTCTACGGCGATAGTCAAGGAATTGTATACGTTGTTGATACTAGATCGACACAGCCATCTGATTAAGAGACGGCAAAGATGTTGCAACTTTTCACATGTATAATTTATATATATAAATATAACATTCTGTATTTGGAATTTATCTCCTAGGTTAATTGTGAGAATACTGTCTCTTTAGCGCCGGTCTCAATTTATACGAATGAAAATTAGTGCAACAATGACGTATTTGCAATCTTTAAAACATTGCACGAGATGCAATCAAAGTTTGTAAACAGCCATTCCAATACTATACATCAGCCATTTAATTTATTAAAAACAATGTATCAGACATTTAATTTATTAAAAAAAAGCCCACTACGTTAATTTTAAATCAAAATAAATCAGCTCCACGCTGTATTCCTCACACAGCAGGGTAGGCAGAGGGATCGTAGTGTTAAGACACTCCGTTCCCTGCTTTTACGATTTTTACGTTTACGTTTCGTTATTTTAGCACCTAATATATAAATAATATTAATTATTATTAAGATTATACAGATATACATATATGTGAAGTAAACATTCTTTCACCAAAGTTATACAATATACATATTTAATGATCTAGAATAAATTGTAAGAACTTTGTTGAGAAGTTTTAATACAGAAAAGTTTACATGTGAGGTTAAAGACTATTCTTTAGCATGATACATGCTTATTTATATAAAATACTAGAGGGCGCGCGCGGCTTCGCCCGCTTATTAGGAGTGAATTCTAAAAAAACCACGAAACACGTGTTCAATAAAATATTTTTAACAGTCTGAATTTAATTTTTTATATAAATCGGTGGCAATTTAAACATTTTTTCATATAAACTTTCAACCCCTTATTTGAACCCTTAGGGGGTGAATTCTTAAAAACCATGAAACACGTGTTCAATGAAATATTTTTAAGAGTCTGAATTTCATATTTTATACAAATCGGTACAGGTTAATTTTTTTTTCCATACAAACTTTCAACCCCTATTTCATCCCTTTAGGGTTAAATTTTTTAAATTCTCTTTTTAGTGGATGTCCAGAATATGAAAATAAACATCTGCCCAAATTTCACGTTTCTACCATCAGCGGTTACGGCTCTGCGTGCGTCTTACCTCAGTCAGTCAGCACAAGTCCTTTTATATATGTATATAGATTTTTTAGCTTCAATTATTTGGATTAGTGCTCGTCGCGCATAGCATTTGACTGTAAACACAATGGTTGTGGGTTAGATACCTATTCGAGAATATCAATTATTTTCATTCTACAGTCTGGTAACAAGACAAAGGCGTTGAGTTTTGCCTCTGAACCGGCAGTGTCTTGAAAATTAGGCAGATAGTGTGGAGCAGAGTGTCTTTACACTATCTTTCTTCTGCCAATTCTATTATAAGCACATGAAATATGTACATACGTGCACATTTGTATATCGTAACAAGAAGTGAAAAAGTCGCTGTATAGAAATATATTTCATACAGCAATTTCATTTTTCGAGTTTTTATTGGGATTACTTTGTTGTCAATCAATCACTCTAATCGTTTGTCAATACCAATTTTTATTTTACGCATCCTTAAACATCTCCTAGCCATATCTGATTATAATATAAGATATTCAGAGAGCCACACTACAAAAAAGAAAGACGATATTTTTTATATATTATCAATAAATTTAAACATTTCTGGTGCCTATAAACCTAATAAACTTATTTTTATGTGGAACAGTTACTTATTTATACTTCTATCAATAAGTGACAGTATGTGTCATATGCTCATTCATAACTCCTATTGACCACGCGGGCGATGTATGTATATTTACGTCTGAAACCAATTCCTAAATATCATATAATTATACTAAGGCATAGATTCTTTACGTTTTTTTTCAGATTCACGCTGTATCCCGTATATAGCAGGGTACACAGATGGAGCTCAGTGTTAATAAATAATAATTCATTCCTCCGAGTAGGGATCAAACCCCCGACCGCCGCGATACTGTCACACGCTTGCGCCTCTGCGCCATGTCTCATGGTCTCAACCCACTTTACGCAGTTAAAGAATGATAAAACAGATTATCACTGTTAGTATACAGTGATTCAAATACGCATCATAATGGATCTTTTCAAGAGAATGACATGCTACTATGGTAAATAATGGCAGAGCGATGAAATGGAAATATAAATTTAAATAAATCTTTCATTTCCTCGAGTCGATCCCCGAACCCACAACCAGTAGCGTTTACATTCACATTTTGTCTCCCTACGCCACGAATGGCCTCAATTTACAATATTAGTATGGATAACAGGAGTACAGACAGACGAGGTAAACCCAGTATGGGAATTCAGCCGAGATAATAGTAGGAAACATAGTGAAATAATGAATCATTTATTAATTACTACAGGAAAATATTAAAATTGAATTTTTTGTCCCTTTATATTGTAATTAATGTAACCGATTATTTTATAGTTGAAACATTCAACAAAGCATTATTATGTATAACAATAAATAATATTACATTTATTTTCTTGTAAATATATATTTCTTATTAATATATATCTTTTATTACATGTTGTAGTGTCTTAACACTAGGTTACCTTTGCCTACCCTGCTCTGTGCGGGATACAGCGTGAAGCTCATTTGTTTGATTTATTTATTACCGTCCTGAGCTTCTAATTTTGAAACGCGATGGATATAATAATAAATTAGTAGTCACTGAGTGATAAGTGTTAAATATATGCCATTTTTTTATGGACTTTTTAGCTTCACACTGTATCCCGTTTGTAGCAGAGTAAGTAGAGGGAACCTACTGTTAAGACAGTCCGCTCCCCACTCTCTGCAGATTTCGAGTGACGGAACTCAACGCAGCGTGAAGGGAACGGGGTGTCCTAACACTAGTTTGCCTCTGCCTACCCTGCTGTGTTCGGGATACAGCGCGAAGCTGATTTGATTTGATTTAATTTAACTATTAATCAGTCGGTCACTAGTCAGTCTGCCTGTTTTATTTGCAAGAATTATTAGAAACTATGTTTTTTTGTTTCACTGTATCTCGCACACAGCAAGGGGTAGGCAAAGGGGACCCACTGAGACACTGTAACAGCATTTCTTCCAATTCTGGACGTGTTGCGTGTTGAGTGGCGGAACTTAACGCCAGCACCAGGGCGAAGAAAAGAAAATATTAAATATTTTTTCCTCGAGTGAGAATTGAAGCCACAACCATCGCGTTTACAGTCCCACGCTTGTGCCTTTGCGCCACGACTGGCCTCTTACTAACCAACTATAAACTTCTTGTGATATGGACGGTTAATGATCTTATATACTAGATTTGACCCAGTTAATCTACATTCATCTTTTCACCATCATATCTGATAAAACATATTGGTGTGAGAGTCAAATCTGTGATTCAATTAAAATTTAAACTGCAATATTGTCACAATCACGATTTTTGGTGGAGTGTGCTGTAAGCTCCTTTCAGAGGATTTATTTAAGTTGATAATAGTAAATATTTTAATGAAAACATATCAATATCTGTGGTATGATGTACTATATATATAGATATATTTCTGAAGTGTTATTCGTTCATCAGATAACCTATATAAGAAACTATAGGACTTGTGATGTTAAAATTTGGCATGTATGTAAATTGAAGCTCCTCTGCCGTAGATATTTCAAGAAATCTCAGCACTAAGAGATTTCTTGATATTCATAAGGGAACCTTAAAAACTGAATTTTGCTTAAAGTCCACATGAAGTTGCAGGATGTTAATACGCGTTTTAACATAGAAAGATATACCCTAAATTCCATATATTAATGAATTTAATAAAAAAATTTAACCCCAATTGATATCTATATTTAGTGCTAAGTTACAATTGACCGACTACTTTTTCTTTTTTCTTTTTTTTTTTTTTTCGAATGAGCAGTATGCTGTTGGCCCTATTGGCCTCTACAGCGTCACCGGGCTTGGGGAGGCCGAGCTAAAAGAGCTCTGACCTTGGCTTGGCTACCGTGGAAGGCACCAACAAATGAGAACACAGTGTCGCAAGGGCGTCTCCTTTGAGACTCGGACCACGACTTGCGTACACCGTTTGTAGTGGGGGACTTTGCTTCGCTCGGTCCGAGCTAGGCCTACTGGGTAGGGCTCTTGATGCCCTATTGGATGTTTAGTTGCGGGCACCTCTCGCGCCGAGGCGCGATTGGGCCACAGAAAAACTGGGATCTCGTCTCCACCGGCGGGGACGGTGTGTGTAGCGTGTGTGGGTGCGGTTGTGTGTAGCCCTACCTACGTATTTTGGATCGTTTGCTTTAGTGATGGGGTCAGCATCATCGGTTAGTATGTCCCGGGGTCTACGGAGATCCCACGGGCGACGTTTGGCGTATGTGCACGCATTTACCACCAGAGGGTTCGGATGGGATTCGGCTTTGTCGAAGTAACTACTGGAGAGTTTACGACAGTGCTCTTTAACAGAGTCTAATTTGATGTCTCTATGGAGATCTGTGTTACGCATGTACCACGGCGCACCGGTGGCAGTGCGTAGGAAGCGGTTTTGGACTATTTGTAGTTTCCTGAGGTCAGTCTGTGCGAACACAACGCTGGCGTAGGAGAAGATGGGTCTGACGCACGTTTTGTAAAGGCGGACCTTATTTTTTAAGGAGAGTTTGCTTCTGGCGCAAATTAATGGGTACAGGCGACCTAGGACAAACGCCGCTTTGCGGCGGACGTTGGTTATGTGCTTGGTGAAGGACAGTTTACTGTCGATAGTGACACCCAGATATTTGGCCTCTTTGGCCTCCGGGATTATTTTGCCTAACAGGCTGACATTTGGCATGTCGTCTGTTCTGCGAAGAGGGAAATAAACACAGGTGCTTTTTTTCGGGATTGACCATAATGCGCCATTTAGTTAGCCATTTACCTATGTGGTTCATGGATTTCTGTAGGCGGTTGGCTATGCAGACTGAGACGCGGCCGGACGTGTAGACGGCGGTATCGTCTGCGAATAGGACTAGGTTTGTGCCTCTGGTTTTTGGGATGTCGTGAGTGTACAGGTTGTACAGAAGCGGGGATAAGATGGAGCCTTGTGGGACTCCAGCTCTAACCGGCCGACTGGATGATAGGGTACCTTCGACCCTGTAGCGAAAAGAGCGATTTGATAAGTAGTCTCGTATGATGTGCACGAGTCTGTCTGGTATGCCAGCCTTCAATAGCTTGAGTATCAAACCATTGTGCCAGACTTTGTCAAAAGCCTTTGCTATGTCGAGGAAGATTGCCGCCGAGGGCATCAGTTTGGCTCGGGCCAGCAGGAATTCCGCGAGGCGGTGTACCTGGTGGGTGCTGGAGTGTTTGGCTCTAAAGCCGAATTGCTCGTGAGGTATAATGTCTTTGGCCGCGACGGCGGCTTGGAGACGTGTGAGGAGGATACGTTCGTATATCTTGCCCATTGTGCTGAGAAGGCTTATGGGGCGATAACTGGAAGGCGATGTGCGAGGTTTGTTAGGCTTGTGAATTCCTATAACAATTGCCTCTTTCCATTGATTTGGGAATGAGCACTCTTTTAGGAGTGTATTGAAAATAGCTACGAGTAGCGCTAATAGGTGAACGGGAAGGATTTTCAGGATCTTGTTCGTGACGCGATCGGATCCTGGGGCTTTCTTTGGCTTAAGGCCCTTTATGATATCTTGGACTTCGTCAATGGAGGTTGGTCGGATATGTTCGCCCACTGGTGGTAACGGTGCCCATGTTTCAACCTGTGTGTCCACCGCGGCGACGTGGGTTGGATCACACGGTTGTTCCGAAAGGGAGCATTGACTTTCTAGGTTATCCGCTAGGCATTCGGCCTTTTCTAGGTCGTCTGAGGCTAGTGTTCCGTCCGGACGGATTAACGGCGGTAATTCGACTACGGTGTCGTTTTTAAATGACTTGGTTAATTGCCAAAACGCTACCTGCGATGGAGTAAGCGCTGATAGCTTGTGATCCCAATTTTCGTCTCTGAGGTCCTCGAACCGGGCTCGAACCTGTCTTTGGAGCTCCCAGAGTTTGCTACGGTTTGCCGGCGATGGAAATGAATCGTGCGCCCTAGTGGCAATGTTTTTGCGTCTAATTAATTTTCGGAGATCACGCGGGATCTTAAAATATCCTTCGGGATTTAACGTTATTTCCCTAGAGCACTCGTCGAGAGTGTTACCTAGTCTGTCAGTGAGTCGGTTTATTTCTGCCTCTGCTACTTCCGCCGAGTCGAATCTGTCAGGTATGTCGTCTGTAGGGTCTGTGTCGGGATTGCCTAGGCGTTCCGCGAACATGGACCAGTCGGTGATGGTGGTTTTGGGTGGAGATGGGGGACACTCAGGTCCGAGTTTAACTATAACTGGTCTGTGGTCAGAGCTCAGTTCTGGGATAACTTCGATAGAGCGCAGCCTGAGGGAGACGCCCTGCAGGATGGCTATATCGAGTATGTCTGGTTGGCCTATGGGCCCGAATCTAGTGGGAGTCAGAGGGGCGAGTATCTCAAATTGAGAGGTGGTAAGATCAAAAATGTTAGCAAGTTCGACCCCCCTGTTGTTGGTGGAGTGGCAATTCCATCTGGTATTTTTGCTGTTAAGGTCCCCGGCTATTATGACCGAGTCCCCCATGTCCAGTAAAGTCTGTAGGTCTTTTCTAAGTAAGCTCTTTTTTGGAGAGAGATAGGCGGAAACTATAGTAATTGGAGTGTGTCCAGTCATGTAAACCTGACAGGCCGATACTTCGATGTTAGTGAGCGTCGGCGGTGGGTCGAGTGGTGCGACGTGAAGCGTCTTTTTGTAAAATATGACAGTGCCTCCTTTGAAGCCGTCTCTGTCGTTACGAATCGTACGGTAATTGGCAATCTTAGGATCTCTATCGCAATTTCTGAGAAACGTCTCTTGAACTAAAAATATGTCTAATTGGCGGTTTGAAACAAAATCGCGGACTAGCCCCATTTGTGTATTGAGACCGTTAGCGTTAAAATAACCTATATTGAGTGAACGCGGCTTGACTCTCGCGAGTCTTAAGTCGGACGAGTTGATTGAACGATTGCTGACCGCCATTTGAATTAATATTTTTGCGCTTGGTAGCGCATGATTTTGGCGATGAGCCTCGTATGTTGGCTCACCGTTTGGATTCGAGCTTGAGGAGCTCCGTCCGTGCTTCTAAGTCCTCCCGCGAGGGCTGTGATGTTATTCGCGCCTAGCGAGCTAACGAAATCGAAGACGAGATTTAGGTCGTCCTCTAGGTTTGCCTCCTCTTGTGATGGCGCTGTCGGCATCGTTTGCCTGGGCGCGCTCGGAGGAGGAATGGGTCTGGTGAGCCTGGGATCTGTGGCTCTGAGGAGCCTGGAGTCTGCGCGTTGTGGCGGAATGAGCGCCCTAGCGGCTTGGGTCTCTGGGAGAGGTCTCTTCCATGCATTAGTGGAAGGAAGTGGTGCTGGCTGGTATGTTTGAGTGGGCTGAAGGCCGGTCGGGTTTTGCGCTGGACGGGAAGGCATCGAAGCCTTATGCGTCCTGCCGCCCTGTCCGCTGGTCCTGCGTGGGGCCTTGGAACATCCGCGGTAATTTGCGGGGTGTCCCTGGGTCTCACACAGGACGCAGCTGGGAGGTACGGCCGGGTCTGGGACCTTGCGCGGACAGTCGATGGTTGCGTGATCGTCAAGACATTTCACGCACCTCGGTTTGGCATGACAGTTTTTGGCTGAATGCCCATAGAGTTGGCAGCGGTGACACTGCCCGGGAATGCCACGAGACCATGGCTTATCAAATTTAATGCCTGTTAGTTGGCAGACGGATTTAATATTGAATATTTGCTTGCCCTCTGGGCTGCGGTCGAGAACTGCTAGGACCATGTCGTAGCTTTTTTTGGTGTACTGGTTAAACATGCGGTGAACCGCTTTAATGGGGAGATTTTGGGATTCTAAGTCCCGGAAGATGGTCTCCGTCTCTATTTCCTTTGGAATGCCTTTGAGGACTACGCGTAGAGTGCGTTCGTCCTCCAAGGCGTAGGTGTGGAAACCTACTTTGGTATTTCTAAGGTGGGCCGTAAGGGCTCTATGGTCTTTAGGTGTGATCACCTGGACCCTAATGCCATGAACAGTCGATCGTGCAGAGTTGAACTGCACTTTAGCCGACAACATCCACTTAGAGACGTCGTCCCAGGCTTTTTTCTCCTGAATTATTATCGGAGGAGGCAACCTATCTTTACGAGTGCCAGCCGGTAACGGTACCGGGCCGGCGACGGGGTTTGACGCGGGGTTCGCGTTATTACTATTGTCTGTATTACGTACGTCGGTCAGGTCGGTCATTCCGGTGTCGAAACCGGTTTCTACTTGCGCATTTACCTGCGCGTCTACCTTTTCTACTACCTGCGCTTCTACCTGCGCTTTGGCCCTAGTCTTACGCGGGGGTGAGGCGCGCGGAGAGGGGGTTTCAATTGCGCTCGCGGCGCGTTTAGCGGGGGTGATTTTAATTTCCTTTTTTGCCTTACGTTTGGCAGATTTTGTTTGGACGGTCTCGAAACCGTCATTTTCCTCCTCCTCCTGCGTTGAGGATTCGGACGTCTGCGATTCCTCCGTCGGCTCGGACTCGGACTCGGTTTCCGTGTCTTTTTCGGAAGCCGCGTCCTCTTCCGAGTCGGCGTCGGCCTCGTAGGGCTGGGCCTCCATATCTTCTAACAGCTCAGGCGACTGAGCGATCTTTTCATTTTCAACGTATTCGGACAGTTTCGCAAGACAATCTGCGGGCATATGTTGGGCGGCGTACGCCAACAACTGCTCTGCGTCTACGCGGACCATTTTGATAGCTAAACTTGACCCCCCGCCGTGGCGAGGGGTGTGTGCCTAATATGACCTAATGTCTCGGCCTTGTGGGGCCGGGGTGAGTGCCTAAACTTATCTAACACTGTGTAAAGTACTCACGTGGGTGTGATCCCTGGAGTTTCCTATGGACACTAACACGTAGCACTACACTCACTACACTTCACAATAACGACGGAGATTGCCGCTCACGACACAACGTCGCTGCGGCCCGTTGCGGACTTGAGGTCCGGTCCTCTTCGTCTTCTTGCTTGATGTAGTAATGCGATGCGTGCGTGCGTATAATGGCTTTCAACTTTTTTTTGGTTATTTGAAATATGGTTGCGTTTCCGAGCGGACATGGAGACGTCCGTGCGGTACCGCGGTCGAGCGAGCTCTTTTCCTGACCGACTACAAAAATAAGATTATTTTATAATGTACTTTATTTATTTATTTTATCTATCACCTTGACGCTGTATCCCGCACATAGCAGGGTAGGCAAATGGAACCTAGTGTTAAGACCGTTCCCCACTTTCCACCGAAATCTGGAATTGAATGTTGAATGGCGGTACTCAACGCCGCGCTTAACCTCGATACCAGAGCAAAGAAATGGAAATGTAAATTTAAGTAAATATTTCATCTCCTCGAGTGGGGATCGAACCCACAACCAGTCGAGTTTACAGTCACACTTTGTGCCTCTGCGCCACGACTGGCCTCTTGGCCTTATTCAAACATATAAGTAATATACCTTTAACGATATAAAATTCCAAACAAGCAGTAATGTGAATCACAAGTAGGTTTTCCAATAACGTTTTACTATATGTATTTTATTACATAATTCATTTTAGTTTCTCTATTATACTTACCAACAATTACAGAATATAAATTAGGATGATTTATAGAGTTAGCTTGTTATTTAGAACCTAAAACAAAGAAAACCGGTGCTTTTATTTATTATTATTTTATTACAGCTTCACGGGAAGGAAAAAAGCACAAGGCGTTGAGTTCCGCCACTTAAAGAAACGTTTGAATATAAAAATCTCGGAGAAATAAATATTTAATTTTATAGCTCTGGTGAAAAGACAAAGCGCAGCGTTGAGATCTGCCACTCAACGCGCAATGCCTTAAAAAATCTTATAGAAAGAGGGGAACAGGGTGTCTAAACGCTATGCTCTTGTCCCTTTGCCTACCCAGCTATATGCGGGATACAGCGTGAAGCTGATTTTTTTACTTATCTTATATCTATTAGGAAAAAAACTTTTTCTTAAACTCTCCTTCATATGAAGTTGATATTATAAAGATCTATATTAGGTATATTATTATATAGGCAATAAGATAAATGCCTAACAAGGTCCTTTATAACACTCAGCTCCATAATTTCATTAGCATTGGAGAATAGGCAATGTAAATATACGACGGCGTTATTGTCTTTTAGTATTAATTTGCGTTTTACCTAAATACTATATAACAATACTAAGAAACAGTAATTGTGTACGTTGATTTTCATGAATATTATATTATAACAACTGGAAAATTCCACAAAGTAGTTTCGATATATTTAAAATATTTTTTATATTATATATCTACATATAAAATAAAAAGTCACCGTGTTTGTTTGACAGTTTCAAAGTTTATGAATTATTTCATTCTTAGGGAAAAAGTAGCGTTTTTAGAAAATGCATAAATATATTATCATAACGAGGTTCAAAGCAGCGCCTCTTGTTAACTGTCTAATACTATACTCTAATAGTACTGCTTACACTGTCAGAGCGCCTGGTCTGTTTCCAGGAGGCGCGGGTTCAAGTCCCAGTACGTTCAAATTTGTATACGCTTTCTAAATAAGTATATTGAGTTAATAAAGCCTATAACCGTCGATACGAACCTCGATAAATGGACACAAATACAACACATTTTTTTTATTTTTCAATATTTTGTTAATTAGCGCTATTAAAGAAACATTTTTTTTTTACTTTATAATATAAATATAGATTTTAGTAACAAAGTATATGAAGCTTTAGTACCAAATCTTGTGCATAGTACATACACCTGACAAAAGTAACGTCCACATCGGTTTACATCTCGATGGTACTGGAAAATGTGGAAGAGCCATTTTAGTAAACATCAACAGATTGTCGAAGAGTCCAGCCTGACTACAATTGTAGGGATTTGCATATAAAACGAAGTAATTTATTACTGAGCCCTTGGGATAAGTAGTTTGTATTTTATGTGATAAGTGTAGATTCAATTCTGACTACGTTACTATGTACTTTTATGTGGAATAGCTAGGTATTGATTTTCGATGCAACTTTAAAGCCAACGAAGTTTGCAATGTTTTAAGTTTTAGTTTTAAGTTTAAAGTGTTTTATTCAGTAGCTTTACCTCTATCTCATACTTTAATAGTCAAGTTTTTATAGAAAGATCTCCTTCTTGAGTTCATTGTGGCATCGGAAATGTGCTCAACGGATATACTGGAAATGCCACACTTAGACCCGTATTTATAAACCGCTCTCAAATCTAAGATCGATCCTGAGATGCCGTTTTTACTTTCATAGGTATATAAATGAAAACAGCATCTCGAGGTCGATCTTAGACTTAAGAGCGGTATATAAATGAGGGCCTAAAAAACTGAACTTATGTAATTTATAATAGATCCAGGCAAAGAAGTAAATGACTTTCACAAGAAATCTGAAACCTAATAACAATCTCTGACCAACATTTTTACTTTCGTCCATTTCCTACTCACTTTGAACGGCGAAATTGATTTTAACTTTGGTAAAAAAGTCCACTTCACAGCGAAATTTGAAAATTTGCGACGTAAGCTTGGAAATTGGTTTGAAAATTGAGTTTTATTTTTTGAAATAAACTAGCTTGTAAAAACTGACTAAAGTAAGTCTAAGTATAATCCGCGTTGAAAGAATCCGAATTATTGTTATTAATAATTCTTACTTTTTTTTTTATAGCTTCACGCTGTATCCCGCACACAGCAGGGTAGGCAGAGGGAATCTAGTGTTAAGACACTCCGTTCCCCACTTACCCTCTTACTTACTAATAATAATTAAATATCTAATTACTATTAATATTTATAATTACTTCGCTTACAATATTCATATTTTTTTTGCTTCACGGATCATCTCGTAATGTTAGACATAGAAAACCTAGTGTTCCTTTCCAGTACTTTTCCGTTTCTATTCCTTTGTCAACATTCTGCCTCAATTCGAGACATTGTGTTTCTTATCAAAGCGGGAAAGTGAAAAAAAATCATTTCGCTGAGCTTGAATCGAACCCACAATTACTTTCATCAGTTTATTTTTAACTTTCATCAGTTATGATCAGATTTTCAGTTATGACATCTCAAGTGATGCTAACAAAATAAATAAGTTGTAACAAGCGTATAAGAATTCCGACATAGCCTGATGTATGGAACGTATGGCTTAGTCCAAGCACTTGGATGGATTCCAAGAAGCGCGGGTTCAAATTCCGCTACGCTTATATTTTTATACGTTTTATTAATAAGTATTTCCCTTTCCTAGGTTTCGTATAACACTTTTGAAATGCAGTCGAATTACTTCGCCAATGTCACATCGTACGAGGGAATCGTGGAGGAGAGCATCGGTAAAAATAAAAATAAAATAAATAAATCAGCAGCTTCACGCTGTATCCCGCACAAAGCAGGGTAGACAGAGGGAACCTAGTATTAAGACACCCCGTGCCCCACTTTCTGCCGAATTCTGGAGGCATTGCGTGATGAGTGGCAGAACTCAACGCCGCGCTTTGTTTCGACACCAGAGCGAAGAAATGGAAATATAAATTTAAGTAAATATTTCATATCCTCGAGTGCGGATCGAACCCACAACCAGGCGGTTTTACAGTCACACCTTGTGCCGCTGCGCCACGATTGGCCTCTATCGGTAAAAATACAACATGTAAATAAATAGTAAATCATGAATTAGAAGTAAATTTAATGATAAAACGCTCTAACGTTACCTTACATAGAAGGTATCAACATTTTTGTATTACTTATAAATAAATAACTATTCCACATACAATAATAACGAAACTAGAATTGAATCTACACTTATCACACAAAAGATAGACTACGTACCTACAGCGACTAAGGCAAAAGGATAATAAAATATTTCATTTTATACGCAAATCCCCAGTCTGGGCGGACTCTGACAATCAGTTGACACTTACTAAAATGGCTCTATCTCATTTTCAAGCACCATTGAGTTATAAACCGATATGGACGCTACTCTTATAAGGTGTGTGCACACGATTTTTTTTTTTAGCTTCACGCTGTATCCCGAAAATAGCAGGATAGGCATAAAAAACGGGAAGAGATTGGGAAGTGTTAATACACTCCGTTCTCATTAAGACAGTCCTACCATTCCCAATAAGACAGGCATTGCGTGATAAGGGCCGAAACACAACGGCGGAAAATGGAGAACAGAGTGTTTCAACTCTAGGGTCCCTCTGATTTTTTATTATTTAATTTAAGTATTAAATATGTGACACAGCGTAAAAGTTGTAGACCGGTTGTCAAAGGCAGTATAAGCCTTATATAATATCAAATAATAATTATATTTAAAGTTTTTTTTCTGGCTCTACTTTTATTATCATCACTCACACAAATACAAAGCTCAGCCTAAGCATCGCGAACAGTATGTGATAAAATTTTACAAGTTTAGTAGAGAATATTAATAACATTTTGAAAATATATTTTTTTGTAAATAAATCGTAGGTTTCTCTCTATCTATCTTTTAACGAATATTAATAAAGACAGTTCGCTCAAATTCATAAAAAAAATTAAGAATTATACATTACAAATTATTACATTTTTTTTAATATATATTCTTATACAGTACACCTATATGTATACTGTTCAAATAATATTGTGAAATATCTCCAAACAAACAGAACTACGAAATTTATATCAACCCAAGACGATATTAAGTGCGCATCAGACACCACACTTTTATTACCGTGACAGCAAAAAATCCATATAATCATATCATAAATATGCAATACTCGTTCAAACATGATACGTGTGGTGACTGCTTAACTCTCCATCTTGATTTAGTCAACAAAGACCATTGAAACAATCAATTTTGAACTATATACTATTGTAATAAAGTCAACATTTCATTGTATAACTTAGCATGTCTTTAACAGATAAATCGCCATACCTTTTATTTCGTCAAGGCAGTTCGCGAATTAGCGATAAAAACTAACACTAGGTTGTTAATATAGAGAGAACTACGTACAAGGACTTCTCTATATATTATAAAACTAGCGGCCCGCCCACGGCTTCGCCCGCTTAAAATACATGATTATTGATTTAAGCAGAATTGATTGACAACTATAATAAAATAAAATAAATAAATAAATCAGCTTCACGCTGTATCCCGCACACAGCAGGGTAGGCAGAGGGAACCTAGTGTTAAGACACTCCGTTCCCCACTTTCTGCCGAATTCTGGAGGCATTGCGTGTTGAGTGGCAGAACTCAACGCCGCGCTTAACCTCGACATCAGAGCGAAGAAATGGAAATATAAATTTAAGTAAATATTTCATCTCCTCGAGTGGGGATCGAACCCACAACCAGTCGGTTTTGCAGTCACACCTCGTGCCGCTGCGCCACGACTGGCCTCACACCCTATAATAGAACTATAATGACTTCTAATATGATTTTTTGTTACTTTAATCTGTAATATTCTATTATGATTTTTTTACGACATTATCGTAACTTCTGTAAGAATTGATTTTGATTGTTTCGAACTAAAAAATATGACCAATGTCGATATTTGATATTCATAAAATATACATAAAGCTAATTATTTATTATATATATATATATATATATATATATATATATATATATATATATATATATATATATATATATATATATATATATATATATATGTATATTTTTGTAACATTACGTTCTTTTTACCTATGTTATGTTTTTTAAAGCTCTGTTAAATGTGCTGATGTCACTTAATAATTGTACTGCTTCAGAAACAGTCTTAAATGTAAAATTATTAATTTGGTTAAGGATTCATAATATTCTTTGTAAAATAACTGTTATGTTTGCATATTAACTCCTGTTTGCATATTATTAGATAAATGAATAATTGGTAAATATGTAGTTATTACAGAGTACACGTAGAAAGGATGTTTTTAGGCATTTTTATATAGATTTATTTCAAACGAACGAACGAACCAAAAAATCTATGTATTTACTTGATATTTCTTTGAAGATCAAATCGTTCTTTATCTCTGTGTTGAATTAATTACGATTTAAACTTTACTGTTACAATTTATGAAGGTAATCTCTACTAACAATTCAATTTTGTTTACTTAAAATAAATAAATCAGCTTCACGCTGTATCCCGCACATAGCAGGGTAGGCAGAGGGAACCTAGTGTTAAGATACTCCGTTCCCCACTTTCTGCCGAATTCTGGAGGCATTGCTTGTTGAGTGGCAGAACTCAACGCCGCGCTTAACCTCGCCACCAGAACGAAGAAATGGAAATATAAATTTAAGTTCATATTTCATCTCCTCGAGTGGGGATCGAACCCACAACCAGTTGGTTTTACAGTCACACTTCTTGCCGCTGCGCCACGACTGGCATTGTTTACTTTATTGTATAAAATATTGTATAATAGTGCTTCAAAAATATATATTTTTATCAACAGTCATATAATCAAGACGTTTCGAATGTCATTCTTTAGCCAGGGTCATACCAGCGCGATTTCTATATAACATTCGCTGGCAAGCTAATGCCTTGAGTTCATTAAAATGACGATAACTTTTTTTTTAATGAACCGATTTTGATGAACCAAACTTTAGAACCTCAATTGAGTTAAAACAAAGCAATTAGTGAAATTTTCAAGTAAATCGGTTCAGTAGTTTCAGAGAAAGATGCGGACAACAATATGTCGACAGACAGACAGACAGACAGACAGACAGACAGACAGACAGACAGACAAGAAATTCAAAAAAAATCTTTTTGCTTTCTATTAGTCTTTTTAAGTGTCCCTCTATCCATTTCAGTCAAAATTACTAAATGTACAGACAAAATATTTTTACTGTCTTATTATATATAGAGATAAGAACGATTTTTTTCTCTGTCTGGCCTTTCTACGTTATCTTCTTTAAAACCACCAAACGGATTTTGATGCGGTTTTCACCATTATGTAGAGTATTTCTCAGGGAAGGATTATAAATGGTTTATTATATGTATATTTTATTGTAATTTGACATAAATATGATAAATGTGTATAAAGTCCTACCCGTTCAGACACTTTCACGCATGCGCTGCTTTAATGGTAAGTCCTACATGAAAACAATGTACTAGAGTATTATTCCTCTTAATAAGATCTACAAAAAAGTCAGCGACAGCATATTCGTATCTTCTAAGGATAACATACAGTGAGCATATTTCTGTCTAAAAATAGTAATTTGAATATATTTTTTATTTTGAGGGATGTTTGTCCATAATGGTATCAATCCTTATCCTTTTAAATACTTTATTAATTTTCTACGTTAAACGAAGATAAAATTTCCTCTTTACACTAATTTGAAATTACGAATAGTTTTAGAGAAAAACGCATTTAATTGTTGACACATCACGCCGGCTATAAACCGCAGTTTGGGCGCAAGTTTTATTTATTATCTTACTCTCAGCATATAAATAAGTATATTAGTTACGTTGGCCATTTAATGTAGATCAAAACTGTCTTTTACTGTTTTTATTTTAATAAGTACTTTAGAAGTTGTTACAATATCAAAAAATCCTTGCTTTGAAACGGCTCGCCACACGCCATGCGTCCTCCCGCGCCCCGCGACGTTTTGCTTATAGGAGCGCGCCCGCCGCGCCCGCCTGCCTCTGTACTGTAGAAAAGTAGTTGTAGATGTGATTGTACGTATTGGATAATTGGAGTTTAATATATTTAGTTTCGTCTATTTTGATTAATAGAATAGTAGGTAGTCTTTTGTTGCCTCCATACCTGCGCCGCGTCATCGGGGCTTACCTGTCTGGGAGGTCTGTGGCCTTTCCCGCTCCTGGAGGAGGTTGGGAGGAGTTCAGCGTGTCAGCCGGTGTTCCACAAGGATCGGTGCTGGGTCCGATCCTCTGGAACATCGGCTACGACTGGGTGCTGCGAGGCGGCACCCTGAGGGGGATTAAGGTCCTCTGTTACGCCGATGATACGCTGGTTTTGGCGCAGCAGAGGACCTATCGGGAGGCGGCCATATTGGCTACGGCCGGGGTGGCTGAAGTCATGGGCCGCATCAGGCGGCTCGGTTTGGAGGTCGCTCTAAACAAGTCCGAGGCTCTATATTTTCATGCTCCTCGAAAGGGCCCACCATCTGGAGCCCACATTACCATCGGTGGCGTCGAAATCGGCGTCACGAGGAGCATGAAATACCTTGGACTTGTTCTGGACGGTCGGTGGAGTTTCCGGGGCCACTTTACATCTTTGGCCCCGAAACTGTTGAAGACGGCGGCGGCATTGGCGCGCCTTTTGCCCAATGTCGCCGGGCCGAGCGCCTCGAGCCGTCGGCTGTACACCGGAGTGGTCCGATCGATGGCCCTCTACGGCGCTCCCGTATGGGCGGACGCCCTGAATCGGCAAAACATCGCCCTGCTGCGACGTGCGCAGAGGGTGATGGCCATCCGGGCGATACGGGGGTATCGGACCATCTCTGGTGAGGCAGCGTGCGTGCTGGCCGGAGTCGTGCCGTGGGACCTGGACGCGACGTCTCTGGCGTCGGCCTATTGCCGGCGTCGGGGCCTCGCGTCCGGGGCCGTGGCAAGCCCAGCGCGCACCGAGGAGGAGCGGGAAGCCGCGATAAGAATGTGGGAATCCCGGCTGGCGACACCAACTGCCGGCCGGTTGACGACCGAGGCTGTTCGTCCAGTGTTCCGCCAGTGGTTAGCGCGGCGTCACGGCGTCCTAACCTTCCGCACGACACAGGTACTCACGGGGCATGGGTGCTTCGGGGGTTACCTGTGTCGGATCGCCGGGAGGGAGCCCGATGCTCGCTGCCACCACTGCGACGACTGCCTCGATGAGACGGCCCAGCACACGTTGGAGGTGTGCACAGCCTGGGCGTCTCAACGTCGCGCTCTGCGCGACGTCATAGGGGACGACCTCTCCCTGCCGGCCGTGGTCAAGGCCATGGCCGGCAGCGAGACGTCGTGGGATGCGGTCTCCTCCTTCTGCGAGGCAGTGGTGCTCGAGAAGGAGTCTGCGGAACGGGCGAGGGAGGCTATTGTCGAACTCGCCATCCGCCGTAAGAGACCGGGTCGCCGGAGGGCGGCACACGATCGCCGCCTTCCGCCCTAATGAGCCAGAGGGCGGTCAGCTTGGGGAAGCTGGCCGCCTACTAACCTGGCCCGAGTAGTCGCGCGCAGGATGCTCCCGCGCGCTACTCCGAGCAGGCCGTCGAGGGTGACCACACACCCTTGACTCCACGACGTGCTTTGCAGGCTCCCGCCGCCGCGTTTCGCGGACGACTATTGTCCCCGCGTCTCGCGGCCAGTGGCGGTCGAGGAGGAGCACCGTGAGGTTTTAGTGGGTATTCGGATGGCCTAACATCTGCCAGTCCGCGAGTCCCACATAACCGCGCTCGAGTCCCCACTCGGGCCGGTATCCGTAACAGGATTTCCTCACGAAAAAAAAAAAAAAAAAAAAAAAAAAAAAAAAGGTAGTCTTTTGTTCATAATTTCTTCCGTATAAGTATTTTAATTTAAGAGAACAGTAGGTAGGCCTTTGTTTATCATTTCTTGCGTTTAAGTATCCTGTTGTTTATTTTGTTTACTCTTCTTCTGTTCTTTTATTATTTTCTTTACCTTTTAAACATAGGAAATGTTTTTAATTTAGTTATACCACGACAAAGTCCTTCAAATATAGGTCGTAGAACAAGAAATGCAAATAAAAATCGTTTAAATCTTAGTAATGAAAGCGTATATGAGACGGAAATTAGATAGTAATTTAAATATATTTACTTATTGAGAGGGATGTGTGTCAATAATAATATTAATCCTTACCCTTTTAAAGCGGGCGAAGCCGCGAGCGGGTCGCTAGTTTTAATTATATGAGTGATATCAGAAAATTTTCACCTAAATTATATATTGATTTTCATCTTTGTATTCACACTTACTTTAGGGGATTGGTATAATTTAACTTGTGAAGAAATTATATAAATTTAACTGTCTTTCGTACGTAACACATCTAGGTACCTATACACACATATAAATAAAATTGAGGTGTCTGTCTGTGATTTCTAAATAATTATTTTTTTTTCAAGTACTTAGTTGTTTAGACGATAATAAAAAACAAACATTTTTTTTCCATTTTTTATGTCTGTCTATCTTTCTGTTTGTTCAGGCTAATCTTCGGAACAGCTGAATCGAATTGTATGAGCCACTGATTTTTATACCGAAATTGTCGCGGGATCAGAAATTACACAAAAAAATCGCAAAACGAGGGCGAAGATAGGCAGGTAGGCCGCTAATAAGAAAATAGGCTACTAATATATAACATAAGTAACAGTTTTTTTTACCATGCAAACAAAACCAACATATAAGTACTTCTTCCCCAAGTCCATTCACATTGAAAAAGAAAAAATAAACAAATAAACAATTTACTCCAGAATTCGGCAGAAAGTGGGGAACGAAGTGCTTTACACTAGGTTCCCTCTGCCTACCCTGCTGTGTGCGGGATACAGCGTGAAGCTGATTTATTTATTTTTATTTTAACAATTTACTTGAAATTCACTATTAAATTTGAAATCAAATATTTAAAATTAGCTTTTATAGATAGATTAATAAAATTACCAATGGTGTATGAAAACATCAGATTATTATTGATTTCACTAATCTATTTAACAATAAACTAATCAAAACGCAGCCATTGTTGATTGAAATATCTATCTCACCATTTTAATCATGATAGTTAATTTATATTTGAATGCTATGAAGAGATCTCTCTACATCTAACATATAAAATTGAACTAATGTAAAGATTTTAATTTAATCTTTTTTTTAAACATAGTAAATATATCAGAATCTGTTATATATGTTGTGGCTGTAGAGAAGTTATAAAATGTCGCTTTATTTATAGCTATTTTGATGTATGTATATAAAGATCAAGGAACAGTCCGCAAGGTGTAAGCAGAACTTTGCATTTATGTGAGTATTTACTTATATATAGTGTAGGGTTAACATTACTTGCTTAACCTAAATCAGTTCATAATATTTTTTGACAAATATCCTATAATTCTTGTAAAGCGATATAATAGCAACGTAAATAAATGTATATTTGATTCTTAATATTTCATTTTTGTGATTGATTCATTAAAAGTGAAAGATAAAGTTGACACTATAACTGTACAGGAAAGAAAAAAGACACACCACGCGAGAGTAAAAATTATGAAGATGCGATATCCGGCGTAGAAGAATTAAAATATTTTTTTATGTTTAAATGTCATTTATTGATTTCTTATAATAAACTATATTATTGAAGGTTTTCTAAGTCTATTTTTATATTCGTTTAAACAAATGCAAAGCTCAGCTTGAGCCTCGCGACACTACAATTTATTTAATTTAAGACACTCAGAATATTGACTTAATGTATTTAAATTCCATTTATTCAATTCATTCCATTCTGTATTTAAATATTAGTTTTTATACACAACCTTACCTCAGTAAAAATATAATCAAAATCATTTTTTAAAATTTAAAATGTAATACCTTTAATAGGATTTGAACCTAATAATATGGAAAACAGTGTTCTCTAAACTGATAGCATCTAAAGCGTAAGTAATTTTAAGAGCTTCCAGTAAGTGACTTCACAAGCCTTATTAGGTAGAGGTGAAATACACCTGCGACGAAATTATACTATGTGTGGACGTATACGAGCGAAGAGCATTCTCAAAGGCACTCCTTAGAAAAGCCATATAATGTCAAACGTGGATTTTATACTTAGGGGTAGAATATATTGTAGTATATGAGTATATATGAACATACATGATGTCAGTCGTGGCGCAGAGGTACAAAGTGTGATTGTAAAATCGACTGGTGGTGGGTTCGATCCCCACTCGAGGAAATGAAGTATTTATTTACATTTATATTTTCACTTTTTCGCTCTGGTCTGGTCGAGGCAAAGCGTGGCTTTGAGTTCCGCCGCTGAACGCGCAATGTCTCCAGAGCTGGGCGGAAAGTGGGGAACGGAGTGTCTTAACACTAGGTTCCCTTTGCCTACCCTGGTGAGTGCGGGATACAACGTGATAAAAAAATATGAGTATACAATGTAATAGCGATATAATCGTTACTTTTACGTAACGGTGATTGTTGTGGGTTCGATTCTTCTTTGGAAAGTATAAAGTCATTAAATAGGTACATTAGTTTTCTTTTTCAGGCTTGGCAAAATGTGATGTTGTGATCCATCATATAATCTATTGTTTTTTATCCGTGTGACCACAACATTTGTTTAAAATTAGTGAAAAATGTGAATAGTGCGTAAAATGAAACTGTTTGTATAAGAATAAAATATAAAAAAAAATACATTGAAGCCGTTTTGGTGACGCGGAACAACGTCTAATTATAAACGGAACGGTTGTGGGTTCCATTACTACTTAGGACAATGAACTATTTTCGCTCTGGTAACAACGCAAAGCGAGGCATTTAGTTCCACCATTCAATACGCAATGTCTCCAAAATTGGGCGGAAAGTTGAGCGCGGGGTATCTTGACACTAGTTTCCCTCCGCCTACCCTGCTAGTTGCGGATATTGAAGATAAATAATAATAAAAGCCTTTATTTCAGAGAAATTACATTTTTTATAATATATAAAATTGGTATCTTTAGATGACATCGACAACATTCTCTGTACGCCCAGTTTTGGCAAAGGCCTACTCCAAATTCTTTCATTCTAATCTATTATTGGCTATTCTTGTCCACTAATGTCCTGCTATAGTTCTTATCTCATCTTCCCAACTTCTGCATAATAATTAAATAATAATTATTTTATAGGTATTAATCTTCAATATCCGAGATAGATATTTATAACTTATTCAATTTACGCAACTCCTTGCGGTTGCCATTGATATGGGTAAAATGTTAATATGATGAAAAACAATATAAACATGAGGCCAGGATAGGTTTATAAACACGATGGTAGTAGGTTCACTCATCACTATAAAGAACGATTATTGGAATTTTAATTTTATAAGTACAGATTTCATTTTCTCTAATGGGAATCGAACCTACAACCTGTCGCGTTTGCAGTTGTACGCTTGCGCGCCAAGACGTCTCATTTTATAGTTAGCTTCACGTTTTTACCCGTATAGGGAAGTTAGAGGGAACCTACCGGCAGAAAGAACCTAGTGATGTTGAGTGGCGTTGCTTGTTATAAATACGCGAACTACGCGAAAAATAAATGATTTGTTCGAAATACATTTTTTTACTGACATAATTTTATGTCAGTAACAGATTGTATTTTTCAAGATATCAAAAATTGAAGTTGACCTTCCTTGCATGTCTTAGTAGAGGTCACAGGATCGTTTCACAGCAATCAAAAACTTGCCTATACCATATTTGGAAAATGGAAAAAGTTGATGGCTCAACATTTATAATTAACTTACTGCCATAAGACAATATAATAAGGAACTAATTAATAAAAATAATACTAATTTTATTTTGCATTTAAATTTTGTCCCTTCCCGTTTAGTATCGTGTCAGTTGTATTTGTCTATATCAGGTATATTTATAAATAATAAAAAAATAACTTCTGGCGTAAGTTAAGTTTTTCTATGGAACATATATTTTTCAGTTAAGGAGGCCAGTCGTGGCGCAGGGGCACATAGTGTGACGGTAAAGCCGACTGGTTGTGGGGTCGATCCCCACACGAGGAGATGAAATATTTACATAAATTTATACTACGCTACGCTGCAGAAATAGCTGAAATATATGTCAATACATTATATGACAAAAATATTCTATTTTCTTAGTTCTAAAAAAAAGTCGCCACACCTTATATATCTCTTATAAAAACAGTTACAACAAGACAATTTTTGCCAAAAAAATATTAAAAATTGCAAGGTGATATTTTACAGTTTTTTATTTGACATGGATGTCGAAAATTACGAACGAATATTAATCTATCATCAAGAAAATTTTATGAAGACAAAATTGGGCTTTTATAGTCTGTAATTTTTATTTTGAAGTATACTTTTCTAGAAAATATAAAATTAAAATAATTTACGGCCGCAAGCCTTTTTTTTGCCGTTTGGATTTCACTCCATTTTCTCAGAATTATGAAAACGAGTTGTGCATAATTGAATGTATCAATCTGATGGCAAATAAAATTAGCTTCACGCTGAATCCCGCACACAGCAGGGTAGGCAGAGGGAACCTAGTGTTAAGACACTCCGTTCCCCACTTTCTGCCGAATTCTGGAGGCATTGCGTGTTGAATGGCAGAACTCAACGCCGCGCTTAACCTCGACACCAGAGAAAAAAAATGCAAATATAAATTTAAGTAAATATTTCATCTCCTCGAGTGGGGATCAAACCCACAACCAGTCAGTTTTACAGTCACACCTCGTGCCGCTGCGCCACGACTGGCCTCACTCACTGTTGACAAATTCAGTGTAATAAAAGTGTTATATGCAGTATATGCAGGCGAAGCCGCAAGTGGGCAGCTAGTAGTATTATATAATTAAGATTTTCCACAAACATTAAAAAGAAACGATCAGTAGATATTTACATTTGTAGTTCTCAGTTCTCTGTATTATATTTGTAGGTCTCAATCGATATCTCGAACACTAGAAAAAGATTCGAGCCAAACTGTGCGACTATGACATCTGTATAAACAGGTGATTTAAAAAAAAAAAGATTTTTTTTTTCAGATACAGGCTGTATTCTGTGTATATATATATCCACACCGATTTCGGCGATGGCGACTCCTTGCATGTGACACTTTATTTTACTTTATTTTGATGGGCTCTTATGTGACTCGCTAAGCCGAATTTGGTTTTGAAAATCCGTTTACAGGACGCACAGTACAGTTGGCCAGCATCGTTATATGTATAGGTGTAGGAGGGTTTGAGTTGAGTCTTCCGTAATTGGCGTTTGGCATCGTGATCTTCTAAGCGCTTTTTTTCGTACTCGTCCACATTTTTATGAACGATGCGTCGCCATTCCGGTCTGAGACGTGCTCGCTCCTCCCAGCACTCTGCCTGTATGTTGCATGCCACAAGGTTACGCTTGAGTACGTCCTTATAACGTAAATATTGTCCGCCTTGTTTTCGTTTTCCATGGGCAAGCTCTGAGAAAAAGACTGCTTTAGGCAATCTGTCGTCATCCATCCGCAAGACGTGACCACACCATCTAAGCTGCTGTTTCATAATAATTGCTTCTATACCCGACAAACCACATCGACGCAGAACTTCAGTGTTTGTAACACGGTCCTGCCATTTTATTCCTAAAATTGACCTTAGACACTTAAGGTGAAATGTGTCCAGCCGCTTAATGTCCGCTTTATAGCAGCACCACGTCTCAGCAGCGTACAATAAGGTAGGCAGAACTATTGCTTTGTAAACTAATATTTTAGTTTGCAATTTAAGGTCGTGGGAGTTCCAAACACGCTTCCACAGTTTACCAAAAGCTGCTGCAGCACACGCTATTCGGGCAGGTATCTCTGATGCCAGGGTGTTGTCGTTTCTTATTCGGCTACCTAGATATTTAAAGTTTGAGACCTCCTCTAACGCAGTGCCATGTAGTGTAATGTCATAACCATCCTTACAGCCACCACGGGGATGTTGTTTTAAAACTTGGGTCTTACTAGTGCTTATAACCAAGCCGAATCGTTGACATGAGGCCTGTAACGAGTCTACATAGTCTTGAAGCGACTCGACAGAATCGGCCATGAGACAAACGTCATCGGCATATAAGATGTCCCAAATTGATAAGTTGGTGACTAGACGTTTGGCTCTGAATCGAGAGAGATCAAAAACGCTTCTGTCCGTTCGAGAGTTTATCTGAATTTTGTCATTACAAGATCTCATTGCATCCCTCATTACTGCAGCAAAGTATAAAGAAAATAAAGAGGGAGCCAAAACGCAGCCCTGCTTTACACCACTAGAAACTCGAAATTGGTCCGAAAAACCATCTCCGTGCCGGACTCTTGCCTTCATATTATCATGAAACTGGCGTATTAAATTTAAAAGCTTCACTGGACAACCTGCCTTTTCTAGAACAATCCAAAGGGCGTCACGAGGTATCCTATCGAAGGCTTTTTCTAAATCGACAAAGCACATGTAAAGCGGACGGTATTGCTCCAGACTTTTTTCTTGGACTTGTCTCACGACAAAAATTGCATCAACTGTACCTCTACCTCGACGGAAGCCACATTGGGTTTCTGGGAGAATCGTTTCGGCGTGTTGGGACAGTCGATTGCTAATAATGCAAGCCAGAATCTTACCAGCTACTGAAAGAAGAGAGATACCTCTGTACGAGCTGCAATCAGCAATGTCTCCTTTACCCTTGTATAATTTGCAGATAGAAGCATCTTTCCAGTCCTGTGGTATAATTTCACACTCCCATATCTCCAGGATGAGTTGATATAGCCTGTACCTAATACTTGGTCCGCTATATTTATATATCTCAGATGGCAAACCATCCATCCCAGGGGCCTTGGCATTCTTCATCTTACTGAGCGCGGCAACAAAGTCATCAAAAGTTGGTGGCTCCGCTAAGGTCTCCATTGTTGGCAGGATTTCTAAGGAGTCGATATACAACAAGTCAGCGAGTTGAGCAGTAGGATTTAGAACATCATAAAAATGTTCCGCCCACCGGGCCATTATGTCACGCTGATCAATTAATCGTTGGGTCTTCTCCTTGTTGTAGATTGGGGCAATCTTTTGAATACGGGGCCCGAAAACAGTTTTTAAGCATTCAAAGAATCTACTGGATTGATTTGTATCAGCATATAACTGCATCTCTGTTGCTTTATCCACCCACCATTTGTCCCTGAGAGCACGCACCTGTAATTTTAGGCTGTGACTAGCTTTCCTCCGTTCCGAGATGTTACATGAAAGGAGACTACGTCTGTGGTCCTCAATGAGTTTCTTAATGGTACCTTCGGAATCATCGAACCAATCTTGGTTTTGCCGTTCGGGTTTCCCTATAACTCGAGAAGCACATCTATAGAGATGGTCAGCATATGACCGCCACTTCTCTTCAACAGACACAGTATTTTCCATCGCTGGCATACTGGAACTGAAAGCATTGTCTAATTCCATTCCAAGTTCCTTATTGCCGACCAGCTTTGCATAGTTTAGCTTCGTTGGGATCTTACGAGAGCATCGACGTGGTGCTTTTAATTGTAACCTAAGTTTGGACCGAACAAGTCGATGATCAGTCCATCCCTGGGCACCCCTCAGTACGCGAGTGATGTTAATCTCGCTAAGGTCTCTCTTACGTACTATCACGTAATCCAAAAGATGCCAATGCTTCGATCTTGGATGCATCCACGTGGTCTTAAATTTTTCAGGCAAACGAAAATAAGTGTTCGTAATCGACAAGCCAAATTTTGCGCATAAGGTAAGAAGAGCAAACCCATTAGCGTTACATTTTCCAATTCCATGACGACCGAGAACACCGTCCCAAGCAACGTGATCATTCCCGACACGTGCGTTAAAATCGCCCAAGAGCAGAATCCTGTCAGATGAAGGTATTCTAGAAAGGACTTCCCCAAGTTCTAAATAAAAATTCAGTTTTTCTTCTTCTGGAGCTGGTAGGGTGGGGGCATAAACACTTATCAGATGGATGTGCCTCTTAGATGTCAGTTGAAGTCTTAGTGTAATTATTCTGTCATTGATACCTTTCGGTAGCTCTTGTAATTTACGTGCAAGTTCGTTACGTACAGCAAAACCCACTCCACTAGCAGCTCTTTCAGTGCTGGGTTTCCCGTTCCAATAGTAAGTGTAGCCTCCAAGGTGCTCACATAACTCACCGGCGTCACTGAGATGCGTCTCACTAATGGCAGCAATGTCAATGTTGTATCTAGCCAACTCTCTCGCAATTAAAGCAGTTTTTCTCTCAGGACACGAGCTCTGATCGCTATCCAAAAGAGTTCGGACGTTCCATGTCGCAATATTTAGTGTTACTGTTGATATGTACTGTTTTCTGTTTCGACCGCATTAAGGTGGTGAACAGGTGACCGCGGTTAGCCAACTGCTTAAGAAACGAGACAGACAATTTTTAGGCCACCTTTTCTAGGCCCCTCCCCGGATTGGGGAAAGCAGAGCGATCCCTAAATAGGGCTGCTTTGTCGTCAACTGAGCTGCCGAACGGATTCCCTGTCTCAATCGGAATACAGAGCGACCATCACCAGAAGACCGCCTACGTGCAGATGCCGACTAAGGTTTGGATACACCATATCCTCTCCCCACCATCAGCTCTCCATCGCCGTAGGGCTTAGCATCGTAATCCAGGTAAACATGCCGAAGTCATTTACGCGTGAATATATTTAAGTGGATAAACAGTTGCGCAGGTGCAAATCCACTCTCTCATCCTCCATATCGGGACGCCAATGGACCGGGTGACCGGTACGACTGGCAGGAGATAGAGGTTGCAGGAGATTGGCCACACGTCACTAGGAGAGCCCCGACGTGCGCCCTTTAAGGCATATCACCAAATACCTTGCCGAACCGCTGTAGTAACCGGATGCATTTGCCTATCGACAATGCTCGCTTCTTACACCGGCTAGGGCTTTTGTTCATGATGGTGGGCTTTCCATTGACTGATTGCACTGGTCTAGACCAGTCTCAGTTCTGTGTATAACAATGAAGGTGGAAAGACCCTAGGATACTTCATTTCCTAGTATCCGCATAATTTTCGAAATATTGCGTGTTGACAGAACTCAACGCTGCGCCTTGTCTTTTTACTACAATGAAAAACAGAAAACAAATCATTTCATCGAGTGGGAATCGATCCACAATTGACTCGTTTACAATCCGATGCCGCTGCACCACGACGGCCTCAGTTATTAATAAACTTATAATTAAAGAATTCAAAAATATTAATTAAGGTCAATAAAAACATGTAAATTATTCAAAATGAAAGGTATAAAAAAATATATATTTAAGTATATATTTTTGGATTTTTATTTTCAGACCTCGTGCTGTTTTATTTTTGAAGGTCATTTATTATGGGTATACTACTACAGGTTTTGCTGCTTTTAGTGATTTTTTTATTTTTCTTTTCGATAAATATGTAGGTAAATATTTATTTTTTAATTTATTTAAATATTTTACTTATATTGGCTTTATCGCAGTTAAATTGATTCAAACGAACATTTCTTTTCTTACGATAACTTCTAAAAAATATTGAAATAAAAATAAATAAATCAGTTTCACGATGTATCCCGCACACTGCAGGGTAGGCAGAGGAAACCTAGTGTTAAGACACTCCGTTCCCCACTTTCTATCGAATTCTGGAGGCATTGCGTGTTGCAGTGGCAGAACTCCACGCCGCGTTTTGCCTAGACACAAGAGCGAAGAAATGGAAATATAAATTTATGTACATATTTCATCTCCTCAAGTAGGGATCGAACCCACAACCAGTCGGTTTTACAGTCACACTTTGTGCCCTTGCGCCACGACTGGCCTCAAAAAAAAATATTTCTAGAATAAAATATACTTTAAATATACTTTAATGCATAATTCAGTTATATTTCATCATGGCGCAGGGGCACAAGTGTGTGACTGTCGTAATCGCAACTAGTAGTGGAATTGATTTTCATTTGAGGGAATGAAATAAATTTAAATCTATATTATCGTTTCTTCCCTCTGGTATCGAGGAAAAGCGCGGTGTGGAGTTGCGCAAAAATTACGAACGGAGTGTATTAACATCAGGTTCCCTCTGCCTATCCTGTTGTGTGCGGGATACAGCGTGAAGCTGAAAAAATAATATTTATTTTTCCGTGTTACCTTATTTTGAATGTTACTTCACGGCTTAACGGTAAGTTTCGTTTAATTAATTATTTTTATACAGCTAATCCTCAACTTAATCCTATTAAATAATAACCCTTAAACCCTTTTTAATTATTGTTAATACAATTATGTGAAAATATTGTAACGGTACGGTTTTAATACCGTAGTATACAGTTTTATATATTCTAAAATAAAATAAATAAATTAGCTTCACGCTGTATCCCGCACACAGCAGGGTAGGCAGAGGGAACCTAGTGTTAAGACACTTCGTTCCCCACTTTCTGCCGAATTCTGGAGGCATTGCGTGTTGAGTGGCAGAACTCAACGCCGCGCTTAACCTCGACACCAGAGCGAAGAAATGGAAATATAAATTTAAGTAAATATTTCATCTCCTCGAGTGGGGATCGAACCCACAACCAGTCGGTTTTGCAGTCACACCTCGTGCCGCTGCGCCACGACCGGCCTCAAACACAAAAAATATAAACGCGGCGTTGAATTCCACCACTCAACAAACATGCAGTCTCAAAAATGCGTTGAAAGTGGGGATCGGAGTGTCTTTACACTAGATTCTCTCTGCCTACCTTGCTAAATGCATGATATAACAAAGCTATAAAAAAACTAAAAAAAAAAGATTATCATAGACGATCAAAATGCTTCTGCTATTGTGGAGTAAGCAATGAGAAAACCTATTTCAGTTCTCCTTTCATGAAACTTACGCTTACAAGTGCAAGCATTTTATTTAACCAGTGAATCATACGGAATTAAAAAATAAATAGAAGAGCTGAATGAGATTCAGCTTTGATGAAGACTTGAAGTCATCTACTCCTGTGTTGTGGGTTCGATACCCACCCAAGGAAATGAAAATAAATGAAATATTTATTTTAAATTATATTTCCATTTCTTCGCTCTGGTATCGTGGCAAAGAGCGGGGTTGAGTTACGCCACTTAACAGTGGGGAACGGAGTGTCTTAGTAATAGGTGCCCCTGCCTACCCTGTGTGCGGGATACAGCGTGAAGCTGAATTTTTAGAGAGTAAAGTTTGCCTAAACGCTATAATAATTTGGAGTCCCTGAAACAATCCATACGATACGAAATTAAATATTTAATATTTTGATTTCTTCGATGTTGAGACCAGGCAAAGCACGGCGTTGAGTTGAGTTTCACCATTCAACACGCAACACCTCCAGAATGGGGAGTTTCTTCAACATGAAATATTCCAATTCACTATCATCATAATATATAATTTGACGTTTAGCAACTTGATTCATAAAATACTATCGTTATAAATGCGGCCTCGCCCACTTAAGATTATTCTTATATTACAGTCAAATTATGAAAAATATATTTTTTTCCGTCCG
Organism: Heliconius himera; assembly: GCA_021202915.1. Taxonomy (NCBI): domain Eukaryota; kingdom Metazoa; phylum Arthropoda; class Insecta; order Lepidoptera; family Nymphalidae; genus Heliconius; species Heliconius himera. Next base: position 208,432 of record JAJHJA010000246.1, read on the forward strand.
TTCCGTCCAGTAATTTTCTCGTGAATGTGAGATAAACCTCATGCTCACAAATTTACACATTTATAATATTGAGCAAGAGAGCTGAGTAGGCTGAGGAAGCCTAGTATTAAAGTATTCAATTCTCCACTTTCTGTCATTTTCAAGACATTCAGTAGTGGAGTTCAACGCCGCGCTTTGTGTACCAAAGCGGGGAAATGTAAATAAATTAAATATTACTTATTTAGAAAACGTATAAAAATTTGAACGCAGCGGGACTCGAACCCGCGCCCGAAACCGAAGTGTGGAACCGAAGTGTTCCTAAGTGTGGAATAACACTTTAAAAATGTTTAAAAATTAAATATTGTCCCCTGAGTAGGTATCGAACTAACAACGGTCGCACTTAGTGAAACGCTGTCCCAGTGCGCCACAACGGCGTCTTGATTTATAAAATTGAAAATTTCGAACGAAAATGACCTCGCTATTTTGCAAAAAAATAGATAATAAAATGACTTTTCTAAGATTCTATCATCATCATAGTCGTTAATCGTAATTAAGGACTACTATTAAATACTTAATCCTATTTAGTTATTGTGTTTTTATAGGTTTTTCTATTTCGTAATGTTTACCAACTGGGATGTTTGCGGTAAACATTTGAATTGTTGTCGCATCGCATTTTACTGATGACAGCAGTAAAACTATAAATTTTATTATTATGGAACATAGGAGATACTAAACAAAGCATTTAGTATATAAAAGACTTCAAATACGGATATAATAATATTTTGTTAATCATAATTAATAATTGTATATTTTTTATATGCTATCCAAAAACATTCATATAATTAATATATAATTATTTTTTTTTTCTATATCTTTTTTTAAGAATTTAAATTTAGAATCTCTATAAAGGCACAAAATTTTATTAAAAAATATTTTACTTTCACACTTATAACTATTAATTATTATTTTTTATCACAAAACACAATATTTCAATTATTAACAAATAATATATTCCTTTTAAACATTCTAACTAATAATTCTATTATCCACTACAAATTGAAACGCTAAAAGGCTTTCTCTAACAACATTAGCTGTCGTCGACTGGATTCGATTAAAATGTAAACGTATATAACCAATTTATGTAATATCTACATATAAAACATACACAGGGGTCACCCAGTCAATTACATAATAGAAATTCAATCGTTTAATATAATAGTATTACTTACTTTCTGAAAACTAAGCTCGATAACACCGTTCTTTTGATAACTGCTAGGAAAAAAAGAAACGTCACATGTGTCAAAGCAAAACACTACGGTAAAAATACGATTTCACACACGATTTTATTGAAGAATTTGCGTTTTTCACGTATAAATATTTAATGGGATTGACGAACGTATATCCCCTTTGGTAGTTGATTGGTAACTGAAGCCTAGGACCGGGTTTTCCCCCCCGCGCCGCGCTTCCCGCCCAGGCAAAGTGACAGAGATTAGGCGATGTAGGCCAAGTGCAGACATGCCACGGCCTTTATGTTAACTGAGCACATCCTTTTCTTAAGAATTGTTTGGTTGTTCGTTTAATTTTGTTGTTATAGTGTTATGTTGACTCAATATTGTTGAGTTGTAATTTTTATTTATGCTGTGCTATTTGCTGCTGTGTTTATTTTTTATGCAAAAAAATATGTAAAGACCTAAGAGAAACAGTATTTATTATTTTTTATGTAGGAATGAAAAAATTCGAACGAAAAACGAATAACAGCGACATAACAAAATAACATGAAGTGTTATATTATCTTCTAAAGGTGTCTTAAGGTGCCTCTATCATCTTCCATATATTAAATATATATAATCGCATTTATATGACTTTTCATAATTCTAGTAATAATTTTGCAAAAAAAATATTTTTCTTAATGTCAGTTATTAAAAACATAAATTAATAAAGAATGTATAAAAACAAAACATTGCAATTACAATAATTATCAAAAACTTATTTAAAAAAAAATTAAAACCGGAGGCTTTGTCTTTTAAAACGTCGTGTCTAAAATGAATATAATCTTTGCGCAACCCGGCGACTCCCCACTGTTTTTGATCAGGCTTAAAAGTATGTTTCATTCATGAAACAATTAGCTTCAGGCGCTTATGTCCATACATTTTGCTGGTTTTTTTTTTAGAAAAATCTCTTGAAAATATTATAGTTAGGGAAAATATCTGATGATTTTTTCATAACAATCTGTGGAAATGTCAAAGCTTTCTGTTTTACTGAAAAATTATTAAATAACGTTATTAATGGCAGAATTTCTTTAACTTTTATATTTTTACTTCTTTTTCTTTTTTTTAGGTTCACGCTGTATCCCGAGTAGGCAGGTGTAGTGTTAAGACACTCCGTTCCCTACTTTCCGGCATTTTCAAAAATTATTATGAAAAAATCATAATAATTTGTTTGATTGTCAAAGCCAGCTTAAAAAAAAAATATATTTTTTTTATGACTCATATCCACTTTAAGGATTTTATATTGAGAAAATAAATTATTACAGGTCTTGTCCTGTAGGTATATTTTGCTATAGGTTTGCTATAAGTATATTTTTTATAGTATTAATATTTATTTAACAAATAAAAAAATAGTAGCGCTCTTTTCAGGCGTTTTTATTACTTGTATTTTAATGTTTGTTCATTAAAAAATGCTGAAAAATTATACCTAGTTAGGGAAAATATCTGAAGAATTTTTCATAATATTTATGAAAATATCAAAGCTGCTTTTTTACTCAGTAATTGTGAGATTAGATTTGTACATAATGTATTTATGAAATAGATGTTATTATATTGTATTTTTCTACTTCAAGCATTAAGAAAATAAATTATCACATATTTCTTGTTATGTTTAATTAATTTTTTATAATTATTAAAATTTATTTTCATAAATCATATCTTAGTAGTCGCTTTGTCCCCATTAAAACACTTCCGCTTCCCACTTTTTTCCCACTTTCTACGAATTCTCTAGGCATTGCGTGTTGAGCGGCAGAACTAAACTCCGCGCTTTGCAGAATTACCAAAGAGAAAAAATTAAGAATTAAATATTTCATTCCGCCCAATGAGAATAGAATACACAACCGTCGCGCTTAGAGTCGCTCGCTAGTGCGCCTGCGGAGCCACGACATCCTAATTCTAGGGCTCCGTAACTCGAAAGGTAGTAAGGTAATTCTTATAAGATCAGTTTGTTGTCTGTCTGTCAAAATTATTTATCTCGAGATTGCGTGGAGGTATCAAACTGAAAATTATATGATATATTTAAATTTATGATCCCCTAAAGCACAGAAAAAATGAAGTAAGCGCAATCAAAAGATATGAGCATTTATGCATTCATTTTGCTAAATTACATACTTTTATATTAAATTTGCCGTGTAATCAATACTGTATAGGATACTTCCCGTGAATCTATAATTGTGAAATTTGGCGCGAAGTTAGAAGTTACAATACAAATAAAGGAAGAAATCCGAAAAGTTAAGAATTATAGATATTTCATAGAAAAATATCTTTACAAATTTATATTTGTAGTTTATTTCATATTTAATTTTATAAGTTGTAAATGCCGTTGATCCAGAATCGTAAAATTAGTACGGAATTCTCGGTGGACGAGTCCGACTCGCACTTAACCGTTTTTAATATTGATATATAAAAAAACCTGTTACGTATAAACACTCGTAGATGACTAGACTACATGAGATAATATGAGATAATGCGTTATCATGTTGACACTCGCGTTGGCAGTACCTAGTACCGACTTAGTACTTGGTACACGCCTAGGTATTATTTTATTAAAATAAAATTTAATCAAATGAAATTAGCTTCTGTATACCGCACACAGGAGGGTAGGCAGAGGGAACCTAATGTTAAGGTACTCTGTTTCCCAATTTCCGTCGAATTTCGGAGGCATATATCTTTTTATATTGATACCTAGTTATTCATTTGTTAGTTTATAATATGGTTACACGGTTCTGGGTTCAATTACTGTTGTAATAGTTAATAGTAATAATTATTATTTTATAAGGAATGCTTTTTATTCTGTTTCCTATAACCAATTCTTTTAAAAATTGTATAAATAATATTTAAAATGTATCAAAGTTAATTAATAAAATCAAAATATGGTAAGTACAATAATTCCATAAATATACTTTTAAAAAATCCGCTTCATTTGTATAGAAACCTCGCTAATAAAGCATAAGGCAGAGGGAACTTAGTGTTAAGACTCTCCGTTTCCCACTTGTCGAACAGTGAAACTCAACAACGCGCTTTTGCCTTGTTACCAGAGTGAAGAAATGAAAAAAATAATACAAAATAATTCATTCACCCGATTGTGAATCGAACCCACAACCGACCCGTTTTCAGTCACTGTGCCACGACTGCCTCCCAATTAAATAATATTAAATAAACATTCATATAATTCAACTAAGCGAGGAGTTTCCAGTGAAAACCAATGCCTATTTCAATATCACCGATACAATCGCAACCTAACGTAGTTGCAAATTAAAATAAGCCTCATTCGTCAATATTCCATTATCATAAATCAGTCACGTGGTCGACACCTAATAATAGGTAAGTCGTGTTCGTGTTAAACAATCCACCCTGATTCTAATTACTCCGTTTATATTAGTTACACGCTGTATCCCGCACATAGCAGGGTAGACAGAGGCAAACCGTGTCAAGACACTCCGTTCCTATTAAGACTATTATAATATTGTCTTGTAATACAGAGGAAAGGAGGGAACGGAGTGTCTTAACACTAGGTTGTCTCTGTCTATTATGCTGGGATACAGCATGAGACTAAACAAATAAAAAAAACAGAAAAAAAAGCAAAAGCGAAACCATACTGACACTAGAGAACTGTGTTTGGCTGTGGCTGAATGGTCGATGGTTCGATCTTGATCAAGCCAATGGTTATTTTCATTTAATTTACATAAATTGCGATTGTTCCTATATTTGTCCGTCGACACGTAAAAAATATCGAATCTCTTAGGAAAAAAAATATTAAGAAATTGCTAAAAAAAATACATATATATATTATATTTACAATATTTATTATTTGAACAATATTTATGATAACTTATCATTTAGCTAAAATAAATATAAAGAAACAACAAGAGACATATCAAAATAGAAGATTTGGAACATCTGATGAATAATCATAACAGTCCAACTAAATAATAAGTTTATTATATTTACTTTTATTATTTTTTCAGACCAGTCGTGGCGCAGCGGCACAAAGTGTGACCGTAAATCGACTGGTTGTGGGTTCGATCCCCACTCGAGGAGATGAAATACTTACTTAAATTTATATTTCCATTTCTTCGCTCTGGTATCGAGGCAAAGCGCGGCGTTGAATTCTGTCACTCAATACGCAATGCCTCCAGAATAAAGCAGAAATTGAGGAACAGAGTGTCTTAATACTAGGTTCCCTCTGCCTACCCTGCTGTGTGCGGGATACAGCGCGAAGCTGATTTATTTATTTTATATTTATTTTCATTTTAGCGTCACGCTGTATCTCGCACTCAGCAGAGTGAAACTAGTGTTAAGACACACATTGCGTGTTGAGCGGCGGAACTCAACGCCGTGCATTGCCTCCCAGGCATTTCTCATTGACACAAAAAATTAAAGATCTAGAATACATGATGAAGAACTATAATAGACCAATTAAATTTTAAAAATCAATAAAACGTTCCAGTAGCAAAATATGTTCAGTATGGTGGGCCATTTTCAATCTATGCATAAATAATATTTAAATTTATGTCTATAACTACAGAATAACCGTGCTTTTAAGAATCCGTACCAAAAAATCATTATAATATCACTTTTTTGACCGTCTGTCCGTCCGTTAAGACTAGTTAATTTAAATTCGCCTGGCATCAAGTTGAAATTAATAGGACCTTAGACCTGAATATTTAATATTAACTTCAGCTTGTAAAAATTAAGCTATAAGTCAATGCAATTAAAAGAACGAGCACTTATGCATAAATGCTTGTTCTTATATTTTTGCTACATTTTGTATGAATTTTAGCCGCTTTACCCTTACTGAGGCATTTAGAGGCCGTGGACATAGTTAAGAAATTAGGTACGTAGTTAAAATTTACAATACAAATAAAGGAAAAAAATCATGAAGTTAAAATTTATAGGTGCTTATTTCAACCAAAATTAAGAACTTGATCCTAGTGTTAAAATATTTCATTCCTCACTTTCTGTCCAATTTTTCGAGGCAATGCCGAGCTTTTTTCCACGGTGCCATAGAGAAGATATAAAAATATTAATAAATAATAATTAATTCCTCCGAATGGGGATCGAACCCACAACCGTGTCGTTATAGTCACACCCTTGCGCCTCTCCGCCACGACTGTATATCATTTTTTTTAAACATCTAAGGGAAAATTGTATTGAAAAGCTTTGTAATAATCAATAGAAATCAGTCTCAGTCGAGCCAAGGTCGGTGTGCTTCAAAAATAATAGCATTAAAACGAAGACCACTTCTCTAAATTGGTAAAATGTAACGAAGCGAAAGAAATCCTGTAATGGTTTGTTTGAAATTATTCTTCTGGCAAAATTTCTACATAACATGGCAAAGTTAGTATTTATTGATCAAGATATCACCTATTTTTAACATTCAAGTAGGTTATTATATTAAGTTTATATATAGCAGGATAGGCAAGCCGAACGTAGTGTTAAGACACTCCGCTTTCCATTTTACTAACTAACTTTATGATATTGCATATTGAGTTTAGGCTGATCTCCAATGCCTTGTTTTGACAGAGCGAAGAAACAAAAATATTTTAAATATTCTGAATGTCGTTTGAACCAACGTGCGAGGCTGCATGTAGCGTGACGGGTGTTATTTTTTTACTTATTTAAAAATTTTATCTTAAACTAAGTAATTTTATTAAGCAAGTCGTGGCGCGTGGGGTACAAGTGTGTGACTGTAAGCGTGACTGGTCGTGAGTTCTTTCCCCACTAGAAATTAAATATTTATTTAAATTTATACTTTGATTTCATCGCTCTGGTGTCGAGATAAAGCACGGCGTTGAGTTCCGCTACTTAACACTCAATGCTGATTTATTTTGAATATTATTACTTTTCATATTATCTACGTTATGAAACTCGCATTATCACATTATTATAATGATTACTTTCATCGTCAATAATCTCTCAAAGCAGAAGTTTGATCAGTAAAAGTGAGTGTAACAGCTCTTTAACGCTTCATGAATATTACTAAAAACTTTGCCAAAATTACGCTGTCGTGGTGCTGTGGAAAAACGGCTCTTGCACACATTATAGGGCTCGGTACATATGTAGGTTCGATCACCACTTGGAGGAATGATTATATTTAAATTATTAATTTCTTTTCCCCACTTTGGAGGACGAAGAACGGCGTTGAGTTTCGCGACCCAACTCACTGTCTCGGAAATTTAGAGAAAACTGAAGAACGCAGTTGTTTTTATACTAGGTTGTCTCTGTCTATCCTGATAAGCAAAAAAAAGGTGTAAAGCTGTATTTTTATTTTTATAAAGTACATCAGTGGGTCTCACTATGAAGCATAGCGCAACGTTAAGCTCCGCCACTCAACACGCAATACCTCCAGGACTCAGCGAAAAGTGAGGGACGGAAGTGTCTTAATGGGGACGTAATGTCACGTACGATGAGTGCAATGTAAAAGTAATGGGAATACTAAGTTCCCAGTTCTGCTGTGTGCGGGATACAAAACACGGACAAACAACAAAGCAGGGATAGTAACAATATAAGTACTGAGTACTTCCCAAATATATCTCCGCGACTTTTACTATCACTACATAAACGTTGCTATAAAAATGTATACATAAAATTCTCTATCAGACAATAATTCAATACTGGTGACACGATACAAGGGTTGTAAAATACAAGTACATTTTTAGGGTATTATTTATTTATTGAATTGTTAGTATTATGTTAGATTTGACTGCATTCTATACATAAAATGTTGAGGCCGGTCGTGGCGCAGCGGCACGAGGTGTGACTGCAAAACCGACTGGTTGTGGGTTCGATCCCCACTCGAGGAGATGAAATATTTACTTATATTTATATTTCCATTTCTTCGCTCTGGTGTCGAGGTTAAGCGCGGCGTTGAGTTCTGCCACTCAACACGCAATGCCTCCAGAATTTGGCAGAAAGTGGGGAACGGAGTGTCTTAACACTAGGTTCCCTCTGCCTACCCTGCTGTGTGCGGGATACAGCGTGAAGCTAATTTAATTTAATTTTAATCTATATATAAAAAAAATCTAAAACAGCCACAACAGCCTCATCCAATTGATTTCTAATTACATAAACAACCACGTGCTCGTATTTACTATAACCATGCACTTCTTTTACGTTATATTTTCTTTATTCCGCCAAGTAGAATCAAATCCACAACCGTTACGTTCACAATCAGACAATTCTATTTTCATTGGAAAATATAAAGAAAAATGAGAGCGAAGAAATAAATATATTAATAAATAATGATTTACGTTCCCCCGAGTGGGAATTGCACCTGCAACTGACGCGTTTACAGTCACTTGTGCCACTGTGCCACGACTGCCTCCAAATTAAATAATATTAAATAAACATTCATATAATTCAACTAAGCGAGGAGTTTCGAGTGAAAACCAATTCCTATTTCCATTATACCGATGCAATCGCAACCTAACGTGGTTGCAAATTAAAATAAGCCTCATTCGCCAATATTCCATTATCATAAATCAATCACGTGGTCGACACCTAATAATAGGTAATCCGTGTTCGTGTTAAACAATCCACCCTGATTCTAAGTACTTCGTTTATAGTTACACGCTGTATCCTGATTATCATGTCAGGGGAAAATAGTAACCTGTCAGACGTTTTCCATTGATTTAAAACTAACTAAACTTAAAGATCTAGAATACATGATGAAGAACTATGATAGATTAGTTAAATTTTAAAAATAATAAAACGTTCCAGTAGCATATGTCTGTAACTACAAAATAACTGTTTTTAAGAACCTTACCTTAAAAGGAAAAAACGAAATCATTATATTACCACTTTTTTGATTGTCTGTCCGTTCAAGACCATTTATCTCAAGCTAAAATTATAGGACCGTAGACCTGAATATTTAATATGAACTTCAGTTTGATAAAACTTCAAGTGACACAGCACAGAAATCAAAGAAGATTTTGAAACAATCAAGTTTCTAAGTCGAGGCTAGTCGTGGCGCAGCGGCACGAGGTGTGACTGTAAAACCCACTGGTTGTGGGTTCGATCCCCACTCGAGGAGATGAAATATTTACTTAAATTTATATTTCCATTTCTTCGCTCTGGTGTCGAGGCTAAGCGCGGCGTTGAGTTCTGCCACTCAACACGCAATGCCTCCAGAATTCGGCAGAAAGTGGGGAACGAAGTGTCTTAACACTAGGTTCCTTCTGCCTACCCTGCTGTGTGCGGGATACAGCGTGAAGCTGATTTAATTTTAATTTTAAGTTTCTAAGTCAATGCAATTAAACGATACGAGCATTTATGCATCATTTTTGTTACATTTTGTATGAATTTTGCCGCCTTACCCTACCCTACTTCCTGTAGACCTAATTACGAAATTGGGCACGTAGTGTAAAATTTATAATATAAGTAAAGGTAAAAATCCAAAAAAAATAAATTTATAGGTACATATTTCATAGAAAAAGAAATATAAACTTATATTTCTAGTTAATTTCAACCAACATGAACGCCACCAAAATCGAGAACTTGTACTGTTATTTAGGTGAGCCCCACTACCCGATTATGGAGCAACATACAGGCTACTTTTTATCCCGGAGTTCCCGGGAGATAGAGATTTGCGCGGGATAAGCCACATTAGATAAGTAACATTTTTCTATAAAATACAACAATTTTTCCGGGAAAAATCAAATAAAATGCAAAAAAAAAATAAAATTACGATTTATAACGTGTAACATTAAAGTAAACCATAGACACCACATAACCAATTAAAAAAAGAAACATTTTACGCAGTAGATAAATAGTATCAGAACGAAAACTGATTTCATCATATAAAACTATGGACCCACAACAAATTATCTCATAGAATCCACTTTAAGATAAAGTCAAACATGATAAGATATCACTATACGAGTATTATCTCAAATAGACTACTCATCTACGTAAAGAACAGACTAAATGTCTCCATCGATTACGAAACATACGAAATTATTGAGTAATAAATTAGCTTGACGCTGTATCCCGCATACAGCAGGGTAGGCAGAGGGAACCTAGTGTTAAGACACCGTTCCCCACTTTTCGCCAAGTTCTGAAGGCATTACGTGTTGAATGGCGGAACTCAACACCGCACTTTGCCTCGACAATAGACAATTTGAGTAATAAAGCATAATCTAAATAAAATTAAAATGCAATAACAACTAACCAAGTCATTTTTTAAGTATTTGTTGTACACTGTAAAGTAAGAAGAGAGAACCTATTAATTGTATCACTTTTACTTCCTCCATCAGGGCATTGTGGCGCGTGCAGTGGATTTGCGTTCGATTCGCGTCGTTGAGTTCCGCTACTTAATATATACACAGTAACTTGAATTCAGGCGGCAATATTGGAGAAAGGAGTGTCTGGACACTAGATTCTCTCTATCAATCTTGATATACGGGATAAAACGTTAAGTTAAGAAAATATCCGCCTAAAATATTCCTTTAAAAACTTTGTAAACCGTATTTAAATTAAATAGTCTCAAGATATTAAGAAAACCCACTTTCATGATGATTTTGCGATTTTATTATCTATGAAAATTACTGTCTGGAAAAATATTTCCAGAATGGAATAAAACACAACATATAATTTACATAGCGAAAAAGCCTCTAAAAGTGACGTAAAATAGCACCTTGGGGATGATTTATACGTGACAAAAATGTCTTTTGGATTATGCTGAAATAAATACTATGAGATATTCATATGGAAAAGACAAGGCAAACGAGTATTTTGGTCACTTGATGGTAAGTGACCACCGCCGCCCACGACCCCGTGCCACACCAGAGGAACTACAGGTGCGATGCCTGCCTTTAAGGTGAAAGATTCTATCAATCTTTAAAATGCGATATTGAAGTCCACCACCGTATTATATTTAAGAAACAAAATGCAACATTATGTTACGCTTTGCTACTATTAAAAAAAGTAAAAAGAAATAACTACTTTATTAGACCTTTCACTATAGACTTCAGGCAATTCCGTCAATATTATGGAAAATTGGATGTTGACTTTTTAATAATAAATATTTATGTAGAGTCATGCATGTAGTATATCATACTTTACAAAAATCTGCTTAACGCTGTTTCCCACATATAGCAAGGTAGGGTAGAGGGAACCTAGTGTTGAGACACTCCCTTCCCCACTTTTCGCTGAATTTTTTAAAGCAATGCGTGTTGAGTTGCGGAACTCAACGCTAGGTTTTTTGCCTTGGTGCCATAACGAAGATATAAAAATATTCATAAATAATAATAATGGATTTTCCCCGAATGGGGATCGAAGCCACAACCGTCGTGTTACAGTGACACCCTTGTGCCCCTGTGCCACGACGACATATAACACGGCCTCCATATATCACCATCTTAGGCAAAATTATACTCAACTCCTTATAATAACCAATAGAATTAGCAAAATAATGACATTAAAACGAGACCACTTCTCTAAATTGGTAAAATGTAACGAAGCGAAAGAAATCCTGTAATGGTTTACTTGAAATTATTCTTTTGGCAAAATTTCAGCATAATATGGCAAAGTAAGTATTATGCTAAAGATATTATTAACATTCAAGTAGGTTATTACAATTTTATAAGTGAATATGAATGTAGCAGGACAGGCAAACAAAACGTAGTGTTAAGACACTCCGCTTTCCATTTTCCTAACATTGAGTTATTGTCTATTGATATATAGGCTTGTCTATTGATATGACTGATTCATCACAATGGCTTGTTTTGAAAGAGGAAAGAAACGAAAGTATTTTAAATATCAAGACTGTCGATTGAACCAACAACCAACGTGAGAGGCTAAGTGTAGCGTCACGGATATTAAAATGTAAAATAAATAATAAAAATATATATATTTTTTAATTTATATTTTTTTATTATTTATTTATTAATTTAATTAAGCCAGTCGTGGCGCAGGGGCACAAATGTGTAGCTGTAAACGCGAATGGTTGTAGGTTCGATCCCCACTCGAGGAAATGAAATGTATAATATTTTCATTTATTCGCTTTAGTGTCGAGGTAAAGCGCAGCGTTAATGTTATAGAAACTTTATTCACTCAAATTTTACAATGTTCGCTTATATTGAGCTTAAATACTAATATAACTACTTAAAATTATCTTTCTATTATAAATAATTTCCAGTGGTCGAATGTAACAAATTATTAGATATAAATAAATAAATATTAATTAAGCAAGGAGTATACATATAATTTTCGATTTTTCTTAAATTCTTATACTGTTATGCATGACTTTATACTATTTGGAAAATTATTAAATAGTTGAACAATTTTGTTTTTGTTAAAAAGTTTGAATTTAAAATTTTAGGCCCGAGTGAGCTTAGAGCACAAGAAGTTACATGTTGCATACGTATATAATTGTTTTATATTAAATAGCTTGGTTTCTTTATAAAGAACTAATGTATTAAATAAGATTTTTACCAATTTATTTTGAGCATATCATCGGCATATAGAGTTGTGAACATAAATCAGAAACAATAAAGGACCGAGCACCGAGCCCTGCGGTATACCAAATTTTATAGCCCGTGGGCTACTTTGGGTTTTACCAACTTTAACAACTTGAAATGTATTTGTGAAATAAGAGTTAAACATTTTAGCGGTGTACTTGTTATACCCAAATCCCTTAGTTTATTTGACAATATTGTATGACTAACCGTATCAAATGCATTTTTAAAATCAATAAATACTTCTAACCAATAACTTTTTTCGTCTATATTTATTTTAATTTTAATAATTAAATCTATGGTTGGTTGAGTTCAGTTACTCAACATGGAATATCTCCAGAATTTAGTATTGGAATTTATAATTTAATTTGTTTGCCATGGTGTAGAAGTAAAGCGCGGCGTTGATTTCCGCCACTCAACAGGCAAAACTCCCAGAATTCGGCGGAAAATAGGGAACGGAGTGTTTTAACTCTAGGTTCACTCTGCCTACCCTGCTGTGTGCGGTTTCATATTATCTACGTCATGAAACTCGTATTATCACAATATTGTCGTGTCCATCGCCAATATCTCACAAAGTAGAAGTGTGATCAGTAAAAGCGGCTATAAATCTTTAACGCTTAATTAATATTACTATAAAAAATCGCTAAAATTACGCCGTCGTGATGTAGTGGTAAAATGACTACTTTAAACATTATAGAGAACGGTATGTAGATTCGATACCTATTTGAAGGAATGGTTATATTTAAAATTATAAAAGGATGCTCCAAAAAATAAAATTATATTACATCTAAAACCGCTTTAACTTTCCAGTAACGAGGCAGTACGGAATCGTAGATACATACTCGACCTCTTCGAGTCTTCGGCTACCACTTCGTATGCACTCGAGCGCTTTTAAACTTAATTGGAGTCATCCATTTTGTAATGAGAAAAAAAATGTTCTAGCAATATGGTTTAGTCAGTATTTTTTTTTTTAATTAATTAATCAGTTTACTTTTTAATAACTAATACTCATATTATGAACTTTAGTTATTTTTATGTATGATTATTATAAAACATCTTTTTGATCTAAATAAATTAAATTGTACTGTTTGATCTCATCCACTTTCACTTGTTGGCTGGAAGAGATCTCTTATAGAGAGATAAGTTCAACTTTTTAAGCTAATTGCTTATTTCTTATGTATTTATTGCAATAACGAAAATTATAAATAGAAATATATTTATTTTCTATTAGATTAAATATAATATATACTCGACTCAAAATTATTAAAATAAAATACCGCGTAATAACAGCTAATGGTTTTTTAGATTTTTGTAATATTATATTTATTTAAGTTTTTTTTTACTTATTATGTATTTTGCTATCCTGTAAGAGAGATAAATAAAGAAATTAAAGGACAATTTCACTTTCAGGTAATTTGATATAGGATTCAAACCTACTAATATTTTTCTTTTTTACAGCTTAACGCTGTAATCCGCGAAAATACAGCGAATAAGCATAATCTATTGTTAAGACTCTCCTTTCTTGTTCATCAGAATTCAAGGCATCGCGTATTAAGTTGCGGACGCTGAGCCGCTGCCACGATTCTATTTTCATTGAAAACTATAAAGAAAAATAAACATAAAATCACAGAAATTAATGAAAAGTTTGTAACTTCACCCAAACCAAACACTTTATGAGAGTTGCCGGCGTTGTTTCCTTAGGACTTTGACGAACGATATTTATAGATAAAACAAAGGAATATTGAATTAATGAGATCGGACTTTAGCATTTTTCTTTTCGCTTGAACTATTTAGAATAATTACAATAATATTATTTTATTATACTTTAGTTAGAGGGGAAACTCTATTAGTTATTATTTTTTTGTTTTATTCTTTTAGAAACCGTTCATTAGCGGGACTCGAACCTGCGCCTTCTAGAATCCGCTCTGTGAACATTAAATGTTTTTGGGTGGTAACGTTCAAATTTTTATACGCTTTAAAAAAATCTTTTTCTATCCTTAGTTCGGAATAATACTTTAAAAATGTTAAACTTCGATTCTCTTTATATTTTAACAGTTTTGATGGGTAATTAATATTTTTTTCGTAGTTTCATGTATGGACGTATGTAGAGATGGCCTCGACGTTAGCTTTTGTTTGTGTTAAGGTTTTATTTCTATTTTTTTCTGGGCGAATGCTCAAAACACTTACACTCATCGGAAATACGAACCAACTTCTCTTTATTGACACAATAAACTTCTTCGAAAAAGCGTAAAGTTGATGGTTTTATTTCTTAGATACTTTATAAAGCACAAGTGTGGGTTCTACTATTCAAAACATTAAATGTCGAAATTGAGCGCAAATTACAGCGCAATATTCTATTTGCTTACCACGCTATATAATTCAGGCCAGAGTGAGACCCGCGGGGGGTTGCGGCACAAGCGTGCAATTGGATGTCGGTTCGATTCCCACTCAAGGAAATGAAATATTTAATACGTTTATTTCCTTGTTCTGGTAATGAGGCCAAGCGCGGTGTCTAGTTTCGCCACTCAACGATCTTAATGAGAATGGAGTGTCTTAACGATAGGTTATCAGTTTGCCTCTACTTATCTGCTATGTGCGGGATACAGCGTGAAGGTAAAAAAAAAGAAAAGCGTGAAGCAATATTGATAAAACCGGGATAGTAAAAACATAAGTACTGAGTACTTCCCAAATATATCTCCTCAACTTTTACTGTCACTACATAAACGTTGCTATAAAAATGTATACATAAAATTCTCTATCAGACAATAATTCAATACTGGTGACACGATACAAGGGTTGTAAAATACAAGTACCTATACTTCTATGTCTGGGTATTATTCACATGTATTTATAGAATTTTTATTATTATGTAAGATTTGACTACATTGTATTATTTACATAGAAAGTTTCTAAAAAAATGTTTAATATAGGGTAAAACCTAGCGGAGGGCACATAGCAGAATAGGAATTGGGAAGCTGGGAACGTACCGTTGAGACAATAAGTCCCCTTTATGACACTTCCGTTTCCCACTTGCCACTGAACTCTGCAGGCATTGCGTGTTGAGTGGCGTAACTCAACGCCGCGCTCGTTACCAGAACAGAAAAGAAAGTTGAAACTATTAAATATTTCAATTTCCTAAAATGGAAATAGATCGCACAACTGGTCGCGTGCTTGTGCCCCTGCGCCACGATTGGTTTCTAATATATAGTATATATATTAAATATTTTCTGTCATATTATGTCTAAAATCGCTTTAACTTTCCAGTAAAGACACAGTACGGAATTGTACTGTACTTACTCGACCTCTTCGAGTTCGGTTACTTTGTATGTAAGTACTCGAGCGCTTTTAAGCTTAATTTGAGTCACTCATTTATAATGAAAAAAAACTCTAACAATATGGTTAAGTCAGTAAATATTTTGGACTTTTGTAATTTTAATATATAATTGTCATTAAATATATTTATTTATATTTCAGTACGACTGAAATGAATAAATAGAATTCCCAATATAAAATTTTACTCAAAATTATTAAAATAAAATAAAATACCGTGTGTAGATAGAAAAAGAAAAAAAATATAAAGAAAAATAAATATAAGTCATAGAAATGAATGAAAATTTCATAACTTTGCCTAAAACAAACACTTTATAAGCGAGATGCCTACGTTGTTTCCTTAGGACTTTGACGTATGATATTTATAGACAGAAAACAATGGAATATTTAATTAATGATGTCAGAAAACGTAAAAAAAATTGAAAGTAGCGGGATTCGAACCTGCGACTTTTGGAATATGCCCTTTGAAAAGTAAAACTAAGGTTCGTGGGCATGCGAATTGCAAAATTCAGCTTCTGCCAGGAGAGAATGTTATTTAACACGTCAACACAATTTTTATACGGTTGTATAAAAATTTTGACGTAGCTTGATGAGAACGTATGGCTTAGTGGTCAGAGCGTCTGATCGATTTCAAGGAGGCGCGGGTTCGAGACTCGTTACGTTAAAATTTATATACGTTTTTTCCCTAAGTGTGAATTAAAACTATAAAAATGTTTTATTACAATTTTTTCTAGGCAATTTTTAATTTTTTTTTGTAAAATTTCTGGAGTGGGCACAAGCTCACACGCACGGCAAAGTGAAAAACTAATGAAATATATCAATAGGTCGTTATTATACAGTTACAAGAGTAATAACTTTATTGAATTTTCATATTACATACTTATGTATGTACATACTTACGTTTTTTATTTTCACGCTCTATGGCAGGGTAGGCCAAGTTAACCTAGTACCTAAAATTGAAACTCGAGACACTGTTCCCCACGTTTCGCCTAAATATATACTTATATATACTAAAAAAACTCTTCTTCAACCTTGACATATGATATATGTATAATATGATATTTGAAATATAGAATCACATTTACAGCACTGAACGGTCGCTGTATAATTTATTTCCAACCCGAGACGATAGAAATAAATCACTAGCACCTAAAATTACGACCCTTCTAGACTAGGGGATAATATACAATTTTAATAACCGTACAAACTGGGGAAAGGAAGTGTCTTAATGGGAATGGAGAATGCTAACACTAGGTTCCCATGTTTCCTCTGTCTACCTGTTATGTGCAGGATGCAGCATGAAGCTAAAAATAATAACTTAATACTGCATTTTAGAAGTATTTGCGGCGCAATGAGACAACATCTGGAGATTTCGTTGAATTTATTTCTTAGCTCTGGTAGACAAAACCCAACGTTGACCTTAACGCGCAATCTCTGAACAAATTGCTCAGAAAGTGAAAAACGGAGCTTAACACTACATTCCCTCTGTTACACAAGAGAAGACGAAAAAAAAAATACTACATATTATAGCAAAAATAAAATTAATTAGCAAATAATAATATTTTTTTTAAAACAAATAATAAAAAATCGTATAAAATCATCTCAAATTTTTTAGACACCAGTGCTATCTTTACAAATAAAATAGTAACCATTTTTTCCATGTGTGCTAAAAACTTATTTAATACCGAACGTGAAATTCTATATATGTATCTATCTCAGAAATAGTAATTATTAAAAAAAAGGAATATTAAACAAAAACAAATATATCTCTTTATTATAATATCTCGTCGATTGTTTAATCTCGTCGATCGTTTTATCTATATAATCTATAATCTTTTATTATTTTTGTTAATATAACTTACATTTTAATGAATTTTCTTTTTATTTTTCAATAAAAAAAATAAAAAGAAAATCCTGAAAATTTCCCCCACCGATGATGATAAATAGATGTAACATATATACATATGTACAGACCAAAAAGTGACAATTCATGACAATTCCGCAATACAAATCAAATTACTTTTGTTGAAGCTCGCGCCGCCGGTGGTGATAAAGTTTTAATAGCTCACTCTCTCGAAGGTATTTCGTATGGGAAATATGATCAGAATATTCAACTATTTCCTTATATATATTCAAATTTCATTTCTCAATGGAAATATATATTTACTTAAATTTATATTTCCATTTCTTCGCTCTGGTGTCGAGGTTAAGCGCGGCGTTGAGTTCTGCCACTCAACACGCAATGCCTCCAGAATCCGGCAGAAAGTGGGGAACGGAGTGTCTTAACACTAGGTTCAATCTGCCTACCCTGCTGTGCGGGATACAGCGTGAAGCTAATTAAATTTTAATTTCATTTCTCATATTCTCCACACTGGGGGAATGAATTATTAATTATTAAGATTTTCATTTCTTCGCTCTGGTGGAAGCTAAAAACATTAAAATAACAAGATTTTCTCGAATAGAAATCGAAGTCGAAGCTCGCTTCGCCAGTCGTGGCGCAGGGGCACAAAGTGTGACTGTAAAACCGACTGGTTATGGGTTCGATCCCAATTCGAGGAAATTAAATATTTATTTGCATTTATACTTTCATTTCTTCGCTCTGGTATGGAAGCAAAGCGCGGCGTTGAGTTCCGCCACTCAACACGCAACTCTCCAGGCCTCGGAGGGAAGTGGGGAACGGAGTGTCTTAACACTAGCTTCCCTCTGTCTACGCTGTTGTGTGCGGAATAAAGCGTGAATCTGATTATTATTTATAATTATTTTAAACTGCGTAAGTTAAAAACAGCGTTTAAAACCGAAATGGCACACCTAATAAAACAACTAACTTCGTTATTTACTGTTAGAATACAATTATTTGATAGCAAGTAATCTTACGTGGGGTGAACTAATTGCTGACTATATATATATAGTTCAAACTTTGAGGTTAGTTATGGTTTATTCTACATACATAACTATGTGTGTATTTATGTTAACTTGATTGACTGTCAACAGGGTCCAAAATAGCATGTTTGTATGGATAGTGCTGGCTTAACTAATATATAACGATTTTTTTTACTTTACTTAAAACCATTTTTAAATTAAATTAAGTCAGTTTCTGGCTGTATCCCGCACACATCTTTGTAGGCAGAGGAAACCTAGTGTCGACACTCTGTTCTCCACTTTCTGCCGAATTCTGGAGACATTGCGTGTCAAGTGGCGCTCAACGCCGCGTTTTGCCTCTACGAAATTAAAACAAAAATAAACCTATAATCATCACGTATAAGTCAGACGTTCTTATTGCACCACGGTGAGCAACGGTATCGGTAGAGCAACTTTTTTTTCATTTTCACGCTGAAAGCAAAGCCTAGTATTAAGAGACTCCGTGTTCCACTTTCGGCCCAAGTGTCGAGGCATAGTCCGTGGTACGAGTGGGAAAGCTCAACGCCGCGCATTGTCTTGTAACCAATCTTGTGAATGGGAATCGAACCCAAATTCATTGCCTTTACAATCAGACGACGGCCTACTGAACTAGTGGAAATTATTTAACAATATACGCCAAACATTAAATAAAATGAACCCCCATCAACGTCAAAGTAATAACGGGACGTAATTAGATGCTATAAAACGGTACATTTACGAGTTATGGGCCTACAGGAGTTATACGATAAAATTCGAGAGTCGAGCTCAAGTGATACAATTGTATTTGATATCCTCGTTATGTTTTTCCTTATTGATATTTGTATCGTTACACCTTGTATGGTTTATAGAGAAGTGGTGAATGAATATTTATATATATATATATAAATAAGTAAGCTTCACGCATATAGCAGGGTAGGCGGTATCGACCTAGTGTTTAAATACTCCGTTTTCGCCGAATTTGTCTAGGTATAACGTGCTGAGTGGCGGAACTCAACGCCGGGTATTTGCCTTGGTGCCAGAGCGAAGAAATGAGAATATTAACAAATAAAATTGGAACCCACAATACCCGGCGGCCTGTATCTTATTTAAAGTGACGTTATATGCTATTTAAAGTAATTATATATTATGGTATAGTAGTAAAGTGGAGACTGTAAACGCGCCGGTTGTGGGTCTCATTTGGGGAATGATTATATTAAATTTCATTTATCTCTATCTATCGCCACTCTCGAAAATTCGGCGGAAAGAACGGAGTGTCTTTAACACTAGGCTTCGTCTGTCTACCCCGCTATCCAAGGAAAAGTGTTAGATTGTATAAATGTTTATATGATGTCTGGCTGTATTGGCTCCGTGCACGACTACAGCGCCACCCAGCGTACGCAAATTTGTTGGCTCTGACGTTTTCGTTTCGTTAAGATTTTACTTTGTACATTATTGCATATTATTGTTTTTAGAAAATACTTGTGCAAATGATTATAATAATATCAATAGAGTCAATCGTTGCTGATGGTTTTAATAATAATTGTTGCTCATCATTACAGATAGAGGAAAAGACAGTAAAATATTTTTTTCTGTTGAAGTTACCACATCTGTCTGTTTTTTTGAGGGGTATTACGTATTTTGTTGTTATTTTTTTTGTCCTTTTTAATATAAATAATTAAGTTATCTTTTTGTCTGTTTGTACTTCATCATCACACACTTGGCAATAAATATATCTATTACATGTAAATGTATTTCTTGCATTGTAGAACTTCTCATTTTCTTCACTTAATAAAACGATAAGTCGAACAGATTGCTTTGACATTAATAAGTGACAAAGCCTAATTTTTTTCTACTTTTGGCCACCATGAGCGCTGCGAGCGATTATGATCCCCACCTAGTAATATGCACCCTGCCAATACTTGATATTTGTAGGTTCAATTCTTACCCAGTGGAATATATTAATACATAAAAGATTAAAAAAAAACACAATTTTATCATAATTTTTATATTTTACAAAGTCAATAAATTTCACAATAACTATGTTATTCTAGTAATTATTGTAGGTTTTACATTCATTATAATATTTTTACATGCTTTTACATACTTACATATTTATTTCTAAGAACAAAATTCTAATAGGCAATCATCTGTTATCCAATTACAACGGAAATAAAAGATATTATATTTAACACAATATGTTTGGTTTAATGTTGCATTATAACCAATATCTACTACTATTAAAAAACAAATAATTTAATTTTCCCTTCATATAAATGGTGTTCAAATTAAGAAAATTATTTTATTTTAATATTAACTTATTATAAAGCGATTTACAAAGCATACATTTTTAAATATTACACTAAAATGGGGCCAATGCTATTCAAGACAAAGCAACATTATTATGTTATATATATTTTTTCTCCTTATACTTCTTTTGACAGCGTAACTAAGAGTATGAATTAAAGAAATTGTAGATACCCTGTATAAAAAATATCATATTACACATTTCTTTTAAGTTCATACAATTTGTTATATATATAGGTTTTCCAGTTATAACTATGTTTATAATTATTATAATTATTTATTAAATTAAATTATCATTCCGGAAATTATTAAAAATTAAATTGTTAAATAGAGCTACTAATTCCTTTTCTCATTGAAAATAAGATATATGTCTATTCTCCATATGGTCTATACATTATTTAAAATATTCTTATTGCTTGTGTGAATGAAGTAGTTAATTTCTTGTTTACAGAATTATAACTATACATACGAAATATAATAAAAAATCAAATTAATTTCTAATTCAATTTCAAATAATAAATATTATTATTATGTTATATTATGTGCCATTATGGCACACTGAGTTTGACTGTAAACGCGACGGTTGTGGGTGCAATCTCCGCTTGGAGGAATTAATAACATTTTAATTTAATTTTATGTATCATTAAATAATAACAAAATAATGTTTATCATAAAAAAAACATAAATATATAGAATAATAATAAATAAATGCCATTAACTACATTATTATTACTAAAGAATATTGATTATAATCTCTTCTTATTTTAGAAAAGACAACCAATCAGACAATGTCAATACAGTTTGTAGTACAAATTGGCAGAGACTTAATATAAGACACTCCTTTTCTCATTTTACACCCAAACTTCAAGACATAGTGTGTTGCGTTGCGGGACTTAGCGCCGCGCTTTGTCTTACTAGGTAAGTAGGTAAGATAAAATTTATTAATTTACGGAAATTTTCTTTTTAAGTTATAAAGTTAATAACAAATATTGGGCTCGTGTTTAACATTTTAAAATAAGCAATTTAACGTCATTTCAATAGAAAATTAATTTATATAAAATTTTCAGTGCTTAAGAAATTGAGTCAAAAAATTATATATTACTGACAAATTTAGACTTTCATCAGTAAGTTACTTGTCAAATAGGTTCAAGGTCCAATTTCTTTTACAGCACAAATTTACCACTTCAAAATTGTATTAAATTCAATATAAGAATTACTACTATTTTTACTATGGTCGTTACTATAGTCGCTAACGAAAATACGAGTTCACCAAATATGTAATCTGTCATACAAAAACGTACTCGTTTATGAGTTTCGAGTAGAGTCAATAAGCATTACGCCTGTCTAATATCTACTTTTCTTAATCAGTTCTTAATAACTTATATACAAATCTATAAATGTTTGTTAAATTAACAAATTCTAAGAGTGCCAAACACATATTATATAATTCAAATATCAATTATTTTTTATTTATTTCAGTTTATTTAGCATAGGAATAGTGCATTCGTCAAATAAAAAAATATCAAACAATAAAACATTTAAAAAATATATATTTTATACATATAATTAAAACGTCAATGTCAAATGGTAATAAATAAAGAAACTATTTAAATAAATATAAAATTCCTAACCTATGATAAATAAGCTAGAAGAAATTATTATAATAATCATTTATTTAATTTAATCAAAGTCATAAAAAATATTAATGAATTGCAGGAAATCTAACTTAAGTCTAACCTATCAAATTGTCAAAACAAAATGGCGTCTATCATAAAGCATCAATTAATAGAAACAAATGAATAATAAATTATATAAAAAATATTATATGTACATTTATTTATATAAAAAAAAAAACAAACAATTATCTACTTTTTTCTGCTCAATTTGGAATACAATGTAAAAAACCATATGTAATGTTACTCGCTGAAATATCTAATATTTTCTGTTTTGGCTGGTCATGCTTTTTTTCAGTACAATGTTATGGTGATTCAATAAAAAAAAATATTATTTACACCATTTTGCTTTGACAACCGAATTTAATATAATCTAAAGCCATCAATAATAATTTATATATATACATCATATTTTTAAAAAAATCTCCATTTTGGAAGAAATATTTTGGCAAAGGGAGTTTATAAAAAATATTATTAATGAAATAACATATTGGTTTTAATAAACTATAGGTGCTCAATTACGTATGAAATCACTCTTTTATAATATACTATATTTACATTTAATATTCATTTATAAAAAGTTACATTTAAATGGCCAAATATATTAAGATTTTTTTTAATATATGAATATGTTTGTCTATATTTTGTATTACATTTCTTTAAATGTTTAAAAGTTAAAATTATTCTTAAATTAAACGAAAAATATTTTTTAAGCTATAGTTAAGCCTATTAAAAAAACATGAATAACTGTCTACAAATGTCACTAAACAGATTAAATAAGTAATTAAGTATATAAATAGAAGCCACCGCACTTGAATTGCTAAAAAATCTATGTTTTAAAGACTTTGTGGCTCTATTTCATGATTATCGACAATATTTTGTCACAATTCATGAATTATTACCGCAATTAAAGAATAACCATAAGTCAAAGAATGTTATTGCTTTATTTTTTTTTTTATTTACTTTTTTTGTCTTTGATAAATGCATATTTTTTTTAAATTTGGCATACATAATATAATTGGGGACACTTTATAGGTTTTTTGTAACAGTCATAATGAAAATAAATTTAAAGGAAACGGAAACTGGAAACGGTAGCTCCTATTGAGAAAATCCAACTCTTAATATATTTAGGCACAAGTAACGATACATTCATCCAATTGGAAACCGACACAGAGTAAAAAGCACCAAATATTAAAACCAATATCTTAATTGTTACATAAAGAACTCCCTATTCTCATGTGGTGGTCAAGTATGTCTCAATTGTGAGTTTGTTGAGTTTCCCGTAGGGCTCTGACAGTTAGGAACGTCAATTATCGTTATTTCGATCACTCGTAAACCTCGTAATATGGGATCTGTTATGTGAATCCCTCTTGGATTATAAACTCTTTCGTTTTGATTCGCTATGAATTTGGATATTTTTCTTAAATGCTGAAATTAGAAATATATAACATTATTTGGTTAGTAAAATTAATTTAATTTTTATCAAGAGTACCTACTGTCATGATACTTTTTTCTCTCTAAGCTCAAATTTGATTTGTTGTGTGGCAGAACACAACATCTCATTGTCTTGTCAAAATGGGGAAATAAATACAATTCCTTCTGCTTGAGTGGGAATCAAACCCTAAATCATAATTATCCCATGGCACAACAATGGCCACAATTTTTTTGGTAAAAATAAAACATTTTTCATAAATATACAGGAGTAGATCAAGATTTCTTTTTTACAAGATGTATACATGTCTGAATAATTCATCAGAATTCATTTTGTTTAAGGTGTAATAACTGATTTTTATATATATATATATATATATATATATAAAAAATAAACACCTTCACAATGACAATTTTTTTTTTCTGAATAATAAATGTAAGGTAAATAGTGGGAACTTAGTCATAATGCACTCTATTTACCATTTTCAGACAAATTTTTAAGCAATTGAAAACAAATATGCAAAAAGATCACAATTTTAAAGTAAACAAAGCAAATTATGTTTTAAGTAATTATTTTTTATCAATAGAAGCAGTAGCGAGAGGTATAACATTGGAATCTGTCTATATCTTGCTAAAATCATCAATATTTTTTTTAACATATTAATAAAATATTTCTGGTGTCAGTAAAGAAAAGAGCTAGGACTCTTATAGGGGCTTCTTAAACACATACTTGTGATACATTCAAACACTGTTCTTAGCTTTTCACTCTGCAATGTGATGTGAATCCATGAAATAATGAGAAGTTTGTTCTATGAGGAGCAGCAGAACTCAAAACCATATTTTGTCTACACAAGTGGGAAAATGAAAATAATTAACTCCTTTGTTTAGTATTGGGATTGACCTCAGAAACCTTGCTTTACATTCAGATCCTAGATATTTGTTAATATATTTTTATACCTTTTCATAGTGAGTCTCAGTACAAATGTATATGAAATATGCTGTGAGACATGCAAGGCATCCTTCACAATAGGTGCTACAGTCTGCTGTTTCCGCCATTTCAAAATGTTGATTCAATCTTTCCATTGTAAACTCAAAGGTTTGCCGATCTATCTGTAATAAGTAATGTGTATTTTATAGGATTATAAAATATGCTAGAATAAATAATATTTACTCGAGGCCAGTTGTGGTGCAGGGGCACAGTGTGTCTGTTAATATGATTGGTTGTGGGTTCAATGCCCACTCCAAGAAATTAAATATTTATGTCCATATATATTTTCATTTCTTCTCTTTGGTATCCAGGCAAAGCGCGGTGTTAAGTTCTGTCACTCCACCCACAATGTCTCCAGAATTTCATGGAAAGTGGGAAATGGAGTTTCTTAACTCTAGTTTCCTTCTGCCTTCCTTTCTGTGTGTCGGATACAGTGTGCAGCTGATTTTAATATTCACTAATTATTGTTATTTATGCATTTAAGCATAAATAAATAGATTTTCTATTTGTTGCTCTTACATTTTTCATAAATTATTGATTGATATAAAAAATTTAATATATTAATTATTGACCTAAATATACATACAGACAAGGACAATTTTGTGTAGTAATATTTTTAAACTTTTAATTATTATTGTCGTAATTGAAACAACACAATGAAATGAAATCGAAAAAACAATATAGGCATATTTTTTGTAATATCTATTATTCTTATCATCTAGTCACCCAAGAAGTCATCAAGGCCATTAAGGCGTGTTGACATTAGATAAACAATAAACTTTCACTTACTCTGTCTTCTAATTCAGGAGGAAATCTCGTTTGAAATTTGACGGCAGTGCCCTCTGAATAGTCTCTTTGTATGAATATTTTAATGCCTTGTTGTGTAGGGGTTTGCTGCGACCCGGGCGTATTAGGCCCTGACGGAATTCTGTTATTCGCCATAGCAGTGTTCTACTTTACTAAACAATGTGAATTACAGACACACAATGAAATCACTAAATGCACAAGGAATACATAATCTTATTATTTATATATAGTGGCCGTAATAAAGTAATGTAAGCGTATTTAATAAAACAAGAAATAGATTGTCGTGATTTCTAAGGAAAACTGACGGTGACGTATTTCATGGTGGTGGATTGACAGTGACAGCTAAGGATTGTTTATGGTATGGGCGCCATTGTTTATAGACAATTTCGTTTAAAAATTGTTTTTATATCCAAACCATACATTATAATACAATATTATCATTATCCTATTTTTATTTATTAGAAATAATCATATCTTTTAAAATACATTTGCCTATATGAATTTTTATATTCCTCGGTGTCATCTTTACTATCTTTACTATACGTTAAGACAATATACTGTTTTAAAAATATATACATAAAATTATAGTTGTAGTATATATCTTTAAACTGACAAAACACAAATATTATATAAATTTTTCAAGCAATTTTTGAAAAAAAAAATCCTTTGAAGTATTTTTTTTTATATTTTGTTGCGCTTAATTTTTAAGTTATAAAACATGCATTTCTTAACATATCAAACGCAAGACTATTTAATAAAACAGGACAAAGTGCAGCGTTGAGCTCCGATGTCTCAAAAATTCGCCGGAAACTAGTAACAGAATATCTCAACACTGGGTCCCCTTTGCCTACCCTGCAATATGCGTGGTACAGCATGAAGTTGAAACAACATACATAAAAAATACTTTCTCTTGTCTAACCCAAATTAAATAATAAAATCAATTAATTCTTGTAGCCTATAAAATATGAAAAAAATTAAGCTTAAAAGGTGTCTTAATTGATTTACGTTCGTAAAACTGTCACTCCTTTAATATTCAGCGGTCGATCGAAGCGAAATCGGCCTAAATAGTTTGCCGTCTATTGGGCGTTAATCAATGGATTATTCTGAAATAATTTTGAAACGTATCATACCAGCTTACTGTTTTTATATTCTCCATATTTTGGCAAACAACTTATTATTTTTTTAAAACTATTTTTTTATTATTTTAAACGTTCATTCTTTGTGATGTAAATAGAATTAGTAACTGACTTAAGGTAATTTAAATTGCATTCAGGCAAAATAAAGCCTTTATTTTGACTGGAAAGCTATACGACTATAGATTTTGTATATGTACTACACAAAATATCTTTTATTAATATTTAAAATAATTTAACATTTGTGGTATGAAATAAACGAATGATATAACTTATACTATTTAAATTTAAACCATAATTAATAATTTATAAAATCAAAAAAATTATAAAAGTACATTTTTATTTTAATACAGAAATCTTTTTATTTAATACTTTTGATGCGATACACATATGTTAAATAATGTGTAATGTATGTGTGTGATAAAAAATATTGAAACTGAGAAAATTTAAAGCTTTTTGACATACTAATGTGGTTTTGTGATTGTTATTCCACGTGGAAACATTAAAGTACTGTAATAGTATAAGGAAAGAATATATCAAAAGTTCGCAATATGTACAAGCATACACGTGACATGTAATTGACTGTAGGTTCAATTTTCACTACAAAATAAAAGAATGAGCAACATTAGACATGGATATAAAAAAAAATCGGAAATAAAATAAAATATTGCAAGGCCGTCGTGGCGCAGGAGTACAGCGTTTGACTGTAAACACGTCCGACACGAGTCCCGTCACTCTACACACAATGTCTCGAAAATTTTGCGGAAAGAGGGTTCAGTGTCAATTTTTTCTATATGGATACATCCTATGTAAAAAAGGACAAGCGCTAGTCGGGCTCGCCCACTGAGGGTTCTGTACAAAAATTGGAGGTCTCGAGCTTTTTCTGAAATTCATGCTTAACTTAGCCAGAGCCCTTTCATTTGACATTTCACTTGAACTAGCAGCTTTAATACCAATTTTTGTTCCCTTTTTAAGGGTATTATTTTTTAGAATTTAACCACAAGCAGCCATATCTTTTTTTTATGTAAATCGAGAATTAATATTTTTTCAGGAATTCATGAGACCATAAATGTAAGTATATAGTTTGAATTTCAACTCGATATATCCAAGCGTTCCTGAGATAGAGGCTCTTAACAGACAGACGACGAAGGACAACAAAGTGATTTTATAAGACTTCCTTTTTTCCTTAAAATATACAAAACCTTAAAAATATATATCTTTATTTATATATGATCTTAGAAGCCAGAAGGCACAAGATCATGGCTAATTTAGAAAATGTTTTTGTTTGATTATATTGTATTATTATTGCTGTTAACGGGTATTTTATTTTGAGTATTAAAAAAAAAAAACTCAGATACTCGTATAGATCCTATATATAGATTATCCTCGTTCAAAGTACTGAAGTATAAAGAAATAAACCCCTTCATTCATAAAGCAAGAATCGCAACCAAGTTAACCCCACAATTAACATTCGAACCAGCTCCAACCTCCGAACAAAACCAAACCTTTGCCTATTACCGCTATTCGACCATTATATAAAAGAAAGTGACACCGTCCATTGCGTTCGCATTCCTTACGTAATAACGACACATTTCTTATTAATTAATTATTCGAGTCATATACAACAGAGTGAAAGATGTCGACGCAAAACGGATGCGACACAGCGTGAACTGAGTATGAAGTTGGTATGAACTATGGAACGAACAGCTGATAGTTCTTTTGTAGAGGTGACCTGGTTTAAAAGACTTGGAATCTAGCTAAAACTGGAGAGCGGAGTGTCTTGGCACTGGGTTCGATCCGCCATGGTCCTTTTGCACAAGCAAAGCTCATTAATCTAAATAAAATTATATTTAGTATAATAAATTACAAATCTTTGTAAAGTTTTCTAAAGTGCAATAATTTGTATTTGCAATAAAAAATATCATATTACACATTTCTTTTAAGTTCATACAATTTGTTATATATATAGGTTTTCCAGTTATAACTATGTTTATAATTATTATAATTATTTATTAAATTAAATTATCATTCCGGAAATTATTAAAAATTAAATTGTTAAATAGAGCTACTAATTCCTTTTCTCATTGAAAATAAGATATATGTCTATTCTCCATATGGTCTATACATTATTTAAAATATTCTTATTGCTTGTGTGAATGAAGTAGTTAATTTCTTGTTTACAGAATTATAACTATACATACGAAATATAATAAAAAATCAAATTAATTTCTAATTCAATTTCAAATAATAAATATTATTATTATGTTATATTATGTGCCATTATGGCACACTGAGTTTGACTGTAAACGCGACGGTTGTGGGTGCAATCTCCGCTTGGAGGAATTAATAACATTTTAATTTAATTTTATGTATCATTAAATAATAACAAAATAATGTTTATCATAAAAAAAACATAAATATATAGAATAATAATAAATAAATGCCATTAACTACATTATTATTACTAAAGAATATTGATTATAATCTCTTCTTATTTTAGAAAAGACAACCAATCAGACAATGTCAATACAGTTTGTAGTACAAATTGGCAGAGACTTAATATAAGACACTCCTTTTCTCATTTTACACCCAAACTTCAAGACATAGTGTGTTGCGTTGCGGGACTTAGCGCCGCGCTTTGTCTTACTAGGTAAGTAGGTAAGATAAAATTTATTAATTTACGGAAATTTTCTTTTTAAGTTATAAAGTTAATAACAAATATTGGGCTCGTGTTTAACATTTTAAAATAAGCAATTTAACGTCATTTCAATAGAAAATTAATTTATATAAAATTTTCAGTGCTTAAGAAATTGAGTCAAAAAATTATATATTACTGACAAATTTAGACTTTCATCAGTAAGTTACTTGTCAAATAGGTTCAAGGTCCAATTTCTTTTACAGCACAAATTTACCACTTCAAAATTGTATTAAATTCAATATAAGAATTACTACTATTTTTACTATGGTCGTTACTATAGTCGCTAACGAAAATACGAGTTCACCAAATATGTAATCTGTCATACAAAAACGTACTCGTTTATGAGTTTCGAGTAGAGTCAATAAGCATTACGCCTGTCTAATATCTACTTTTCTTAATCAGTTCTTAATAACTTATATACAAATCTATAAATGTTTGTTAAATTAACAAATTCTAAGAGTGCCAAACACATATTATATAATTCAAATATCAATTATTTTTTATTTATTTCAGTTTATTTAGCATAGGAATAGTGCATTCGTCAAATAAAAAAATATCAAACAATAAAACATTTAAAAAATATATATTTTATACATATAATTAAAACGTCAATGTCAAATGGTAATAAATAAAGAAACTATTTAAATAAATATAAAATTCCTAACCTATGATAAATAAGCTAGAAGAAATTATTATAATAATCATTTATTTAATTTAATCAAAGTCATAAAAAATATTAATGAATTGCAGGAAATCTAACTTAAGTCTAACCTATCAAATTGTCAAAACAAAATGGCGTCTATCATAAAGCATCAATTAATAGAAACAAATGAATAATAAATTATATAAAAAATATTATATGTACATTTATTTATATAAAAAAAAAAACAAACAATTATCTACTTTTTTCTGCTCAATTTGGAATACAATGTAAAAAACCATATGTAATGTTACTCGCTGAAATATCTAATATTTTCTGTTTTGGCTGGTCATGCTTTTTTTCAGTACAATGTTATGGTGATTCAATAAAAAAAAATATTATTTACACCATTTTGCTTTGACAACCGAATTTAATATAATCTAAAGCCATCAATAATAATTTATATATATACATCATATTTTTAAAAAAATCTCCATTTTGGAAGAAATATTTTGGCAAAGGGAGTTTATAAAAAATATTATTAATGAAATAACATATTGGTTTTAATAAACTATAGGTGCTCAATTACGTATGAAATCACTCTTTTATAATATACTATATTTACATTTAATATTCATTTATAAAAAGTTACATTTAAATGGCCAAATATATTAAGATTTTTTTTAATATATGAATATGTTTGTCTATATTTTGTATTACATTTCTTTAAATGTTTAAAAGTTAAAATTATTCTTAAATTAAACGAAAAATATTTTTTAAGCTATAGTTAAGCCTATTAAAAAAACATGAATAACTGTCTACAAATGTCACTAAACAGATTAAATAAGTAATTAAGTATATAAATAGAAGCCACCGCACTTGAATTGCTAAAAAATCTATGTTTTAAAGACTTTGTGGCTCTATTTCATGATTATCGACAATATTTTGTCACAATTCATGAATTATTACCGCAATTAAAGAATAACCATAAGTCAAAGAATGTTATTGCTTTATTTTTTTTTTTATTTACTTTTTTTGTCTTTGATAAATGCATATTTTTTTTAAATTTGGCATACATAATATAATTGGGGACACTTTATAGGTTTTTTGTAACAGTCATAATGAAAATAAATTTAAAGGAAACGGAAACTGGAAACGGTAGCTCCTATTGAGAAAATCCAACTCTTAATATATTTAGGCACAAGTAACGATACATTCATCCAATTGGAAACCGACACAGAGTAAAAAGCACCAAATATTAAAACCAATATCTTAATTGTTACATAAAGAACTCCCTATTCTCATGTGGTGGTCAAGTATGTCTCAATTGTGAGTTTGTTGAGTTTCCCGTAGGGCTCTGACAGTTAGGAACGTCAATTATCGTTATTTCGATCACTCGTAAACCTCGTAATATGGGATCTGTTATGTGAATCCCTCTTGGATTATAAACTCTTTCGTTTTGATTCGCTATGAATTTGGATATTTTTCTTAAATGCTGAAATTAGAAATATATAACATTATTTGGTTAGTAAAATTAATTTAATTTTTATCAAGAGTACCTACTGTCATGATACTTTTTTCTCTCTAAGCTCAAATTTGATTTGTTGTGTGGCAGAACACAACATCTCATTGTCTTGTCAAAATGGGGAAATAAATACAATTCCTTCTGCTTGAGTGGGAATCAAACCCTAAATCATAATTATCCCATGGCACAACAATGGCCACAATTTTTTTGGTAAAAATAAAACATTTTTCATAAATATACAGGAGTAGATCAAGATTTCTTTTTTACAAGATGTATACATGTCTGAATAATTCATCAGAATTCATTTTGTTTAAGGTGTAATAACTGATTTTTATATATATATATATATATATATATATATATAAAAAATAAACACCTTCACAATGACAATTTTTTTTTTCTGAATAATAAATGTAAGGTAAATAGTGGGAACTTAGTCATAATGCACTCTATTTACCATTTTCAGACAAATTTTTAAGCAATTGAAAACAAATATGCAAAAAGATCACAATTTTAAAGTAAACAAAGCAAATTATGTTTTAAGTAATTATTTTTTATCAATAGAAGCAGTAGCGAGAGGTATAACATTGGAATCTGTCTATATCTTGCTAAAATCATCAATATTTTTTTTAACATATTAATAAAATATTTCTGGTGTCAGTAAAGAAAAGAGCTAGGACTCTTATAGGGGCTTCTTAAACACATACTTGTGATACATTCAAACACTGTTCTTAGCTTTTCACTCTGCAATGTGATGTGAATCCATGAAATAATGAGAAGTTTGTTCTATGAGGAGCAGCAGAACTCAAAACCATATTTTGTCTACACAAGTGGGAAAATGAAAATAATTAACTCCTTTGTTTAGTATTGGGATTGACCTCAGAAACCTTGCTTTACATTCAGATCCTAGATATTTGTTAATATATTTTTATACCTTTTCATAGTGAGTCTCAGTACAAATGTATATGAAATATGCTGTGAGACATGCAAGGCATCCTTCACAATAGGTGCTACAGTCTGCTGTTTCCGCCATTTCAAAATGTTGATTCAATCTTTCCATTGTAAACTCAAAGGTTTGCCGATCTATCTGTAATAAGTAATGTGTATTTTATAGGATTATAAAATATGCTAGAATAAATAATATTTACTCGAGGCCAGTTGTGGTGCAGGGGCACAGTGTGTCTGTTAATATGATTGGTTGTGGGTTCAATGCCCACTCCAAGAAATTAAATATTTATGTCCATATATATTTTCATTTCTTCTCTTTGGTATCCAGGCAAAGCGCGGTGTTAAGTTCTGTCACTCCACCCACAATGTCTCCAGAATTTCATGGAAAGTGGGAAATGGAGTTTCTTAACTCTAGTTTCCTTCTGCCTTCCTTTCTGTGTGTCGGATACAGTGTGCAGCTGATTTTAATATTCACTAATTATTGTTATTTATGCATTTAAGCATAAATAAATAGATTTTCTATTTGTTGCTCTTACATTTTTCATAAATTATTGATTGATATAAAAAATTTAATATATTAATTATTGACCTAAATATACATACAGACAAGGACAATTTTGTGTAGTAATATTTTTAAACTTTTAATTATTATTGTCGTAATTGAAACAACACAATGAAATGAAATCGAAAAAACAATATAGGCATATTTTTTGTAATATCTATTATTCTTATCATCTAGTCACCCAAGAAGTCATCAAGGCCATTAAGGCGTGTTGACATTAGATAAACAATAAACTTTCACTTACTCTGTCTTCTAATTCAGGAGGAAATCTCGTTTGAAATTTGACGGCAGTGCCCTCTGAATAGTCTCTTTGTATGAATATTTTAATGCCTTGTTGTGTAGGGGTTTGCTGCGACCCGGGCGTATTAGGCCCTGACGGAATTCTGTTATTCGCCATAGCAGTGTTCTACTTTACTAAACAATGTGAATTACAGACACACAATGAAATCACTAAATGCACAAGGAATACATAATCTTATTATTTATATATAGTGGCCGTAATAAAGTAATGTAAGCGTATTTAATAAAACAAGAAATAGATTGTCGTGATTTCTAAGGAAAACTGACGGTGACGTATTTCATGGTGGTGGATTGACAGTGACAGCTAAGGATTGTTTATGGTATGGGCGCCATTGTTTATAGACAATTTCGTTTAAAAATTGTTTTTATATCCAAACCATACATTATAATACAATATTATCATTATCCTATTTTTATTTATTAGAAATAATCATATCTTTTAAAATACATTTGCCTATATGAATTTTTATATTCCTCGGTGTCATCTTTACTATCTTTACTATACGTTAAGACAATATACTGTTTTAAAAATATATACATAAAATTATAGTTGTAGTATATATCTTTAAACTGACAAAACACAAATATTATATAAATTTTTCAAGCAATTTTTGAAAAAAAAAATCCTTTGAAGTATTTTTTTTTATATTTTGTTGCGCTTAATTTTTAAGTTATAAAACATGCATTTCTTAACATATCAAACGCAAGACTATTTAATAAAACAGGACAAAGTGCAGCGTTGAGCTCCGATGTCTCAAAAATTCGCCGGAAACTAGTAACAGAATATCTCAACACTGGGTCCCCTTTGCCTACCCTGCAATATGCGTGGTACAGCATGAAGTTGAAACAACATACATAAAAAATACTTTCTCTTGTCTAACCCAAATTAAATAATAAAATCAATTAATTCTTGTAGCCTATAAAATATGAAAAAAATTAAGCTTAAAAGGTGTCTTAATTGATTTACGTTCGTAAAACTGTCACTCCTTTAATATTCAGCGGTCGATCGAAGCGAAATCGGCCTAAATAGTTTGCCGTCTATTGGGCGTTAATCAATGGATTATTCTGAAATAATTTTGAAACGTATCATACCAGCTTACTGTTTTTATATTCTCCATATTTTGGCAAACAACTTATTATTTTTTTAAAACTATTTTTTTATTATTTTAAACGTTCATTCTTTGTGATGTAAATAGAATTAGTAACTGACTTAAGGTAATTTAAATTGCATTCAGGCAAAATAAAGCCTTTATTTTGACTGGAAAGCTATACGACTATAGATTTTGTATATGTACTACACAAAATATCTTTTATTAATATTTAAAATAATTTAACATTTGTGGTATGAAATAAACGAATGATATAACTTATACTATTTAAATTTAAACCATAATTAATAATTTATAAAATCAAAAAAATTATAAAAGTACATTTTTATTTTAATACAGAAATCTTTTTATTTAATACTTTTGATGCGATACACATATGTTAAATAATGTGTAATGTATGTGTGTGATAAAAAATATTGAAACTGAGAAAATTTAAAGCTTTTTGACATACTAATGTGGTTTTGTGATTGTTATTCCACGTGGAAACATTAAAGTACTGTAATAGTATAAGGAAAGAATATATCAAAAGTTCGCAATATGTACAAGCATACACGTGACATGTAATTGACTGTAGGTTCAATTTTCACTACAAAATAAAAGAATGAGCAACATTAGACATGGATATAAAAAAAAATCGGAAATAAAATAAAATATTGCAAGGCCGTCGTGGCGCAGGAGTACAGCGTTTGACTGTAAACACGTCCGACACGAGTCCCGTCACTCTACACACAATGTCTCGAAAATTTTGCGGAAAGAGGGTTCAGTGTCAATTTTTTCTATATGGATACATCCTATGTAAAAAAGGACAAGCGCTAGTCGGGCTCGCCCACTGAGGGTTCTGTACAAAAATTGGAGGTCTCGAGCTTTTTCTGAAATTCATGCTTAACTTAGCCAGAGCCCTTTCATTTGACATTTCACTTGAACTAGCAGCTTTAATACCAATTTTTGTTCCCTTTTTAAGGGTATTATTTTTTAGAATTTAACCACAAGCAGCCATATCTTTTTTTTATGTAAATCGAGAATTAATATTTTTTCAGGAATTCATGAGACCATAAATGTAAGTATATAGTTTGAATTTCAACTCGATATATCCAAGCGTTCCTGAGATAGAGGCTCTTAACAGACAGACGACGAAGGACAACAAAGTGATTTTATAAGACTTCCTTTTTTCCTTAAAATATACAAAACCTTAAAAATATATATCTTTATTTATATATGATCTTAGAAGCCAGAAGGCACAAGATCATGGCTAATTTAGAAAATGTTTTTGTTTGATTATATTGTATTATTATTGCTGTTAACGGGTATTTTATTTTGAGTATTAAAAAAAAAAAACTCAGATACTCGTATAGATCCTATATATAGATTATCCTCGTTCAAAGTACTGAAGTATAAAGAAATAAACCCCTTCATTCATAAAGCAAGAATCGCAACCAAGTTAACCCCACAATTAACATTCGAACCAGCTCCAACCTCCGAACAAAACCAAACCTTTGCCTATTACCGCTATTCGACCATTATATAAAAGAAAGTGACACCGTCCATTGCGTTCGCATTCCTTACGTAATAACGACACATTTCTTATTAATTAATTATTCGAGTCATATACAACAGAGTGAAAGATGTCGACGCAAAACGGATGCGACACAGCGTGAACTGAGTATGAAGTTGGTATGAACTATGGAACGAACAGCTGATAGTTCTTTTGTAGAGGTGACCTGGTTTAAAAGACTTGGAATCTAGCTAAAACTGGAGAGCGGAGTGTCTTGGCACTGGGTTCGATCCGCCATGGTCCTTTTGCACAAGCAAAGCTCATTAATCTAAATAAAATTATATTTAGTATAATAAATTACAAATCTTTGTAAAGTTTTCTAAAGTGCAATAATTTGGTTTTAAAAATATATGCATATAATATATTTCCATTATATAGTTAAGGTGAACAGATGATTTTTCTACGGTAGAGATGACCTGGTTAACTTTTATCTTTCAGATTGAGTATCTTCGTGTAATTTCTCCCGTCTGGCCTGTTTTTAGGTTTCCGTTCCTTTTAAGGAAAAAAGGAACTCTTATAAGATCACTTTGTTTTCTGTGCATCTGTCTGTCTGTCTGTCTATCTGTTAAGAGCCATTATCTTAGGAACACTTGAAGATATTGAATTGAAATTCAAACCATATACTTAAATCTATGGTTTCTTAATTTTCTGAAAAAACGTATTTCTACATTTACTTAAAAACATATATATGGCCGTTTATATAGCAAAAACGCGTATTTCGACCTTATAAAGGGAATGTTAAAGGGAATTTGGCAGCTAGCATCTACATGTTGTACTAGTTCAGTAAAAAATTTGAAAACTATACATATGTGGTTAAATCCTAAAAAATAAAAGCCTTAAAAAAGGGGCAAAATTTAGTATAAAAGCCGGCTTTGCCTCGTTATCAGAGCGAAGCAATGAAAAATAGATTAAATATTTCATTTCCTAGAGTGAGAATCGATCTCACAACCTGTCACATTTACAATCACACGCTTGTGCCCCTGCGCCACGATGGCCTCAATTTCATTTTTAATTAGCTTTGTTACATAAAGCATATAATATCTTACAAATTCAAGGCACTTAGATCAATATTAAGAGCTTCCATGTATTTATGTTATAAAGTTTAATGAGATCATTTTATTGCAATGGGCAGTGTTACATATATCAGAGCTGTCAGAATAATATAATATCAAGACTTTTTTGACATTATTCTCCACATAATGGGGTCGTATCTGGAGAATAATGATTCTTGATATTACCTTTTTTCTAAGAGTTCTGCTTTATGTAACCTTAGGTTCCCAGGTTCCCTCTTGCCTATAAGTCCGATACCGAGTGAAGCTTCACTTTATATGCGGCAACACTTTTTCACTCACTTAAATATGATGTAATGAATATGTATATTGATTCTTAATAAGTTATTTAATATTTTATTGATAGTTAATAATTCATTCTAATAAAAGAAAAGTCTATCCATATATTAAGATGCATGTAAACATACATATGATACCCCTGACGCTATTACTAGGCCAGCGTCAATGTTTGTTTTTGTTACCATTTTAATGGCCCATTAAAGGAATTTACGCATTTAGCAGTTTTGCATGTCATCGATTTTAGGTGTTCTTATTATTTACAATAGAATGCATCTTGGAATTTTATAGTTAAAAGTTAAATACTATGCTTTTAAAAATCAAATTTCCACTATAATAATTTTAAAGTGCAATAAGTTTATTTTTTTTGCTAATACTATTAATTTAGTTTAAAAGATATATTTCATATCTATTGTTATATCTACTAAAATGGTATGTATTCAATCCATTTTGCATACTGTTGGTTCAAATTAACAGATTTCAGTAATATAATATGAGTAACACCAAAATATCAAATGGAAAATTTACAAGTAAAAGTTATAATTTCATTACATGGTATTAGATTTCATTTTCATATGATATCCCTTATCTAATTAGGAGGCGCTTTAACAGCGACAGTTTTCCAATACAATGTCGTTACCACTTAAAATGTACCACGTTCCATCGCAAACGTACCGCCGTTGTTAGCACCAAAGCGCATTCGTATCCCACATCACGTATTAATGCTCGTATATAAACTAAGCCCTGGACTACCCTAACATACATTGTGACCGATAGACGGACGGCAGTAAGACGCTCCTGCCGTCAAACCAACAGTGACCAAATAAACAGTGCAATATGTTTAAATTATTTGTGATATTGTCGATAGCGGCATTCGCCAGTGGCCAGTATTCGGCTTCGAGGCTCGTGAGAAACATTTACAATGAATGTTTGAGTCAATATTCGGTGGAGTGTGTTAAGCCGAGGGCTCTTGAATGGATTTCCCGTGTGGCTAACGACGATGAGATCAAGATCACGGAAAACCTATCAATCATCAAGAATGCTGAAATCAAAGAAGAACCTGTCGACCCCAGAATGGCCAAGGATCCAGCATTCGCGATCATTGACAAAGTAGACCGCTTCATTGAAACCCATGCAGTGAGAGTGAAAGTACCAGAAGAAATCTCCAACAGTGCTGCATCTGAATACGTGCCAAGATCGTTGATAGCTGATCTTCCTTCTGAATTGGATATGTCTTTGGATGGAGAAGATGAAGTCGATACCTTCGAAGGCAGAAAGAAGAAGATCAAGCTCCCCAAACCTTTGAGAATCAAGAGCAGTGCGTTTCATGTTCAAAATATTTTGTAATAATAAAAATGTTTTTAGGTTCTAATATTTTAATAATTTTTCCAGAACATGGTTTCATCAAGAAGGTGCTCCTTCCTTTCCTCCTCGGTTTGAAATTCAAGGCTTCAGTTTTAGTTCCCCTCGCACTTGCTATGATCGCCTTGAAAACATGGAAGGCCTTGACTCTTGGTCTCATTTCTTTGGTCCTGTCTGGTTAGTATTTAAGATAAACTTACTATGTGTATATTTATCTG
Organism: Heliconius himera; assembly: GCA_021202915.1. NCBI lineage: Eukaryota > Metazoa > Arthropoda > Insecta > Lepidoptera > Nymphalidae > Heliconius > Heliconius himera. Next base: position 247,938 of record JAJHJA010000246.1, read on the forward strand.
TACACTTTGTGAACGAAAAAGTAATTTATTTTATTAATTTTTCAGGTGCTATGGTCATCTTCAAGTTCACGAAACCAAAAGTTGTTAACTACGAAGTGATCCACTACCCACAACACCACGTCGAGCACCATGTCGACCACCATGCTCCAGCTTGGGACGCGCACGGTCCCTACCAAGCGAGGTCATACGAAGACGCCCACGAAATCGCCTACTCCGGACAAATCTAACCAAATATTATACATAAGATGGACCTCTACCTAATTTATTTATTTAATTTATTTATTTGTAATGTAAATAAAATGTATTATTAAGTTTCAATTTTAATTGAGGGTGATCTTTTAATTTTTCCTACTCCTCATGATGATAAATTTATTGATAAATAAAATCTAAGTTCGTTTAAACATTAAATATTCTGCACGAGTAAAGGACGAAATTCTTGGAGCTCATTTGAATAACAGTGAAAAGTCGAAAGTTAGAATGAAATAAATTAGAAAATGTCTAAAGCTCACTTGAAAAACTTTTATCTTAAAGACTTTTAATATACAATAATAGTACAAATTACATTATTTAACTATATTATTTAAAAATCACTATTCAATTCTGGTAGAGATTGCTTAAAGCAATAAGACCGCCTTTGCATACGTGTTTTTTTTTTATTTATGTTCTTCATTTTATATACTTATTTGTTTTATGTGTGCAATAAAGTTTATTCTATTCTGTTCTATTCTATTCAATATCAACTTAGTATTTTAAAATATTTAATACTAGTATTTTAAAATATTTAACTAATGAATAAAATTGAAATAGTTAAAATACAAATTTTATTAAAACATTCCAATATCATTGTTGTTTGTGTTGTTTGATAATTATGCTGAAACTATTAGGACACTAGCAAGATTTCACACACACACGATTTACCTGTACATTTTATATAAATATAAGATTTCATTTTACGATAACTACTCCAGCGTCTCTGTAATTAACCTGATTGTCTTCACTCCTTGCATTTAAATTATACACTTTCAAGCGAATATTTCTCCTATTATTTCTTAAGTCACGTTTTAATTTTTCTGAAGAATTTTCATCTAAATCAAAGTTACTTACATTTTTCATTCTGCTATAAGTTATTTTATCAAAAGTTGAATTAAATAAGGCACTGAGATCTGTTAAAATTAAGTCACTTTTGTCCGAAGATGGGTTAGTTGATTGGTGTATTTCTTCTACACGTTTTAAGTCCGTATCGTTTCGTATACTACTTTCATCCGAATTATAATTCAAGGCAGGACGCAGTTCATCCGGCCTCGGTAAAAGTATACTATTAGAAAACGTATTGAATACCTTTGAATGTTTTAAAGGATTCATTTTGTAAATATTCAGAAGTATGTTGAAGTTGTCCAAGTTGGCTCTTTTATGCCTGCTTATTCCAGTAATTGTAGAAACTGTTATCTGAAATATTATTAATTTAACCCATTAGTCTGTTAAAGTGCAGTTTTAAGTTGCGCGACTCCACAAACATTATCTCGAGCGGAGTGTTTTAACACTTTGACTTTCCTACAAAGACGAATGGATGCAGCATGAAGCTGTTCAAAAAAAGTATAATTAAAAGATGTTATAAAAATCTTACCAAGGGTAAAATTGAAACTAACTTTAACAGTATACTAGAAATTTTCATTGTTAGCTGCACAATTTTAAGTCATTAGGTCATATCACTCGAATTGCTGATGTTTACAAAGAACTGTAGCTTTATCGGCATAGTTTTCAATAGAAATTTTACAAAACTAGACTAATGTCGAGGTAAATGTAGTTTTTCGATGAATTGCAGGCTAAAAAACATGAATTTTTACCATTTTATGGTTTTGAGATGTTTTATTAAATAGTAATAAAAATGTTTTAAAATTAGTGGTTAACTGTAGGTGGAGTGAAATTTTTTGGGAAGGTAAATCTATGCTTGGGGTCTACTTTATTAGTATATAAATATCAAAAGGTTTACTTTAACGGCTTACATTATTTTTCTTTATCTTTAAAATAATTTAAAATAGCATGCAATTCTAATTGTGAATTATAATTTACGATTGACATATGATATGACTGCATTTTTAAATGAAACACTTTTAAGTGTGTTTTACTATAAATATTTTTTTGAGGTTTTCAATTTCTCTTTAACTTGATGCTGGATATAGAAGGGTAGACAAAAGGAACCCAGTGTTAATATTATACACTCCGTTCTCTTTTAATTTTAACGTACCTTATACGATGTCCCACTTATAGCAATGTGCCAGGGAAAACCTTAATAATATTTATATATGTTGTACCAACAATTATAGATAGCGTGGGCGATGGAATGAACAGACTCTATTCCACTCCACCACGTTAGCTTCTTTGTTTCAAAATCAAGTTATATAATATGTCAATCACAAACATACACATTGTCACGTTACGTTGTAAATACAATTTGAAAAAAAAACTGAACTACAAAGAAACAAAAGAAATTCACTGTTTTCTTGCATTCCTTTCATTTCGTAAACAATTCATTTGATAATAGACGGGGAAAATATCCTATAAAAGAATTTATTGTGTTGTCAGACTTATAAAATTATTTTGCAGGATTTTTATGGAAAAAAAGAGGAGGTAAGCGAGCGAGCGAGATTGCGTTATAGTAAGCGGTTGTGAATGCGTTGCCGAAATTGAGGGTGAACTTCTCTGCACCCTGTACACTCGATATGTATAGGTGATTTTTATTTTTTTTTAGGTTCACGCTGTATCCTGCACAAAACAGGGTAGGCAGAGGGAGCCTGGGAAACTAGTGCTAAGACACCCCGGGAAACTAGTGCTAAGACACTCCGTTCCCTGTTTCCTCCGTTTCCGTTAATTCTTGTAAGTGGCAGAGCTCAATCTCGGAACTCGGCGTCACGATGACTTCGATATCATTAAGGAAAACCACGGGAAAGACTTTCTTCTAATATACTTTTTTGGAGAAAGTGTTCTTTTCAAGCATTGTCAAAATTTTCTTCCTTTGGGCCACAATTTATACAGTTAATAAATGCAATACCTTAAGAATAATTATCATGTCACAAATGGCAACATTTTTATCTTTAAAAGCAAATATAAGTACTATAATAGTAGCATAAGCATCACTTCATTACCACATAATGGAGTGTCTTTGGTAAGTTTACCTTTTCTATATAGGCAACTTAATTTTTATAGTCTTGGAAAAATTCAAGCTGCTTGAAAAGCTTATGTTAAGCTTAAATTTTTTTTTATATTTAAAATACTGATAGTAATGCTCTACCACTTCACTGCATATACAAACACAACTGTATCTCGCCTGAAGCAGAGTAGTCAGAGAAAGTCTAGTGTTAGGACTCCGCTCCGCTACCCACTTCCCGCCGAATTCTGTAGGCATTGTGTGTAAAGTTGCGAAACTGGAATTAAAAAAAAAAATATAAAGAAACAATAGTCACCAAATTCATTTAATTTCAGGTTAATTATAATTATATGGCCTAAAATCGTTCTATCATATAGAGCCGTACAGTGGGACGCTCCACCTATAGAAAAAGAGCATGACCCCACACGTTATACGTCCACTTCATCACCATTCTTACAAGGAACCGATGTAAGAGTACCATATGAATACGAAACACCGGATTTTCGGGTAGAGGAACCTTTCTTTTTGCCACATCTTGAGGGCTGGTATGGAGAAATGTTAAGGCCTTATAGGGCATCCCCACATTATAAGGCTACCATTCAATGGTCGACTACTGTAAGTATTGTTTATGCTTTTCATTACAAATCTCCTATTGGATAAGGTTAGCCATAGAGAACTCAGTGTTAAGACACAATATATTCTTCATTTCGAGGCCGGTCGTGGCGCAGGAGCACAAAGTGTGACTGTAAACGCGACTGGTTGTGGGTTCGAACCTCAGTTGAAAAATTGAATATTTATTTAAATGTATATTTTCATTTCTTCGCTCTCTTGTAGAGGCAAAGCACGGCGTCGACTTCGTCACTCAATACGCAGGTTTCCGGAATTCGGCAGAAAGTGGTCAACGCACTGTCTTAACACTTCCCTTTGCCTACCCTGCTGTGTGCGGTATAATTTATGTTCATTTGTGTGTTTGTTGTGTGTAAATAAAAAAATGCGTTTCAATTTATGAACAAAAAAACTAACAAATAAAACATTAATCCTACTAGTATATTATACTATTTTATTAATTCAAATAATTTTATTTTCAAGATTATTGAACACATTAAAATCATAATTGGAACTTTACGTTATAATTTATGTACAATTTAGCTATGATATAAGTTTACGCGGGCGAAGCCCGATGTGTGTCTCTTGTTAATTATAATTTCACAAAAAGCGCGAGATCTAAACGTACCTAAACATACTGGAGTGGGATCCAATAACAACACAAACAAGCTGTAACTAATGGCTTAGTGGCGAGAGCGCTTGAACGTTTTCCAAACGACGCTGGTTCAAATCCGAATAAATTGATTTTTTTATACATTTTCTAAAAATATCTCATATTTTCTTAAAAAAAATTACAGTACTCTGCCAGATATATCGGGTGCTACTGTACCACAGTGTACAAACGTTTGATTCCACTCGCCGGCTGCGCCCTTATCACATCGCGGCACATTCTGACCACGGCAACGTCAACTCATCTAATACTGCAAGATAAATACGATTTTCCAATATTAGAAAATGTTCTGGGAGCATGGTACGATACAAACCATAACAATTTTAACAGTTCTATGTATTTGTCACCAGCACGTATACATTATCATCCTTTGGTGAGTATTTTTTGAATTTATTATTATTTATCGGTTTCACGCTGTATCCCGCACACAGAATGGTTGCAGGCTAGGAACCTAGTGTTAAGACACTCCGTTCCCCATTTCTCTCGAATTCTGGAGGCATTACGTGTTTATTGACGGAACTCAACAACAAAGTGAAAAAATGAAAATATTAAATATTTCGTTCCCTCGAGTGGGAATTAAACGAAGAGCGAAGTAGGAATTTGAATTTTAAAAATAAGTGGTAGTGGTGGCTCATGTCGCGTTTGCGCCCATGCACCACGACTTATTATTAAAATTCAAATACTCTTTACTATACTTTTCTAATACTTTCAAAACTTACAATGAACAAAAAGGTACTATAGGCTAGGAAGTCATTTATGTTGAATCGCTGAACTTCTCGTTGACTTACAATATTGAAATTGGTACGGAACCCTTGGTGAGCGAGTCCAACTCGTATTTGACCGTTTTTTTTAGTTACATAATATTTTCTTTGAATGATTAGATTGATATATCTTCACTTTTTCAATTCAGTAGTAATACAACTAGTGTATATAATTGAAATCTAGTGAATAGGCTTGATGACAGCTAGTATAAGTTATTAAAATTATTTGTTTAATTAATGAAACCCTATTAATAAATTTAAAAAACTCGCATTAATTTTATTATTGTGAAATATTAATAATTATTTAGAAAATATAAAACTACAAAATAGGCTTCCGCTCTGACTATTTACGTCACGCCTTGGTAAGCCAACGAATTGACACTTCGTATTGGTTTGGTTTGGTTCTTCGATTATGGCGTTCCGAGCGTGCCAGTAGAGCACATATCACTTCGCCAATGTCACGTTGTATGGAGAAAACACGAAGGAGGTTGTACGGTAAAAGAGATAATGTTACACAATAGGAGAATGCATGTTAAAAAAAAAGATCCAGTTAAAAATTGCCTTCACCTATAAAAAAATAAGTAAAATTAATATATACATTACATACCTAACATAGATGGTTAGTAATAAGAAATATAATACAAAGATGTTAACTTACAATTTAATTTTGTTATATCTAATATATTTACATAAAAATTTACATAGAGGACTAAACACAAACATTAACAAACATTGAACATTAAGGGGGCGGGGAACTTTATGAGGAAGGACATCATATAAGGGATGGATCAACTTAGGGCAAGTGAAAAGTATATGAGGAGGGGAACCGTCGTCTAGACCACATTCACACAGTGAGTGGTCCCTGACCCTGATCTTAGCTAGGTGCACAGGTGTACATGCATGTCCAAGGCGCAAGCGACAAATAGTTGATATAATCCACCGTTCAGTAAATCTTTGAGAAAAAAACCAAGGTCGCCTGGGAATGTTAGGTTGAATGGCAGCATAAAACTTACCTTTCTGAGATTTTGACAATTCCCAGAATTCAGACCATGACACATCCAAATGAGTTGATGCAAGAGACAACATATCCTGGGCCGAAATAGAAAAATGATCTAAATTACCACACTGTATGGCTAATTTTGCACACGAGTCTGCAGATTCATTCCCACTTATTCCAGAATGCCCTGGAATCCATGCCAAAGTAACATCCAAACCCTTTAAATAGCATGAGTACAGTTCTTCACGAATCCTTAAAATAATTGAAGACCTTAATCTACTATGAAATGGATTTCCCTTTATAGCCAGTATGCAGCTTAAAGAGTCAGTACAAATGACAGTCTGTTTAAAGTCGTGGGAATCTGTGAACCGGATTGCTTCTAACAAAGCAACAGCCTCTCCAGTAAACACAGATGATTCGGGAGGACATTTATATTGTAATATAATTTTGAATTTTGGTATCCAGCAAGCTGCACCAACACAGCTCTCCTTTGAAAGCTTTGATGCATCTGTAAAGATGAGGATGTGATTTGAAAAATTTTCATTTACTATGGATTGAAATTTTGTGTTGGTGTCAGCAGCTCCCTTGGTTAGACCAAGATTAGTGATAACAGAAGGATGGTGCACTAGTGCCTTATAAGGCGTACAGAATAAGGGATTAGTTGGATAAGAGGACAAGGGATGAGGAAGGGAGGTAAATCTCAAGAAACTATTGAGCAAGTAGGGTAGGGGACCGCTCCGAGGGATGAGGTCAGCTAAATCAGATAGCTTAGACCATAGGGGGTGGGAAGACAGCTGTAACATTTTACCAACAAACCGATCAGATAGGAATTGGCGACGGATAGGAAAAGGTGGATCTACACACTCCACCTGCAGTGCGTTGGTGGGGGAAGACTTCATTGCACCTATAATAATTCGTAGGCATTTGTATTGGATTCTATTGAGTTTTTCAGTAGCAACTTTATTAAAAGGGTCTAAAACAAATAATCCATAGTCAATGTGACTACGAATTATGGCATTGTACAGTAGTTTTAGAGTATAAGGGTGTGCGCCCCACCACACACCAGACACAGCTCTTAAAGCGTTAATGCCCTTTTCACATTTTTTACTGATATGTTCAGCATGTGCAATTCCGTTCAGTCTTTTATCAAGAATCATGCCTAAGAATTTAACGTTCTCTGCTAATTGAAGAGTATCATTACCTAAAATAATTTCAAAATCAGGAGTTACTCTCTTTTTGGAAAAAACTACTGCCCGGCACTTTGCTACTGATAGTGCCAAGCCATGGTTAGAGAGCCACTGGTCTAGATAGCGTAAAGCAGTATTTAAGCGGTAAGTGATGTCCTCCACAGATTTTGAGCTGTAGTAAAGGACGATGTCGTCAGCATACTGAAGGATATTACAAAAACTATTGACAGACAATTCGAGGTCATGAGTATATAAGTTATACAACATAGGACTGAGAGCGGAACCTTGAGGCAAACCTTTCCAGACAAGTCTGGGAGGTATAGTAAGCAGCGGATGTTTTACAGATATCGATCTACCGGTCAGCAGATTACATATGAAATGAGCCATCCTCGGCGGAATACTCAGCTGGTGCAACTTCTGCCTGAGTACCGGAAGAAGAACATTATCATATGCAGATGCAACATCTAGAAAAACACCAACCAAATACTCTCCTTTGGCATATGCTCGTCGAATGTCTGTAGTAAAAACACTGAGACTATCTGTGGTACTCAACCCCTTTCTGAAGCCAAATTGAGAGGGAGCTAAGATGTTTCTACTTTCCACTATCCACTCCAGACGATTTTTTAAAAGCCGTTCCATAATTTTTGATAAAGCAGAAGCTAGAGCAATGGGTCTGTATGAGTTAGGATCAGAAGGACATTTTCCAGGTTTAAGGATGGGAATAACATTTTGGGACTTCCAGGACTCGGGAATGTTACCTGATTGAAATATGTTATTGATCAAGTTTAAAAAGTGAAGCTTAGACTTCTCATTTAGTCTAGCAATAAAAGAGTAAGAGATACAATCCTCACCTGGGCTAGTATCTCTTAAATCCGTTAAGACATTTTTGAGTTCTTCGAACGAAAAACTAGCATCCATTTCATCCAAAGATTCAATCAGAGGGGATACAAATAAATCACAAGATGGTACAGAGGGAGGAGCCAGTTTGTTAGCAAAATCATTAAGCCACAAAGAGGGATTATTTGAACTAGGACTGGGACTGCTGTTAAGAGAACGGCGAAATCTCTTAACATTTGTCCACACAAGGGAGGAAGGAGAGCAAGGACTAAGGGATTCACAAAAATTAGTCCATCCAAGTTTTTTCTTTTTCCCAGTCAAGTTTCTAAACTTCGCATCTCTGCGCTTGTACTCAATGTAATTCTCCATAATCATACAGGCAGCATATGACTCCTCGGCAGATGTTCGCCGATCGACAGAATCAGAGCATTCCTGATCCCACCAGGGATTGAAATGCATCCAATTCTGAATGGAGTGTTTTTTAGGGATGTGCAAGTCAGCTGCAGACAAAATGGCAGAGACAAAACGATCATAACAAAGAAAGATATTCTCAAAATTACCGAACTCAGGAAGATTGCCCAACATGCAATCCACAGAGTCGGCGTAATCATTCCAGTTGGCTTGCTTCAAGTTATATTTAGAGGCAGAGTTAAGAGGGGGAGAAGGGGGATGTCTATTATGTATAGAAAGGAGAATAGGGAAATGGTCACTACCATGGGTAGAAGGAAGAACAGACCATGATAGCTGGGAAGCAAGAGAAGGAGAAGATAAGGAAAGGTCAACAGCAGTCCTAGGATTCTGATTTGGATTAACCCTACGAGTCGGTGAGCCATCATTGAGAATGCAAAGAGATACATCATCAATCATGTCTACCAACGAAGGCGAAAATCCATCACAGTAATAACACCCCCACAAAGAGTGATGAGTGTTAAAATCCCCTAGGACCAACACAGGACTAGGAAGTGAAGAGATAATAGACTTAAGCTCAAGGAAAAGAGAGGAAGAGGGATGAGGTATATAAACGGACAAGAAGGAGATATTGAAAGCCCTCACAGCAACAGCATTAATCTGTTGACTGTGAGGAGGGATAGGAATAAGGGAATAAGGAGAGGAGTGCTGGATAAGGATAGCACAACCTCCATACCCGTCATTTCTGTCCTCCCTTAAACAGGAGAAACCTGGTACCCTAAAGCGGGAATCAGGCAACAACCATGTTTCTGAGAGGGCAATAATGACAGGATTATACAAAGAAATAATATAAAGTAATTCGTGCTTTTTGGCACGAATACTTTGACTATTCCACTGTAGGAAGTTCAGTGGCTCCATTGTTTAATATTTTAAAGATTGTTAGTAAGTTTTTGGCAACGTTGGACGGTATGGGGAGTTCATCAGCGGTTTGAAAGATGCTCACAAGGGTTTCAGTTAGTGCAACCAATAGATCTTTTCTAGACTCTATTGGACTGTCAACACCTTGATTTAGAGCACAACCATTAGGAAGGGAAGAGGGACAATTGGCAGTTATGGCTTGATGAGCTTGTCTGTTATATCCCTTTGCTAAAGGAGCGCGGGGACGGGGAGACTGGAAAACTGTCTTTCGGTATGATTTATACGGAGTGACAGGGGCTGATGGTATTGGTGATAAGGGGGTTGAGTGAGCGGGAGGAGCAGATATTTCCTTAGCCATGTCAGCATAGGATCTGCGGACAGGAGGAAAACGAGCGGAAGCCTCTATATATGATATACATTCCTGAGACATTGTAATTTTGATGGACTGTTGCCTTGCAAACTCAGGACAGTCCTTGTCTGTTGCAAAATGTTTACTTTCACAATATAAACATAAAGAATTTTCCCTACTAGTGTCACATGCATCACCATTATGGAACTCAGAACACTTATAACACCTTGGCTTCGATCTGCACTGTGATTTTACATGACCAAAGCGACAGCAATTAAGGCATTGGATGGTGGGATATTTGTAGGGTTCGACTGGGAGGGAGGAATGGTACGAAAAGACCCTTTCAGGCAACATTTGACCACGGAATGTAACTACAACCGACTGAGTCGGGACCCATGTAGTCACACCCTCACTGACACACTTTCTATTTAAACGTCTCACTTTCATTACCTGTACACCACCTGAGGGAAATTCTAATGAACTCACAAATTCATCCAAAGAAAAATCTACTGGAACATCTCTTACAATACCCATTCTAGTAATATTGAAAGTTGGGATAACAGCAACATATTTACATAGACTAAGAATGGGATTGGATAAAAATAAATTCGCTGCAGTAGCTGTTGAGAACTCAACGCTAATTTTGTTGCGACCAATGTTTTTCACACCATCACTGGTGATATTTGAAATTTTATTTATATGTAAAAATTGGCCAAATTTAATGGCTTTAATAGATGTTCCAGCTGCAGGGTCTGGAGTTTCCCTCGACACGTACACTAAGAAAGGGCCTTTGTCCGTATCAAGATAGGACTTAGGACTTTCAGAAAAGGAAGGATGGACATATAAATTCTGAATAGACGGAGTCGCGGTAGCAGGATTTATAATAGTTTTTTTTATGGTTTCATTATTATTAGAAGGTGGGTCACCACCTTGTCTTTTACGCGATGTCGAGTTTAAATCGCCTATGCCACCTCCAGGGTCAGGGGGATCGGGCGGATGCTCAGCATCCATTTTAAAACTTAACCTTTAACCTTACCTTATAATATAACTAATCTACTGACAAAAACACCACAAACACTCACACCAACCTAATAACTAAGAAATACAGATCTTTTATTTAAAAACCGCAATTTGCACTAAAAATTTGTGAAAAATAACACAAAAATAAGAATCCCTCACTAACACGTGTGTTAACCAAAACAAACGTCAGCAAAGTCCGGCAATGAAATCCACTTCGTATTGTATACAACCCAATAGTGTTGACAGATTACTAAGACTTGACGTCACAAACGACTTTATGACATTCTCACCTGTTTGGTTTGGCAATTTTTAAATATATAATTGCAGAAATATCCGTTGTAATTATAATAATATATTCCTCAATATTATAGAGCAGTTTTCCAAAATCTGTCATTATATATACTCTCCTTAATTCGAGTGGAAATTGAGACAGCTTGTGTTTGTAAACGTAATAGTAGCGACTATTGCGTTTACAAACACAAGCTGTCCCACTGCGCCAATATAGGCTAAATTTTAATAAAGTAAATAAATAGGCAATTTAATATATGTATCTATTAATAATACATGTTTTTATTTTCCAATAATAAAAGATTTAAAACTTTCATATTTCAGTGGCATTATCCTGAGAACGTGAACCGTTCACATCCATTTTCTGTTACGTTCGATCTCGCCGTGTGGGCCTCTACATATACCGTGTTTGGATATTATTGGAACGCAAACAGTGCTTACCTTTGTTTGAGAGCTACTTCACATGCGTAATATTAAATATATTTTTGTAATATAAAAACTACTTAAGAATGCTTTTTTAGGGTTCCGTACCTCAAAAGGTAAAAACGAAACCCTTATAGGATCACTTTGTTGTTTGTCTGTCTGTCTGTTCGTCAAGACTATTTATCTTATCATCGTGATCATGTAGAGGCACTAAGCTGAAGCTAATATCAAATATTCCGTTCTACGGTCCCTTGAAGCGCAGAAAGATAAAAATCAAGCTTTTAAGTTAATGCAATCCAAAGATACGAGCATTTTTGCTTTGATTTTGCTGTATTGTGTGCGAAAATCGAAGCGTAATCAAAACCTATAGGGTTCCTACAGTTATGAAATTCAGCATGAAGTAGGAATTTACAATAAAAATAATCAAAAAAATCTGAAATGTGAAAATTTATAGGTATTTCATAGAAAAAAATCACTATAAACTTATATTTGTTATATTGTTTGTTCATTTCATACAAAATGAGTGCAAACTTAAGTTTGTCAACTTTTATAAGTTACAGCCCTGAAGTTGGTACGGAAGCCGCGTTGGACGAGTCCGACTGGAACTTATTTTTTTTTATTATTACAATATTTATCGTCCTCTTACAACATACTTCTAAAATGAAACATAAACCTTTTTCTGGAATCATTCTATCTTGTATCTATTAATGATCTAAAGTTTTATAACTTCACTGTTTTCATAATTTATATAAAAAATAACCCTTAATTAATAAATATTTTTTTTACAGAAAAGATCAGAGACCGCCCACGCCTCCATCAGTTGAGGATTTTTTAGTAGTGGGATTTCAATTCATGTGGGCTTATAAAAGAAAACCTACGCCTTTCCACAAATACGTAGTTAGAACTAATGAGTCTTTACCAGTTTGTCCTAAGGTACATTAATATTATAATAATAAGCTGTAAACATGACAGGTTGTGGATTCGATTCCGAGTCGAGAAAATGAAATATTAAATATTTTATTTTTTTCGCTCTGGTACCAAGGCAAAAAACCGCGGCGTTGGGTTTCGCCATTTAACACGCAATGCCTTCAAAACTCAGCGGAAGGTGGAGAACGGAGTGTCTGAACACTAGCTTCCCTCTGCTTACCCTGCTATATGCAGGATACAGGGTGAAACTAAAAAAATACCTCAGTTTCACGCTGTATCCCGCAAACAGTGGTGGGCAGAGAGAACTTAGAGTTAAGACACTCTGTTCTCCACTTTCCACTGAAATCTCAAGGCATTACGTGTCGAGTGGCGGAACTTAACGCTGCGCTTTGCTTTGACACCAGAGCGAAGAAATTAAAATATAAATTTAAATAAATATTTCATTTCCTCGAACGGGATTCGGACCCACAACCAGCCGATTTTATAATAACACGTTATGCCCCTTCGCCACGACTGGCCTCCCTATTAAAACAAAAAAAACTTATACTATAAATTACAGACAAAACTAAATATTTTCAGACCGAATGGGGCTGGTTTTTATGTATAAACGGGGACTGGGCCAAATATGGTATCGATAGTGGTGCAGCAATACATCGATGTTATAAAGGCCTCACCTGGGCCTATGATGGTTTAATAGGTTTAGGAGCTTTCAGCATGAGACTACGGTCAGAAAGACTAGTACATTACTTCACTGTCATCGACACACATATAGTTCTGGACTTTTTATGGGACGCTTACGAATCGAGATTGCCTTACATATGGCTTGATGTGAGATTCAACGACACCAAATACCATGCACCCAAATTGAAACCGAATTATTTCTTAGATGTAAGCTATAAGTTGGGTGAAGAGAAATTTCCTTATGTATACACTGATTAGATTTTATTTTAAATATAATATTTATTTAATAAATGTTATTAATTAAATTAATAATGTCTTAAATAAACTTACGTAAAATTGACTTAATTCATTTTTTTTTGTAATTTTTTGTTTGATTTATTGGGCCGGATAGACAACGGTCTATCCTTATATTATAATGTATTAGGTTGCTAATCATTTACGATATCTATGTAAAGATATCTTTACTATATTGTGTGGGTTAGTTAGCGTGTGGCGCTAACGAGATGTTCGTGGATTCGATTCTCATTTGAGGTAAAAAATATTTTCATTTGCCCGCCCTAGTAAAAGAAACGGAATTCTATGCATTTGTTTCGTTTCATGTGGAAAGCGGAGAACGGAATACTTGAGACTGCTGCTTTCTGCGGGAATTTGGGTGAAGCTGAAAAATAAAAGCTGTATGCTTACAATGTAATACATTTGTTTGTTGGAAAAATATAAAAAACAAAAATAAAAAAGAAAAACCTCTTTATTTAACAAATAACATTTAAAAATAAAAATAAATAAATAATTACAATTTAAATAACGTCCTAGTGACTTGATGGCTCTAAGTTTAGCTTACGATTAAACTTCAACAACCTGAAGGATATTTAACATGTTTTGTTATTGGGCAAAGAAAATTAAATTAAAATTAAATCAACATTTGCCTTCAGTCAACAAAGCAATAAATAAATAAATAAGTTAGTCAATATAAAAGTAACACTAAAAATAGTTAAATTTTAAAATGTACAACTTATTCTAAACAGTAAATGCATTTTTTCTTTTAATATTTATTTTAAACAACAGTACAAACAATCTACATTCCTTTTTTTACTTTTTTTCTTGACTATTAATACATAATCTGAATTATTAATCTATAATTTGAAACAATTAATGTATGTCACTGTATATATAGTGACATACATTAATCTGTATTCGGTACGATATATTTTTTTTAAATCTTTATATTTTGGCTTTGATTTGTAATAAGTAATTCTGCCAAAAAGTATATTATGAACAAAAATATATTAAAACACATACCATCTACACAGACACATAAAGAAATGTAAAAGTAAAATATTTAAAATCAAGATATTAGTTTTTTTTAACTACCTTCTAATAAACCAATAATAAATGAATAAATTAATACACATTAAACGGTTGACTAATAAAATTTTAGATGTCTTATAGATAGATAAATTATACTATTATTTGGAATTAATTATTTTATTTAATAAATGCAGTTATCAATAAAAAGAAGAAATTTTATACAATTTCATTGACGCATATCCCTCTTATAGCATTGCAGGTAGCCATTTCAAAATTTTTTAAATGTTCGTGTCAGGTAAGTCTAGGTCCTTTTTAGAAGACTTAACGCATTTTACAGCAGTGGCCCCGGAAGACGTTGTCCAAATACACTGTAGTTTTTATTTCTTTTTTGCTTTTCGCTATATCCCACATCTAGCAGGGTAGGCAAAGGGAACCTAGAGTTCTAGTGTCAAAAAACTCCATTCCCCTTCCCCCATTTACGAACCATCCAGGAAGTAATTGAAATATAAACACAAAATTTAATCAAAATCAGTGCATTTGTTCTTTAGAAGTAGTGTGACAAACTCACATACACAAGAACTGTGATATAATTTCATATGTATATACCAAAATAATTATTTCTTGCTATAATCAATATTACATTGAGGATATATTGTTAGGCAGTCGTTAGATTCTTGTCCGTCTCGTGCTGCTTGTACGTATCTGAAGTATCGGAATGCCATTTTGCTTTCTGCTGGCGGTACAAGCTCACTGGAATCCCTGGAAAATAATTTTAAAAAATCAATACACGGTATATGCATACGAGCGGCCATTATGGCACAGTGGGAAAGAGCTTCACTGTAAACTGTACGGGATAGTTGTGGGTTAAATTCCCATTCGAGGAAATTAATTATTATTATTTTCTTCGCTCTGGTAATACAAATTGAATTAAATTCTTCTACTCAACACGCAGTGTCTTGAACTCGTACTGATTTTATTATTAAAAAAAAATATTTAACAGCTTTAAATGTTCCTTTTAATAATATAACAGGTTAATACTATTTTATTAAATACTAGCGGCCTGCCCGCGGCTTTGCCCGCTTGAATTAGATGATTATTCATTTAAGAAATAGAGATATTACAAATAGCCTTAATTATTAATTTATTTATTTGGATAAGTATTCACTATATTCTTTGTAAAATAACTTATATTAGCTCCTGTACAGTTTTTAAATTAATCACATATTTTAAGTAAATATATAATTGGTATACAGAATATACATAGAAAGCACGTTATTAGGCATTTTTATATAATCTATGAAATAATATCAATATTTTCGGTCAAGTTCAAGTCGTACTCATGACCCGAGAGTTTCGTACCAGTTTCAAGAATGGAGATACATCAAAAGAATAACTTATTAAAGTTGTCATTTTGTATCAAATTAAGTACAGATTAAAATTTTTACCTAATAGTTTTTTTCTGTGACACAAATACAAAAAGTTGTCAATTTTTGAAAAATTTTGGAATTTTCCTTCCTAAGGGAATATAGACTTGAACATTGAGGTATCTAACCTTTAAGCGATCTTGTACAAAATACTCTTGACAGACAGACAAACAACAAAGTTATCTTAAAAGGATTTTGAGGTGTTTTTGTACCCTAAAATACCCTTGGCACATACATACATGCAACATACAGGTGCAATAGTGCAATGCCGTTACGTTTCGCTGGTAAGTTATGAAATAATACTGCGGGATATTTTTATTAACAGTGTCAGAGCATTTTTTCTTGAGAGATTTTTTTTTAGTTTGCTCCCATAAGTTATTTTTTTATACGTTTTTTAAAAAAATATTAATAACATAAACGAACGAACGGACTGAAGAACCTATTCAAAACATTTCTTTGAATATTAAATCATTTTTACGAATTTACGAATTAAGCTAGACTGTAACGAAGGTAATTTTCGCCATCTAATGGAGTTACAATTGAACTGTAACCATTCGAACATTGTTAGAAAAATACTACTATGTTTATGTTAAATTTATTATAAGTATAGATCTGGGGGCACGGAAGTGCCCCCGCCAAGTCGAGCAAAAAACAGCGGCACGGTCGTACCATCCTTTTCTCGAAGCAATTCAGGCCATTTTCAACCCCCTATAACTTCGTTGTAGATAAAACAAGAAACCTGAATTTTCAGTAACTGATCAGGCATTATATAAACACGGTATATTTAAAATTTCAGTCAATTTGAACCAGTAGTTTAAGAATGACAGCTTGTTAAAGTTTCTAAATTTTGTCACTCACTGACTGACTCACCGATCATCAAAAGTCCAAGGCACTTCTAGCAGACATAGAAGCTTCAAATTTAGAATACAAATAGAGTTTAGTGTCTTAATCATGGGAAAACTTAAATATTTTGTAATTTCGGTCCAGTTTTCCAAATACACCAGCTGCATGAATAACTTTGTAATCCCATATAAATGTATAGGATTACAAGGTTACATTTGCAGTTAATGAATCATTATTACTGTATAATAGAAAATAATAAGTGTAGATAGGTACCAAAAAGTAGGACTCTACAAAAAGAAGTGAGATGCCATCAAAAACATCCTGTAAAAAAACCCAAGTCTCGCAGCTCAGTCTTTCTACCGTAAAAAGTTGTGAGATCCATGTAATACGAAGTCGGTTAATCTATTCAGTCTCTACTTAAAGGACCTTCTGTCTTAAGTTATTACATAAGTTATTATCATGCCAATATTAAAAATATTTTACGTTTTAAACAAATAGATCGACTTGGAGATCGCATGATTTGATTGTTAGTATGTATCACACTACACAGCACGACGGGCCAGCAACCGAATTCCTCACCAGAGTCCTTCCGAATATTATGTCTATTATGTCTTTCGATAGGTTGTGTTTTCATGCGATGTCCAAGTCGATCTATTTGTTTAAAACGTAAAATATTTTTAATATTGGCATGATAATAACTTATGTAATAACTTAAGACAGAAGGTCCTTTAAGTAGAGACTAAATAGATTAACCGACTTCGTATTAGATGGTTCTCACAACTTTTTAAGTTAAATAATAACTCAACAATATGTTTTATGCGTTATCAACATTCATTATCATATGTAGTCAATAGATATCATTCCGTATGTTTCTTTTTTTTTCAAATATAAATATCTTTAAAACTTTAAGTACATTATTTTTTGATAGAGTGTAGCAGTAACCTTTCCAAACTATATTTTTTTTATGCAAAGTGCCATCTATTTAGATGCGCCGTTTATTTAAATGCGCCATCTATTTAGGTTTAAAATTAAGGACAGTTTAAAAATGCTGTTTTTATGTTAAATTTCACCTAACATAAAATTATATTAACCGAAAACGATGTTGTGTTAAAGTATTCAAATTATTGATATTCCTCCCGTCGTAATTAGTGTTTAACTCCACAGAACGTTTTTTGCGTTATCAAGATTCGTTTGTACCTACTATTGGTCAATAGATAGCGTTACTTGTATTGATTTTTACTATCTCAAATATTAACTTCTTGAAAACTTAAATACTTATATCTTTTGATAGAGAGAGAGAGCGATTACAATGAAATAAACACTAAAACCTACCTTGATTTATTTGTAATTTTTATGTATAAAAGTTGCTTAAATTTATTGTGTACTTTTTACGTGATACGTGTTCACATAAACAGACAAACAGACAAACAGACAAAAATTCCAAAAATGTCGGAAATGGATTCTGTTAATTATCCTTTAACACCCTGGCTAATTTTTTTTTAAATATTTTCAATGTACAGAAATGACTTTTCTACAGATTTATTATAAGTATAGATTGGTACATTTATTTAATATAAAGACAAACAATTCACATATTTTTTTTCTCAATTAAATTTCTGGTAAGTTTAGAGGAATTAAAATAGATATTTTTCTCATTAGAATTTTATTCATAAGATATTTTATAAATTATGATACTATTGTTTTTTATAAATGCTCCCCTAATACAGTAGAATATATTTAAAACAATTTTGTACGTAAGTAGTGACGCTCTGATAGATACTATACGTGACAGTTATTAGAAGAAATTATTTATTTTCATTTTCTCGCCCTGGTCACGGGACAAAACACGGCGTTAAGTTCGGCCATTCATCATGTAAATCTCAAAAATTAGACAAGAAATTGGGAACACAGTGTCTTAATACTAGGTTCCCTCTGTCTGCTCATATCCGGGATACAGCGTGAAGCTGTATTTATTTTCATATTATTTGTATATGTATTATGAAGTGTTCACTTACTTGCTCAATTCATTCGACACTAGATTGCTATACGGCGAATGCTTGAATGGGTCACTGTATAATGCACACACCGCCCTTTCTCTACATCCTATATCTTTAGCGCCTATAGAAGCTAATATCGTATCGACTCTTTCTAGTAAGTTTCCATAGAATTTCTCCGCTGTTACGGTTTCCTGAAAATAAATGTTATTTTTATTAACTCAAAATATGTAATGAAATTAATAATAAAAATTAAACGGCTTTATCAAGACACGCGCTTGCGTTGTACAGCCAAGTTAAAAATCCTATCATAATTAGCAAGCGAATATACGCATGAAATTTTGCATATTTGTTGAAACTTCTAGGTTGTGACGTAAGCGCAAACGGTTATTGGTATATTAACGTTTAAAAATAGACATTTTTGCGACTGATTCACTCATCATATAAAAAACCTAATCCACTGCTAGGCAACTTCGACGATCCCTACGTAAAGCAAAACAATATTTTCGTTAAACAAATTTATTTTATTTCCACTACTTACAAAGGTAAAATTTTATTGAAATTAAAAAAAAATAAATTATAACAACGTTTCATACTTCTTCTTACTTCTTCAACTACTAGACCATCGACATTTACAGAAAAAAATCCGAAAGCTGATAACTATTGATAATAACTATCAAAAAGTAAAAAAAAACGTTAAATATAAAAGTTAGATCAAAGAACATAAGACAATAACGCAATTTTATAAAATAACAAAGTATTAGTGATTAATATTATATATTTCTTTACAAAAAGTAATGATATCTCATAAAAAACATAAATGTGAAATAAGAACCAAGTTAAATATTCAGTAATGTATCGTTCTCGATTTCATCGGCACAAGAATAGTAGATATACGTATATAGGTGCCAAATTCAATGTTTATTTGATATAAGCCCATAACTGTCGCGTTTATAGTCGCGCGCTAGTGCCCCTGTTAATTTATATAATTAGTTTCACGCTCTATCCCGCACACAGCAGGGTAGGCAGAGGGAACCTAGTGTTAAGACACTTTGTTCCCCACTTTCTGCCGAATTTTGGAGGCATTGCGTGTTGAGTGGCAGAACTCAACGCCGCGCAAAGCGAAGAAATGGAAATATAAATTTAAGTAAATATTTCATCTCCTCAAATGGGGATCGAACCCACAACCAGTCGGTTTTGCAGTCACACCTCGTGCCGCTGCGCCATGTCCGGCGGTTAATTTATATAGGTAGTAAATAACACTCTACATAGACCTTAACACATAAAGAAACAACATTATCGATTCATAAATAAAACCATTACAGTTATAATACACTACAACAAATAATAAAAAAGTAATAGTCGTAGCGCAGGGGCACAAGCCTATGTGACTGTGAAAAGCCACAGGTGGTTGTGGGTTCGATACCCATTTGAGGAAATGTAATAATTAATATTTTTTATTTTTAGTCCTGGCGTCGAGACAAAGCGCGGCGTTGAGTTCCACCACACAAACTAAACTTTTCTTTTTAAAATTCTATAAAAACATAATAATAATAAACATAAATTATTAAAAACGTACACAAAGACAGTGACATTTGTAAGATAAGTAAAACTGTCACGTATTGAAGCTCTTTGGGGAAAACTTAAAAAATGTCATTTCACATGACTTTATAGCGTCGTGAGTCAATTTGTTGTATTCCTTATTCGGTAGTGAAAGTGAACTTTTGGAAGGTATGACAGTAAAAATGTGGATGTGTTGTTATGATAATTTCGTTGATATTTTAGAAGAATTCTGTAATATTTTTTGTTGTCATGTATTTTCTTATTTTTGCGGTCGGCGGTATGCAAAGAGGTCACTACTCGTCGACCGTAGTGTAGTGTTGGGAACACCTTAATGTTGTGTGAGTAGATAGACAATCCTACAGTGAACTATTTGACATGTAAACGTCAATTTATAATTATATTTTTCCAAATTTTCAAACTATTTGTCGTTTCTATTTATGTTTGTTTGGGGTCGCTTTTAACTCAGGTTTGGATTATTTATTTATCGGTAGTTATGCTAGTTGGGCTAGTTTTAAGATAGTGCGTTTCCGCTTCCGTTTCCCCGAAAAATTATAATAGATGCAACTGCAACAACTTAACTAAATTAAATTGCTGAAGCCATTATACAAACATAAATTTAATTTAATTTTGTATTTAATTTACTTACCGGGTCCTGCGCAGCCAATATTTCCTGTTGCTGTCTAACCAATTCGGTTTCAGCTTTAACACGATTACTTTCAGATAATTTAGCCGCTGATACTCTTAATAATTCATCTCGTACTGGTGATGGCGGCGCTCGGGATGCTAAGGAGGCTGCGCGTATCTAGAAAATATACATTTTATAAAAGATTTTTTTGACGTTGTAACCCGCATATATCAGTATAAGCAAGACAAACTAGTGTTGAGACACTCCATTTCCCACTTTCTACCCAATTTTCAAGGTATTGAGTAACGGAATCTAATGTCCACCTATCTATCTTGTTACTACAGTGGAAGTGGAAATCGAACACGCAATCCCACAACCGTTGCGTTTACGATCATTGTGCTCTTGCACCTTGGCAGCCTCAAGAGCTTCATAAGTGAATTTAAACATGTAATTAAGAAACTGTATTAATGTAACTAAATAATCGATTATTGTTTCTGTAGACAAAAAAATATTTGATGTATTTTTTTAACATTTTTCTTATTTTGTATAAATATAAAAATATTAAACTACTTCAGGTAATTCTATGTTATATGCAAAAAATAAAGAATGAGTGTACAATGTGTGTTATCTTAATAAAATTTTATATTTAAAATTTAAATTCACGTACATTTTCGCAGGTTATAAAATTTATAAACGAGAAAGATGCGCCAAGACATCTTAAAATTATATGCAGTATAAAATATTTTATTACCAAAGCATCCTTTTCTGCTTGCGCCGGATCTCGCGGCGACGTTTTTTTATGTCGATAAAATGGATTTTGAGGAGGTCCCACCGGTCTGTAAATAATGTTTATAAAGTATACTTTAAGGAAAGATTTTTTAGCTTCAAAAGGTAGAAATAACTTAGTGTGAAGATACTCCGTTTCCCATTCTCCTCGGAATTCTAAAGGCATTGCATCTTGAATGGCGCAACTGGCCAGTGCGAATAAATATATAAAATATTATATTTCCTCTAGTGAAAATCGAACCCACAACTTGTCGCGTTTACATACACTCGCCAGTGCCCCTGCGCCGCGACTGGATTTAATATTTTATATTTTTTATATAAAACTCATAACACACATCTCCACAGTCAGATTACCTCACTTGTGAATGAAAACAAACATAGAAGACAGGGAGAACTTAGTATTAAGACTTTCTATTCTTCATATTCTTATACATATTAATTATAAATAAAAGATTATTACATATTGCATAATATAACTACCATACTCAACTACCATTGAGGCCAAAGTGTGACTGTAAAACCGACTGGTTTTGGGTTCGATTCCCACTCGAGGAGATGAAATATTTACTTAAATTTATATTTCCATTTCTTCGTTCTGATGTCGAGGACAAGCGCGGCGTTGAGTTCTGCCACTCAACACGCAATGCCTCCAGAATCCGGCAGAAAGTGGGGAACGGAGTGACTTAACACTAGGTTCCCTCTACCTACCCTGCTTTGTGCGGGATACAGCGTGAAGCTGATTTATTTTATTTTTTATTTAACTACCATAAAAAAGTCTTTACCTTGCAGCGTTGTTACCAACAACCATGTTTTGTCCCGTATTAGGTGCAATTGTATTGGGAACAATTGCAGTGGGACTTGCATATTCTCCAACATTTAATGATTGTCCTAAAAATAAATATACATAACAAATATAAGAACATATATTTTATTAAAGAAAATAATCCATAAAATATTGAAAAATATATTAGAAAATACGAATAAAATTCAAGGAATAACGTATGTTTTATAGACATAACAAGATATAACCATTTTAAAAAATGAGATAAGGCCGTCGTGGCGCAGTGGCACAAGCGTGTGATTGTAATCACGATGGTTGTGGGTTTGAATCCCACTCTGGGAAGAAATTATATTAATATTTTCATTTCTTCGCTCTAGTAGCAAGGCAAAGCGGGGTAGGCAATGGAAGTAGTCTTAAGACACTCGATGAGGGAATCGAATTTGAATCGATTGATAACCTTAGTGTTTGCAAAGTTAGACGCCGTTCCATTGGGCCACGACGGTTTCTTAATGTTAAAGTAGAGAATTAAAAGAGGGTTCTACATATGACTCAAAATAAATACTTGATTAACAAAATCATATTATTGTTTTACGATAGAAAATTACAATATTTCTATTATAAATCCTCAATATCTCATATTTCTTTACCTGGTGGAAATCCAAGACCCCAAGCGTTGATTTCGTTTAAGTCATTTTCTTGAGGCTTGAAATTGGCTATGGCGTTTCGATGGATATCGGACAGATATCTGGAAAGCAATTACATTTTAAATTATATAACGTATTAGTAAGCATTTTTAAATTACAATACTATAATTTTAAGACATCACAATTGTTGACAAGACATTACAGCTTGCCACCCTGAAGATTATAGTTTTGGCGTTCGATTCCTACATGGGAATTATGAGGTAAAATAAATTGTGGGGAATTTTTATTCTCCCCGCGTCGGAAACGCCACGTGATGTCTCGAAATGAGGAGGATAGCTGAAACTGCATGTCTTGACTGGTGTCAAGGTGGTGTTGGTTCACTCTATCTCTCACTATATATTTGTAGGATAAAGCTAAAAGAAATCTATTAATAAAAATATTTTAAAAATACTAACTCGCTACCAAGTCCAGGTCCAGATAGCTCCCAATCTTGAGGATAGTGATCTAAAGACGCTGGTGGACTGTCCACATGACTGCCTTGCTTGACTACTACTGCACCATGGGCTGGTGGCCCATATACGTGGGAATGATGAGAGTGAGGAACCTGGAAATATATTATTAAGATATAATTTACTTGCTTTAATGAAATACTAAGATATTTTTTATATAAAAATAATAATATAATTATATAAAGTAAATCTATAATTCATTAACACGAATAAAATGCGTAATTTATTGAAATTCATATTTAAATTTCAAATTATTCAGTTTAATCAATACCTATACGAAACAAAAAAAAAGCCAATAAATTTAATCTTACTTTATGATGATGTGTGATCAAATGGTGATGATGATGATACTTCGTAGTATGATAGTTCTGATGATACCAAGAACACAGTTTAAATATATGACTTAGCGCTGGGAAGAGGAACAACAGGATCTTCATAAACAACTTCTTAGCTGTGGTTATTCCAAAAATAACTGGTAAAACGAAAACCAACTTAAGGGCTATTAATTTTACAGCAACTATAATACCAATGGCAGCCATTATTAGTTTCTTCTTCAAATATTTTTCTGTAAATAATATATATTATTTAGTTAATTACACATTTACATTTCATGAGGGCAACTTATACAGGCATATGCCCTTCGATTAGAACGATCAAATGAGGGTGGGGATGTACATATGTACCTTACACGAGTAGGTCGTACAGTTTTTTCAAAATGAGTTCAATTATATTTTTTAATTTTTTTTTAAAGTGTTATTTCACACTTAGGAAAGAAAAATACTTATTTAGAAAACGCATAAAAATTTGAACGTAGTGGGACTTAAACCCGCACCTCCTGGAAACCGACCAGGAATTCAATTGTGATCAGGGTTGTATCATTATTGAAAAAAAATAATAATTCAGCTTCACGCTGTATCCCGCATACAGCAGTGTAGGTTGATGTGAAGCTTCTAGGTCAAATGAATGAGAAACACGATAATTGGTGAAATTAGTAGCGACAAAAAGAGAATCTTGGAATCCACCTGGTCATTTATCACGTGAAACCAATTAGTTTTTTTTTTTACTGAAACATTTCCTGAATGCAATTGTACTTTTTTATTATAATCAAGGAAATACTTATGTTTATCATATTTTAAACGTTTTAACGGTGTGATGATATCTGTTTTTTTTTTTCAAAAAATCACAAATCCTCTAACATCTGTCTCTTATCTATAGGCTAGTGTTTGTTGATTCGTCGATCGACCCTGTATATTTAAACTCATTTTAAAAGCATATAATTTTATAATTAATAATACATTTTATATATTTTGCGAGGTAACATAATAGAAAACAACAGTATTCGTTTGACTATATGATGTATAAAAAATATTAAAAACTTACTAATTTTATGAAAGAATATTCTGCCTTCACCAATTTCCTTCGGCGCCAAGTCAATATGAACTAAAGCACCAGTTTTCGTTAAAGCTCTCGGAGATATTTTCAACGTGGACCCGTGGAACATCATCTCTGGCAATTGTAATTGCATGTCGTGTGTCATTAGGAACTTGACAGCTTTGTTGTATAGCGCATCTGTGACTTCTTCGAATGGGGTTTCTGAAACAAAATTAGATTTTGATTAAGATATTATATCATACTTTTGTTATATTTCTGTATTAAGCCAGGGAAAAAATTGTGAAACCTCCGCCTTAAGAATCCAGCAGTAAGGGGGGAATAAAGTGTCTTAACACTAGGTTCCCTCTGCCTACCCTGCTGTGTGCGGGATACAGCGTGAAGCTAATTTATTTATTTATTTTTTATTTATTATTTGTATGATAACACAAAACACTACAATTGTATGATTATAAACTACATCGAGATTTCAAGATTTAGGATTGTTTAATTTAAGTTGACACCCTCCCAAGCAAACACGTAGTGCTTGCAATTTATTTCATTTAACCCGGATTTTTTGCGGAATCGAAATTTAGGTGGAAAAAACTACGCAGTTTTATTTGAAAAAACTATGGAGTGTGCGCGCAGTTATGGATTACCTAGACAGATGTGAAATAACTACACATTTTTCTATTATGTACGTCAGTATTTATTATCACTTAAATTACGATTTATTTAAAGCATAACAGTATAGATAACGAGGCCAGTTTTGGCGCAGAGGCAAAATGTGTGACTATAAACGCGACTGGTTGTGGGTTCGATGCCCACTCGAGGAAATTAAATATTTATTTAAAAAAAATCGTATCTTCGCTCTGGTATCGAGCAAGCGTTGAATACTCAACATGTAATGCCTCCAGAATTAGGTGGAAAGTGTGGAACGGTAATCTATTCTGCTACCACGTATTTCTTCATTAATAAATAACTTTCAGTGAAAGCACTTGACACTTAGAGCTTTAAAAAAATATATTTTTTTGACTTATAAAAATTTTAAATATTGCGGGATGGAAGACGGTTTCCGACAGATGGACTGAACAAAAGTAAAAAAAAAAACCTTAATTTAATGATTTATAGTCGATCTGAAGTCTGAGTCGATCCTATAGAATGTATCCAATTGTTTTATTACAATATTGCATTATATGAGGTCTCGTAAGGCATAATACCGTACTTTATTGGCATACGTTATGATATACTCATATTATATTGGCATACTTGTTGCTAATATGAATTTTACAGCTCTTTGGAATAATCTATTCGAATAATGAAACGAATTAATTAGAATTTTAATACAAAATGGAGGCTCATCTTTTGACGGTAAATGTGATTATTTTAATTTTCTTGCTCGGATAAGAAAAAGAGTAGTACTGAGTTTGGCTATTTAACACGTAATGTCTCAAAAATTGGGCAAAAAGAGGGGAACGGTGTGTCTTACCAGTATAATATATCGGCTTACTCTGCAATTTGCCTGAATTGTTTTAAATAACGGCAAATAAGGCTTATGTTCTTTATATTATACTAAATGTGAAATGAATCTTTAATATATATCCAACGTTAAATACAATCGTGGTGGAGTTAGGACATTCAAAATTGTACGCAAGATAGTTATGAGTTCGCCTCCTGCATGCAATGTATGTAAATACATTTAAAAATATGTTTATATTCTTGGTCAATTTAAACAAAGCAAAATATCAAGTTCCACCACTCCTGAAGTAAAAATAACCGGAAAACGCGAGCCGGGCTCGCCCACCGAGAGTTTCGTACAAAAATTTAAGGTCTCAAGCTTTTTCTGAAATTCAGGCTTAGCTCAGTCAGAGCCCTTTCATCTGATACCTCATTTGAACTAGCTTAATACCAAATTTTGCTCCTCTTTTAAGGCTATTATTTTTTAGGATTTCACCACAAATGTACAATTTTCAAAATATATTTTTTTTCAGAACTAGTACTACCTGCTAGCGGACATGCTAGCTACCAAATTTCATAATTTTAGGTCAACCGGAAGTACCCTATTTGCGATATAAACGGCCATATATAAAAGTAATTATTTATATACTTTAACTTATTGTCTACCTCAAAAAAAAGAGAAATGCGTGAATCGAAAAAAAAATTAGGCCAACGATGGTTTAAAACATGTACCTATTGATATGATATCAATCAGTAGTCTTTTCTCCATTATTTTATATATACAATATAATTACTTTAATTACAGCATTATATTTTATAATTATTCTCATAATTAAGTTAGATGTATTATTTGTTCTATTTATAAACTTAATTTCTAATAACTTGTGAAGATAATTAATTAACTATATTGAATTATCCATAGAAAATGTATTATCAAAATAACTTCTCATGTTTTTGTTTTAATATTTAATGCTATAATATCTATATAATATTATATTTTATAATTTAAAAAAGAATTTATTCGAGTAAATGAAATATTTAATATTTTCATTTCCTCGCTCTGGTGTTGTGTCAAAGCGCGGCGTTTAGTTCCAAAGCTAACAAAAGGTGATAAATGACACTTTGTCTTAACACTTTTCCTCTAACCCCACAAAAAGAAGGAACTGCGTGAAAATACGTATGAATATGTATGTAAATGCGTATTGTTACAATATCGACGATATAATGTGTTTACAATACATTGTCTATCTATTTTCCTCTTTTTTTTCCGGGAAATTTTCTACTATTTCACCTCGTTATGCCGCTTAAATCATCATTATCTCATAGAAATTAATCTTTAATGACAGAAAGTCTTTACTTATAACTTTTGTATGGGTCTTTACAATGTTACTTATTGTAAAATTAATGGGTATCTTGACACCGTGGAGCATCGTAAAAAGTGTTATGATATTTATATGCGTGTATTGTTATTCGAAACGGTGTCAATGCAGCTTCACATGAAGGTTCTTTGGAGATATTTGAAGAATATTTTAGTTAGTTATAAGTTACTTATATTGTTAGTAGAATAATTGTGATGAGAAGATGAGCACAAATGGGTGTACAAATAGGGGGAGCCGGTTGGGCAATTCCACCCAAAACGGTATAGTGCCTACTCAGAAAATGTTTACTAGCAAAACCCCAATTGATTTTAAAGAATACCTCTACATGAACATATCTGTTCAAAGCCGGAGTCCAGGCCCACTTCAGAAGTAATCCCTAGATGCCCATGAGGATACGTAGTAGGACACTAACTTAAAGTACTAACGTTGTTTACAAAGTTTTAATAAATAATATTTTATGTGTACTTAGATAAATTTAACCTAAAACAAAATTAAGAAGATATCGCAAAAAACCCTTATTTTATTTATCAACTTTAGCAGATTTCTTTATATTTTACTAACAAATGCATAAATATGCTTTATAAATGCAAATTTGTTACAACTTAGTCCATCCAATTAACTATATTCTAATTTAATATATGAATAAGTTTAAAAATATGTAATTTAAAATGATGCAATAAGATATCTCTTAATATAACCGCTGTACTATAAACGTATAATAAAGAAGCCGGCTGTATGACACAATGTTACAACAATTTCCCATATTTTGTGTTTTTAATTGTTTAATTTTGAATCTTATCACTAAGAACTTAAGAGTGTTCGGTTAAAGAAAGCTTAAACTTTCACTATAAAAGACTTTTCGCTTTAGTCTCTTATCGATAGTTTGTTTTGTTCATTCATTTCACGAAACTTTTACTGTCTGATGACAAATTTAGATTATATCAATGAGTTATTGGAGTTTTTGATATTCATTTGTAAATATGTCAGTGATATGTCATAGGTTTTTTTCGGTCATATAATATATTGGATATTTTAAATTCGTAAAATCTTTTTTTTTAAATGAAATGTTCGATTTTGATAATTAAAAGAGTAAACTAGTGAGTAGCAGCAAGCAGGTAGTGAAACAGGCTCGAATGCCATTTTTTTTTGGATAAAAATTGACTTAAAAGTATGGATAACATGGTCTGATTATGGTTGGCATTTCCATCTAATATTAAACTTTAAAAATGTTGTTATATTGTCAAACCTGCTATAGTCTGACATACATATGGTACAGAGAGGCTTTTTATAGATAAAGATATGTTCTTTCATTTTGTAAAACATCCTTTTCCTATCCCTATTCCTATCTTTTTATGCCAAATTTTTTACCAATTTACATTATTGAAGTTTTAGTAGATTTAGGGATTCCTAAATTTTTCTAATAAATATAGCTTATGTTACTCAGTGATAATGTAGCGTTCTAAGGGGGAACGAATGATAAAAAATCGGTTAAGTAGTTTTATATTTATTCAATATAAACATACACGCAAACAAATCTTTTCTTTTTACATAATAGTATAGACTGGCATTTATCTGTGGCTTCGTAATAAATATAGTGAGCTGAATGTTTATTCATATAACAGTTATCTTGTGACCGTCACAGATATTACAATATAATATTACCTAAGATATTATATTGTTATTTCCATTCCATTTTTTCAGCTTCACTGGCTCCAATGGCTCATCGCCCGCTTAGTGTAAAAGCCTTCGCGGACCATATTTCAGCTGACGCGGAGAACTAGTGGTAAACATATGTATGAACTAAACAATATATTTAAAATTTATTAATTCAACTAATTTATTCTACAATTTCCGTACTTTCCGGATGTACTTCAAAAGAAAAAGAACAGAAGCCGTACAGGATGACTTTGTTCTCCGTCTGTTTGTCTGCTCATCTGTCTATACGTCTGTTCGTCTGTCAAGACCATTTTTCTTATGATTGTGTAAATATATCAAGCTGAAATTAATATCAAATATTCAAGTCTACAGATCTTTAGAGCACACTAAAAATTGAGCGTCTAAGTCAACGCAATTAAAAGATACGAGCATTATGCCTCGTTTTTGCCGTGTTTTGTTTTCAAATTCGGCTAGATGTAAGAACTCACACTACAAGCAAAGAAACAACCCGAATAAACGAGATGAAATATAAAAAGTTAAAAGCTAATTACAAAAAAAGCAGTTACAAGCTTTTAGTTGTCGTCAATTTTATAGAAAAGGAGTGTATACGCCCGCAAACTTAAGTTTGTGAATTTATATGTTTGTTTTTTATGAGTCCAGCACAGAACCTGTTGTTACAGATTTACATTTTATTTGTTGGAAAGAAGGGAAGGCATCGAGAGCCTAGCGTCAAGACGCAACTTTTTCTGTTTCTTAACCCAATGAGAAACATTACGTATTGAGTGGCGGAACCCTACCATAGCCGGCCTACAAATATTTTTTTAATATATTAATTCTACACAGCAAAAATTGAACCCACAACCAACGCTCTTACATTCAAATACTAACACTGCGCCACGATAGCCTTGAAAGATAAATGATTTCAAAGCATAATGTCACTATTGTGATTACTTAGGTGTATATAACATAGTGTTGTGAGGTATATAATGTGATTTTAATCACTTCAACAACTTATTTGAAGACTGATGTACGGACCCACTTTCTATAAATCATTATATTGTATGCTATAAATCATGTATAAGCATTTGTGTATGTGATAAAGTGGCTTGCAACATTGTATGTACATAAGTACCTACTTATTCTAGAAAATATTATATTTGCCACTAATTTCTATTAACGATTTCATTGGAAAGACGGAGAGATATTATATATTATTTATTTTTTTAGGTTTACACTGTACGCATGTTGGAGACGTAGCGGGTAAATAGAGGGGACCTGGGAATATGGGAACCTAGTGCTCACTCCGTTTACTATCTTCGATCGAATTTTGGAGGTATTTCTTGTTAAGTGATGGACATCAAGGCCGCGCTTTACCAGAGCGAGGAAATGGAGAAATTAAATATTTCATTTCCTCGAGTAGGAATTGAACCCACACCCTGTCGTGTTTACAGTCACACAATGTGCCACGATCTCATACAAATATAATTTACTCAAATATATTTACAGTTTCAATCTAAACGTGACGGTTGTGAGTTCGATTCCCATTCGAGGGAATAATTTAATTTCATTTTCCCGGTTCAGTAAAAAGACAGCAAGGTGATAAGTTCCACCACCCAACATGTCTATAAATATTATCAGTATCGGTACGGAGTGTCTTACCACTAGGTTCCCTTTACTTACCCCGCTATACGCTAGGATACAGCGTGAAGCTAAAAAACATCACTTCCACAAGTTCCGTAAATACTAAATAAGTAATTCTAAATATTCATTAAATATAATATATTTATAGAGTTATAAATGTACATTGTAAATGGTTAAAGGCTGTTTAAGCCTCTTTATGATTCATTAGGTGTTTTACTAAAATAAGCCTGTGGGATATTAAAACTAGTAATTCAATTATCGCTGAAGTCTCTGACTATAATTATTTCATAATATTTTAGTGCTAGATGTGTATATACACACCATAAATGTTTAAACACGATGGCACAAACGTGATTGTAAAAGCGAAGGTTGTGGGTTCGATTGCCACTCGAGGGGAATATTATGTTCATTTCTTTCTTCGCAATCACAGCCAAACCGCTGATCTGATAGTGATAAAAACTGAGGGTCTTGGGATGAACATGGGGGCTTTATTATTTTTCATATTAAGAATTTCCTTTAGTTACTTTTAAACCAGTCGTGGCGCGCAAAGTGTGACAGTAAACGCGGCTGGTTGTCGGTTCGATCCCCAATCGAGGAATTTAAATAATTTAAAAAATCGGCGAAAAATTGGGAACAGTGTCTTAACACTAAGCTCCCTCTGCTTACCCTGCTAAAAAAAATGTTATTGTAATTGTGTATCTATGACAATATCTACTAAAAACACGATATAAGCCCAATTAAGTGAGTTCTAATCCAAAAAAAATATTTTTTACCTTGAACTTCGCTTACATTATCATATACTTAGAATAAAGTTATGCTTGACACATAACACACTTTAAGTGCCTCAAGTAGCTTTGATTGCATTTTTAGGTAACTCCAAGTGCTATAGACTTCTTTGATAAATGGACTATGGCTTCCCGCTGTATCCTGCACATAGCAGGGAAGGCAGAAGGAAGCCAGAAACTAGTTCAAAAACCCTTCGTTCCCATTAAAAAAACCCATTAAATGTTTTTTTTTTCGCCGAATTGTCGAGACAATGCGTGTTGAACGACGGAACTTAAAATATTAAACATTTCATTCCCACGAGATACAATCGAATCCACAACCGTTGCATTTCCAGTCGCACGCGCCCTTGTCCTACAACGACCTCGTATAATAAATAAATAAATAGACTATAAGAAATAAAATCAAAATAAAAAAAACGAACCACTGTCAACTTAAGATTAGAGTTTTTCATTTGTCAGTTCTTAAGATTAAATTGTTACACTCTTAAAATTTATAGTTTTAGTATATGTTTAAAGAAATGTTATTCCTATGGAAACTTGCTAAGTAAAATTTAAACGACTCTTTCTTCAATATGGAAAGTAAAATATGATGCGTATTTGAATTGGAGAAAAGGCAAACATATTTACGAGGCTACCGTCGCCAGCGGGCTACTTTATCAGGTCTAATTCAGAACATATGAAAAGATGAAGAATATGCCTGTTTTCTTCCAATCTTGTTTTTATTATTTATTTATAGAGATGTATCTTTATAAATAAATATCCATATGTTATATAAATAAAGATATTGTACACTGTGGTGGAAAGTACATATATTTATTGTTTTTAAACGCATTGAGAACGTGCAGACGTAGTCGTTACAGTTAGCTATAAACGCGACGGTTGTGGGTTCCATTCCCACTTATAGGAATGGAGAAATATATATCAGTTTCGCCACTCAACCCGCAATGTCTCAAAAAAAGGAAAAGGTTCCCTCAGTCTTGCAATCCGGAAAAACCATGCTGAATTTTAAAATCTCTTACATACATATTTAACGTTTTATGTTACACCCACAAACGTGTTTACAGTGGTGTCAAATATAAGACTGTAGTCAAAATTGTAGTTTGTACCTATTTCTATAGAAAAAAAAAATCGGGACCGGAAATTACATTACCTTTTTAAGTTCCCAAATGGAAAGTAAACTAATTTCATAATTAAAATGCCTTCACATAAAATCTCCAAGATAGTCGAGATGTTCGCGGTTAGCATCCAAATGGACAGGTGCGTTTCTAAGCCACGCGGATGTGACACGAATGTATGTATGTGCCATTGTTTATTTCAAATCCGCTATGGACTTACTTTCCACCCTTCTATATAGATGTTATAGAAATATTTACTGTTATTAGAGGCCAGTCATAGCGCAGGGGCACAAATGTTATTGTAAAATGGACTGGTTGTGGGTTCGATCGTCACTCGAGGAAATGAAATATTTACTTACATTTATATTTTCATTTCTTTAATTTGGTGGCGAGGCCAAGCGCGACATTGAGTTCCGCCACTCAACACGCCATGCCTCCAGAACTTGGCGGAAAGTGGGGAACGGAGAGTGTTAACACTAGGTTCCATCTGCCTACCCTGCAGAGTGCGGTATATAGCGTGAAGCTGATTAATTTCTTTTTTATTTACTACTAGCGGCTCGCCCACGGCTTCGCCCGTTTAAAATACATGATTATTGATTTAATATGCACAATTGATTGAAAACTATAATGACTTCTAATACGATTTTTTTTAAGACATTATCGTCAAAGATTTTTTGATTGTTTTAAATAAAAAAATACGACCATTGTTGATATTTGATATTTATAAAATATACATAAAGCTAATTATTTATTACACGTATATATTTTTGTAACTTGTATGTTCTTTTTACCTATATAATATACTCTGTTAAATGTGCTGATGTCAGTGAATAATTTAATTTACTCATTCAGGAACAGCCTTAAATGTTAAATTATTGATTTGAAGGATTCATAATATTCTTTATAAAATAACTGTAATAATTGCATATTAACTCCTGTACAGTTTTTAAATTAGTTACATATATTATATGAACGAACCAATCAAAAAATCTTTGTATTTACTTGATATTTCTTTCAAGATCGTTCTTTATCTCTGTGTTGAATTAATTACGACTTAAACTTAACTGTTATGATTTATGAAAGTAATCTCAACTAACAATTCAACTTTGCTTACTTTATTGTATAAAATATTATATAATAGTGCTTCAAAAATATACATTTTTATCAACAATCATATAAATTTTGTTTCGAATGTCATTCTTTAGCCAGGGTCATACCAGCGCGATTGCTATATAATATTCGCAGGCAAGCTAATGCATTGAGTTCATTCAAATGACAATACTTTTTTTTAATGAACCGATTTTGATGAACCAGACTTTAGTACTTAAGTTGAGTTAAAACAAAGCAATTGGTGAAATTTTCAAGTAAATCGGTTCAGTACTTTCAGAGAAAAATGCAGACAGAAATATGTCGACAGACAGACAGACAGACAAACAGACAGACAGACAGACAGACAGACATACAAGAAATTAAAAAAAAATCTTTTTGCTTTCTATTATTCTTTTTAAGTGTCCCTCTATCCAGTTCAGTCAAAATTACTAAATGTACAGACAAAATATTTTTACTGTCTTATTATATATAGAGACTAGAGGGCGCGCGCGGCTTCGCCCGCTTATTAGGAGTGAATTCTAAAAAACCACGAAACACGTGTTCAATAAAATATTTTTAACAGTCTCAATTAAATTTTTTATAAAAATCGGTGGCAATTTAAAGATTTTTCCATATAAACTTTCAACCCCTTATTTGAACCCTTAGAGGGTGAATTCTTAAAAACCATGAAACACGTGTTCAATGAAATATTTTTAAGAGTCTGAATTTCAAATTTTGTAAAAATCGGTACAAATTAAAAATTATTTCCATACAAATTTTCAACCTCTATTTCACCCCTTTAGGGTTAAAATTTTTCAAATTCCCTTCTTAGTGGATGTCCAGAATATTAAAATAAACATCTGCCCAAATTTCACGTTTCTACCGTCAGCGGTTACGGCTCTGCGTGCGTCTTACCTCAATCAGTCAGCACAAGTCCTTTTATATATATAGATTACTAGAGGGCGCGCGCGGCTTCGCCCGCTTATTAGGAGTGAATTCTAAAAAAACCACGAAACACGTGTTCAATAAAATATTTTTAACAGTCTGAATTTCAATTTTTATAAAAATCGGTGGCGATTTAAAGATTTTTCCATATGAACTTTCAACCCCTTATTTAAACCCTCAGGGGGTGACTTCTTAAAAACCATGAAACACGTGTTCAATGAAATATTTTTAAGAGTCTGGATTTAAAATTTTATAAGAGTCGGTGCCAATTTAAAAAAAAATCCATACAAACTTTCAACCCCTATTTCATCCCTTTAGGGTTAAAATTTTTCAAAATCCCTTCTTAGTGGATGTCCAGAATATGAAAATAAACATCTGCCCAACTTTCACGTTTCTACCATCAGCGGTTACGGCTGTGCGTGCGTCTTACCTCAGTCAGTCAGCACAAGTCCTTTTATATATATAGATTATTGAATGAGTGTGGTAAGATACTCTGTTCTCCAATTTGCCGGTAAAATATTGAGACATGGCTGGCTTGAAACTTAGCGCCGCGCTTCGTCTTGTTGTTTGTTACCAGAGCGAGACGAGGAAAATGTTTTATTACCAAATGAGAATCGAACCCACAACGGTCGCGTTTACAGTACACGTTGTGTCGACGACATCACAACAGCTAAATTATCACGAAATTGGTGACCAATTTGTAGATTTTTTTATGCGTAACTTGCTTACTGTGCTCTTTTATGTAATTATTTTTGTTATGTCATTTTGGTAATTCTTTCTATTTTCTGTTGAAATAAATATTCATATAAGTTTCTGTTACGAAGTGCTTTTGGTCGAAGTTTATTTAGAAGAATAATATTTTTATATTCTTAAATATTTATTATGACACCCATTTTCTTGGTTCTTTTACGAATTTTCAGTAGTTATGTTATAATTTTGTATTAAAATAAATAATTTTTAGTTATCCGAAGAACTTATCTTTTGGCATTAAGTAGATATTTTGTGAAATATTGCATATTGAATTTTTTTATATCTAAGTATGTATATTACAGTTTTATACCAAAGACATCGTTAAAATTTATTATATATATAAAAAAACAGGTTTTTAAACCTAAATATGGTACTTTTCATGCTACCTTTATTTCACAAGCCGCAGTTATTATAGGTTAACCAATGTATAACGATTTTATTTCAAGTTATGATCACCGCAAGCTGATAAAGTAGCCACGACACGTATTTTACTCTATGTAATTTTGAAATTGTAAAATTATAAAATTCAATTATATAATTTGAGGCCACGAGGGCACAGGGACAAAAGCGTGTAACTGTGAACGGGCTTGAGCTGTACTCAGGCTGTGGGTTCGATTCCTACTCAAGGGAATTAAATATTAAAATGTTCATTTCTTCGCTCTGGTGTCGTGGCAAAACGCGGTTTAATCCGCCAAATCGACTTTCCGTAGGCGGCAAGTGTGGAACTGATTGTTTTAACACTAGGCTCTCTCCGCCAACCCTGATACCCGCGGGATACAGCGAGAAGGTGAATAAATATATGTAATTTTAAAATTTTATTAAAATTATTTCTTTCTACAAATAAAAATAAAAGTTTGAGACGGACTTATACGTAGGTCGATAAACCGACAATTGTAAATTGGACCATATGACCGAAACTATCAAATGCAACTCTATTTCAGCTTTCTTCAAGTCAGAAGCTTAATAGAAATAACAGCGCTATAAATAGAAATTTAAAGAGAGACATTGCGTGTTGAGTAGCAGAAATCGAGGAATGCTGTCAGAGCGGAGAAATGAAGTAGTTATATTAACCACACCGCCGATTGGGAATAGAATCTATAGCCATCACGTTTACATACGTTGTTTAACGCCGCTACAACGACCTACATTTGTAGTTTAACAATACTAAAATAATAAAAAGCCCAAAATTCTGAAATCTAAGCTTAGTTTTTTATAAATTGATATTTTTTATTAGTTTAATAAAAAATATCAATTTATAAAAATAAAAATAAGTCGAAGCCGTAAATGCGCAGTAGCGCAGCGTGTGACTGCATGAAAAATAAATTAACAAACAAAATTTGTTCAAGACATATTGCCGATGAGATAAATAAAAAATAAATACAATTTAATTTCTTCATTTACATATAGTTAAGTTTTTGTTGTATTCAATCCGGCAACCGTAGATCATATTCTACGTATTTCTAGATACATCTATGTAAAATTGTAAAAAATACTAAATTCGGTCGATATCTACTAGGTCAAAATAGAGATTTTTCAAAATTGAAATTATTTTTAAAATAAAAAGTAAAACCGTTAACCTTATAAATTTGGACAAAAAAAAAAGAAAATGCACTATAAAAATATAACTTTATTGTAGTCTGACATAAAGAGAAATGGAGTGGCTAAATACAGTAGTTTGTTATTTCAATAATCTATAATTAATAAATTAACTTCGTAATCCGTGGCTTCGATTTAACTTTATGATTATTTGTTTACTAATCTGATTTACTTTAGAGTTTTAATAATATTATCATTTTAAAGACAGTATCCATTTGTAAACTGATGTTTCAGTCAATTCAATAACAGTCTTATTTTGAAGCAATTTTGTCGCAGGCAATACTTTATATTGGCATATTTTTTTATGAACCGATATAACACTAAAACTAAATGTTAAGGAAAGTTTCCTGTTTGCCAAAAAATAATAGTGAAAACGACATTTAAATTAATTAAGGCGTTTCTGAGATTAGCGTACCCAAACGCACGGACAGATAAACAATTTTTTACATGACACAATTGAAATAATTTGGGTTCTACTAAATTGATAAATACCCTTAATTTAATAGATTGTCTCATTTATCTTTCATGTGCATAGATTATATTAATCAGAGAGAATAATGTGTAAAATTTTAAATTCTAAAATTACTTAAAAAGTAAAAAAAATACTTACCAGGTTCATCATCATCTTTAATTTCATTTTCTTCATCGTAAGACCTCTCAAAGCCTTTATCTTCGCTGCCAGTGAGGTAGATAGCATTGGCTTCTTTACTATACTTGTTTATATCTACGTTATTCTTTTTAAAGCACACACCACTAGACACACTTAAATCACCATTAAAATCTAAACTGTCGTCCAAATAACTATACAAATTCTTCTGCAAACAACTCACAGACGGTTTTAAACTGCACTTATTTAATATATTGTCCCATAAACTATTACCAGTTCTAAAAGTACCATTTTGGTATACATGATTCATAAAGCCTCTACCTGTGATGGCTTCTACAATCTTTAATTTCTTAGGTATTTCACTTTCAATACGTTTAACATCTTCGTCCGTTTCATTGTTATTACATTTAACTAAAACAGCACTTGTCACTAGTAATATAGCTATATAACCATATATTATGGAGTTCCTCGCTCCACTACCGTAGCGATATCTTCTAGCCATCGTCAGATCATTACTAATATAAACTATACGTTAGTTTCATTTAAATAACTCAAAAACACAGTGCATTACCGTGCCTAGTTGGGCGTAGGCTCATTAATTCCATTTTCTCTTGTTTTTTTGAAAGTATGTCACGTCTTCCTTGTCACTGTCTTGTTAGTGTTGTAAATTGCTGTCGTATCATCTGAAAAGAGAAAATTTATTATTATATATGTAAGTTCAACTTTAGGATTATATTGGGAATGGCAACTGATATAATATAATTTTATC
Organism: Heliconius himera; assembly: GCA_021202915.1. Classification (NCBI taxonomy): domain Eukaryota; kingdom Metazoa; phylum Arthropoda; class Insecta; order Lepidoptera; family Nymphalidae; genus Heliconius; species Heliconius himera. The sequence continues at coordinate 286,787 of JAJHJA010000246.1, forward strand.
AGTAAAATTATATTATATCAGAACTTTTAAAACCTTTTTAGAAGACTTTTAAAAAAATGATTAAAAGTTAAATACTGGCTAGGTATAAGTTTATAACAGTAAATATTTTTATTTCCCTGGTGTGGTTTAACTAGCAATTTTATTTAATGCCTAAAATCTACAAAGACAAGAAAATATCAGTAAAATATTTATTGAAGATAAAAATGACCGATTTTTTTTCTTGTTATTTTCACAAGTAAAAATTTTTTTTTGTATATATAAATTATTTTACGTTTCAACAATGTCATATGATGTTGATATCAGTATTAAATAAAATGTATCTAGTTTTTATAAGTACTAGTTAGACAAGTTGTACGACATACTTTAAAGGCACACTTATATAGTGCCCTTCCTTTTAAATCCATCCATGCAAGATAATTCCTAAAGTGATCTTAAAATTAAAAGTTGATAAAACTCGATTAATTTGTATATTTTTTAGCGCCACAATTGCCTAGCAAAGTAACCAGAGGGAACCTAGTGTTAAGACATTTCATTCCCCTTTTTCCTTATATTTCCTATTACCTACAAATATTAGAATGTGGCAGGAAGTTATTAATTCTATTTAATCTCATTCCGTAATAAACTATATTTTATTAAATAATTGGGATATTATTATTATAGTATTATGATATAAGTTATATTTATTATTATAATAATATTCTAAGTAAATAATATACCATTATTCATAGGAACCTGGCTATTTAATTAGCTTTGAACGAGCCAATTACAAAAAAAAATATCTAAAATATAATAATTAAAAAAAACCGATGATTATATGGAGGTAATAATTATTTTAAGTGAGTCAAATTTTGTGTTTTTCAAGTAATTGTTAGTATATTAGCTACAATATTTATCTAACTAATAAGCCATGCATTCAATTGCCAAAGTAATTTTGATACGGTTTTTAGATTTTTTACCTATAGTTATGACATACTTTATAAACACGTAAATTATATAGATACTTTAATGTTATAAGAAAATATCAATATTATTAACATATATTATTATAATTCTATTAGACGCTATAAGAAAGACGTGTAACTTTTGATAAATCGTTATTAATTACTATATAGTGACCTTATGTCCCACTTAGAAGAATGATTTTTGTAAAATTATTTTCGTTTTCTTGTTCTCGCGAACAAAGTGCAGTGCGGCAGCGTTGAGTTACGCCATTGAACACGCAATATCTTAAAAACAACGTGAAAAGAGTGGTATATAATGTCTTAACAGTAACTCATTCTGTCGTCCCAGCTATGTCAGAAAAAGAAAATTAAAGCAATTTTTCCATGTTGATATAGGTAATAATCTTATTTAGAATATACAACTGAGTTTAGTTATTATTCAATAAAAATCAATTATCTCAATGGAATCTGAAACGGCCGATCCGTTACGCTTTCCTTGCGCGTGCGCATCTGTTATAAATTGTTTAGAAATGGTATTTGTTACTGCCAAACGTATTGTTTAAAATTGCTATTTCCTTATATTTATTTATATATGTAAGTTAAATTATATAAAAAATAGAACGATGAATAAGGATCACTACGATCGTTTTAATAAATTTTAAACTAAAATTCTATATTTTGTAAGGTGAAATAAACTCTGTCACACATCGAATTTTATTTATCGATAGTAAAAAACTAAAAACATACATAAATGCATATTAGTTCAATTGTTTAACATAAGTAGGGATATAATTAAAAGTGAAAATATATAACATAATTGAAAGTGTAATTTTATTGTACATGAGTCGTAGAAGTGACACATCATTATTTATAATAAATAAATAAATTATATTTTCGTAAAAATATTAAAATAAAATAATATTTATCCACATTTTATTATTCTAACAGTAGGACTGTTAGAATAATAAAATCCAGTTATATTATATTATATACGAGTACATACATATAAGTATTTAATCACCATCTTAGTCGACTTTTCATTTCAAAAGCAAGACGTATACCAGTGAAATTAATGTTCACGTTCGATAATTTCAAGTTATTGGTACAAAAATGAAAAAAATGAGGTCTCCTATACGGTTAGATGAAATGTGTGACTGCACATACATATATGGAGAATAATGCAGGGAAGAAGTGAGAACTTACTGTATTATGTACAAATGAAATTGTTGTCGCTTTGTTATGACGATACATTGTTTCGAAAAGTTACTGTTTATTTACTAAGAAGATGAGCGAGAGGGAACCTAGTATTAAGATGCGTTTCTCCACTTTTCATCACAATTTAAGACACTACATATTAAGTGGCGGAACAGAACGCCATTTTTGTCTATTTGAGCAAGAAAGTGAACATGATTGATTATGAATCTGAGTCGACGAAATAACTAATAGAATAATTAGAATAGAGTTATTCGATACAAAAAAATATGTATAAATAATTATTTACGTTCTAAATCGAATCTAAAACCTTTTATTTAGACGTCATCGCCATAATCCACTACACAAACAGGCCCACAGTCTATGTCAAATTTAAGGTAATTATCACCAAATAAATACGCATTTTGACCTAGATATTTATTATTATTCTTGATTTGGAGAAGTTCTCCATAAAAAATGTATATTTATATTTTAGACCAATTAAAGTTTAAGATAACAACATGCAATTTCTCGCCACAATAAATTTGATAATTTATTGATATCTAAATGGGGCTTAATGAGTTTTATTATAGAAATAAGATAAGTTATGATTATTATATTAGATAAATTCAGCGATTATTATATTTTCACTATTTTTTCGAAGAGCTTTCTTCTAAAAGTTTATAATTTTTTTACTTTAACTTACGTTCGTTTACATTCTTCACGTATTTCCAACGTAAAAGTTTCGCGTGTTTTATAGTAATTTAACGTCGCATTATGTAAAAAAGCTAATGAAATAAAATCTAGATATATTATCTATATCTAAAAAAAAATCAGCTTCACGCTGTATCCCGCATATTGCAGGGTAGGCAGAGGGAACCCAGTGCTCCGTTTTCCACTTTCTGCCGAATTCTAGAGGCATGGCGTGTTGAATGGCACTGCGCCACGACTGGCGCAGCGGCAGGAGATCTATATCTTCTAATATTATAAAGCTTAAGCGTTAAAGGTTTGTTATTTTGATGTAAGCTGCTGTATTTGCGGTCAGTGTACTGGATATATAGAATAAGTTTATCATGTGACACAACTCCTAGTTACTTCTATGTATCCACGCGGGTAAAGCTAGTATTTTTTAATATGAGATTCACGCTGTACCCCACATATAGGAGGGTAGGGAAAGGAAACCTAGTGTTAAAACGCTCCGTTAATTGACGGAACTCAACGCTGCCTTGGTGTCTGAATGATGAAATGAAAATATTTAGCAAGTACTGCCTGGGTCTTCGGACTAAAGTGCAAATTTAGGACCCTTTTGAAATCTCCTCCACTGAGGGTCTATACGTTATAAAATAATACGACTATATTCTTCACATAAAATTGTTTTACACCTCTTAGAATTTGAACCCACGACCATCGTCATGTATAGACAGTTACTCTAAGCTTAGTCAGATCAGTCTCAATGAAATGATGATAGAAATTGAAATTTAATAACCTATAAGCTAATAAAATTTAATATCAAGATTGATTGACATGCTATAAATCAATAAAAACATTCATCAAAGATATATTTATATGAAAAAGTAGATACAGCATTTCTCTAACTGAATCGAAATCTTTTAAACGGGCCACAATATAGTAATAGGATGTGATTAAGAATTCAAAAGGCGTTCGTGGCTCAGTGAGTCAACGTCTAACTGTAAATGCGATGATTGTGGATCGATTCCCTCTCGTGGAAATGACTAATATAAGTTATGCCGTCAAACATCCCACCTTTCTTAACATTAGGTTCCTTTTGACAGACGCCAAAATGGGACATTGAAACTGATGAAGATTTAGCTGTACAGTCAACTGTATGTCGAATGACGAGGAATATATTTAAAGTTACAACAATAAGAGTAAGTAATAACAGTAAGAGTCAGAAATGTGACTGTAAAATCGACTGGTTGTGGGTTCGATCCCCGCTCGAGAAGATTAAATATTTACTTAAATTTATATTTCCATTTTTTCGCTCTGGTGTCGAGGCTAAGCGCGGCGTTGAGTTCTGCCACTCAACACGCAATGCCTCCAGAATTCGGCAGAAAGTGGGAAATGGAGTGTCTTAACATTAGGTTCCCTCTGCCTACCCTGCTGTATGCGGGATACAACGTGAAGATGATTTAATTTAATTTAATTTAATTTACAACAAAAATTCAAAAAAGTACCCAAATATCAAACCCAAACACAATTTTTTTTCAATAAATTTAAAAGAAAGCTTCTTTTAACCTTGACCAAAAACCATTGAGTTTTCTCTTTTCAGCTCATTTGTATTCATCGAACATTCTTCCGATTGAAAACATAAGACATTTATATTAGATGAGATTTTATGAAAGTAGGCCCAAATAACACCAAATGTGTTCTTAATTCGTAATAATAAATTGTTTTTTTAACGTAGTTTAACTTTTACTTTAATTACTTAAAGCAAAAAAATATTGATAGGTTCATTTGTTATAAGGTAAAAAAATTGACAGAATGGAGGGCGATCATTCATCCGCGAAGTATAAATAATAATTTAATAATATGAAGTTATTATAAATTTTCAATATTTTTAATATAATTAAATAAAGCAGAGGCACAAAGTGAGACTGCAAAATCGACTGGTTGTGGGTTCGATCCCCACTCGAGGAAATGAAATATTTATCTACATTTATATTATATATAAATCGAGGCAAAGCGCGGCGTTGAGTTCCGCCACTCAACACGTAATGCCTCCAGAATTCGGCAGAAAATGGAGAACGAAGTGTCTTAACACTAGGTTCCCTCTACTTATTTAGAAAACGTATAAGAATTTGACTCGAACCCGCGCCTCCTGGAATCCGATCAGGTTCCCTCTGCCTACCCTGCTTTGTGCGGGATACACCGTGAGGCTGATTTGTTTATTTTTATGATTTAACAATATTTTACATATATTATATATGCATTTGTATAAACCTAAGAAATTTACAACTAGTTAGGCTGACGTGCTAATCAAATTTGCTCGAACACTGCTTTCCGAGTGAAAGTTGGTAAACAACAGCTGCATCAATGGTGGTACGATTTTACAAGAAACCGGATAAAGTAAATCACACTGACCATGAGTTGACCCAAAATATACTACTTTATATGTAAAAATTGTGTGACATGTGACCGGCACTGCCTTCTATGGAGGAAGAGAACTTTAAAATTGTAGGCAATTACAAAATTTTTGACATTTTGATTCTCTCACGGCGTAAGTATTTGAGGAAAAAAAGGAAAGCAAGATATGTGAAATAGGTCAAAATAATTCTTTCTTTTTAGTGGGCGGTGTGAGGTAAATGTTATTTATAAATGAGAACATAGTGGGTCCTTTCCTTTCTACAATTCTGATGAAGAATCTATGGAATTGATGTCGACAGGATTCCAGCCAACTTTGAACGTTCAAAATGGAATATATAAATAGAATACTACTACCACTTTATCTTAATATTTTACGATAATAATAATACATAGTTTAAATATAATTAATATAACTAAAACAATTCTTCTACACTCCATGCGAGTTTATTTACTAGTAACCTCTGAAGAGTTCCAATATTAAAGTCTTGGCTCCTTGTCTCCATTATCACACTAGCTTTTTGATACTATAATATTATATTGTCATCTAAGCTACGTATAGTTGGCTAATTTCATTAGGATACCGTTACACCTAATAAAAGCGTGTTAAAAATAAGAATAAATTATCTATATCTATGGTTATATTATTCTTCCGAGTTGAGATTTGAATCTACACCCATCACGTTTATAGCCAGGTATCCCACTGAGAGAGATGGGTTCGATTAAAGATATAATAAAGGAAATACCAATATATTACTCTAATTCAAAGGATGCTTAGTTTCTACAGTTTCTTTCCACCAGTGACCCGGTCATGCGTGACCATTATAACATTCCAACTACCTATGTAGTACTTATAGTATTTACTTTTTGTCGATTTGTAGAACTAGCTTTTTAATTCTATTTAGACGAATCGATTTAGAAAAATATCTGTTTATTTTTTTCTTACAAGACATTTATTATTCATACATATTTAGAAAATCTGTAATTAATATTTAAAAAGTTAAGAGAACTCGAAAAACCAAAGATATTTTTTGCTTTTATTTCGGAAAACACTGATTCCAATTGATAAATTGTTTTGTTAGATAATCCACTTGAGACAAAAGCATTAGGTTATTTTTGTTTTTTTTTTAGGTTCACGCTATATTCCATACATAGGAAGGTAGGCATACAATTGGAACCTGAAAATCTATTGAATTCCGTTCAAAAAAAATTCTGAGGCAATGTGCCGCTTGGGCTTCGCTTTTTGAATTTTTTCCTTTATTTGTATTGCAAGTTCTTCCTTCATAAATTTCATAAATGTAGATCCACGGGAAGTACTCTATAACTTACGGCGCTAATTATATATAAAATGCAGCAAAAACGATGCATAAGCTTGCATATTTTGATTACATTGATATTAACTTCAAATAGATACATCATACATCATGGACAAAGTGACCCTATAATGGTTTCGTTTTGCCTTTTTAAGTACAGAACCCTAAAAGAAATGAACTTTTTACGCAAAATAAGAGAATTGTAAAACTAAAGAAATGTTGCTTTCTAGTGTTTTTTGCGTTAAACCAATTTGTTAACAGACAAGATATAAATTAATTGTGTATAATGTATGTTAATCATATTATGGTAATAATTGAGAACGTTGAAAGTATGAAAGTTCTATATAGCGAAAGTGTTTACGTTTTGCAATGTTGGTGCAGTACGGTCGCGAAGTTGTGGCCGCTCTGATGTTTGGTTTTTGAAGTTTTGTGCAATAGTACAATTGGGAAGTAATAAATCAAAAATAAAGACAAAAGAATAGAGAATACCCTAATATCAAATATGCGAAATCATTTACTGATAATTTTAGGGCAACGACTCGTTGACCGTACTATACCTTCACGTGGGTAGGTAAATAATAATGAACTGATTTTTATAATTATCTGTATTATAAAGAAATAAAAATATTTAACAACGGTATCATGGTGTAGTGGAATGGAGTCTGGTTGTAAACGTGATGGTTGTAGGATCGATTTCTAATCAATGGCTATATATTATGTACCCTAATACACAATACTCAAAAACTGGACGAAAGTGGAGAACAGAGTGGTTTGGCACTAGTCGTTTATTATGTTTTTAATTGTTTTTTTTTAACTTTATATAGAAGATATAATAAAACAATGTAAAAACAACATAAAATGTGTATGTATATTGAAATAAAATGATTAGAAACGTTGTAAACAAATACACACTCAACAAATACAAAAAAATCACATTTTTTTTCATATTAAAAATATATTAATTACATCAATAAATTTAAGTAGTAAGTAAGTGTAAAAAGCATAAGGACCCCCCGGAGGGCTGGTATGACAGAGGTTCATGTCAGTGGACGAGGCAAAAGAGGTATGTAGAGACCGTAGCGTATGGCGCTCCGTTATCTCCTGAACTACCCTACTACGGTAGAGATAAAGCGTGAAGTTAGTTTAGTTTAGTCTAGTTTTATTAATTACATATTTATTTATGTTACAAAACAAATATTTTTAAGATTTTAAGAAGTTTTGATTTTTGTTCTCATATTATTTTCTTATTTCAAATGGTTTCTACTTGCTGGTCTGGTGTTTTACTTGTTTGTTTTTCAAAATTAGTATTTATTAATTATTTATTTATACTTATTTGAAATATAAAATAATTATAAATAGCGAATTTAAATTCTATCCTCCTTTCTCCTATCCCCACAGAAACGTTACATTGCTCGTTGCGTGGTAAAAACCCAATGTGACACTTAGATAAGCCGAGGTACAAGCGTGCGACTGTAGAGGCAGTTGTGGGTTCGATTCCCACTCGGGGGAATGTATTATTCAATATTTTCATTTCCTCGCTCTGATAACGAGACAAAACGCGGCGTCCCGCACCTAAACACGCACGCCTTCAGCGGAATGTGGAAACCACTAGGTCACTTTTTTAACACTAGGTTCCCAGGTTCCCTCTGCTTAACCCCAAATGGGATACAGCGTAAAGCTAAAAAGAGATGTACTTAGTATTTATTTGAGTAGTTCTCTATACAGTGTGAAATGAAATGGCAAATATTTATCACTGGGTGCGGCGGTGAGAGTGATGATATATAACTTTATAATATAAACTAGGTAACTGTAAATAGTTAACTTTTACTTATTTATTAATTATGTGGAATAATAAAAATATCCCTTAAACATTCATATAATTAATTATATCAAAACAGTTATTTAGAAAACGTGTAAAAAATTTAACGTAGCGGAATTCGAACCCAAGCCTCCTGAAAACCATCCAGGCACTCTAATCACTAAACCATACGTTCATACATCTCGCTACGTTCAAATTTTTATACATTTTCTAAATAAGTATTTTTCTTTCCTAAATGTGGAATAACACTTTTTAAAATGTAACCACTTTATAATATAATAACAAAACAGTTTTGTATTTGCTTAAGATACGTTTTCTTTATTACACGTGAAATACATGAAGTATTCATAAAACCATTAAGCCTATTTTGGTGTAATATTCATAAAAACATAATAAATTTCGAATCGGGAATATCCTTTCATACGAGTACAATTGTAAATTCTTAGGTATTTTTAGATTTTGCGGTACTAAATTTTGATTGAAAATTAATATCACTCTAAGTGACTCATATTTCAATTAATAGAAAAAAAATATTCTTTCTCTACGCATTGGTTTATACAGACTAAAAACTGGCTATAGGTCGTTCCGTTGAGAGATAAGATATGGTTTGTCGAGTAGTGGCACAATTACCTTGTCTAAATAAAACATTCGAATTAAAATATAAAAAAAATCCATGTTTCAATATATTATCACGAATAAAGTTAGAATTTACTTATTTAGAAAACGTATAAAAATTTGAACGTAGCGGGACTCGAACCCGCGCCTACTGGAAACTGACCAGGCGCTCTGACCACTAAGCCATACGTTCACGTTACGAAACGTTGGTCGGTTTCCAGGAGTGTTTTTCTTTCCTAAGTGTTATTCCACACTTTAAAAATGTTTAAAAAAAATGGAATTTGTAACTGCGTCAAGATGGTCACTTTATTTTAATGCAACCTATATCCTCTTCGTTCTAATGACGTCAGCGGTCACGGCCGGTTATAAGCGTATGCTAATAGGTAAAAGCAACCTACTATTGGAATAGGCTCGTAGGCTCTTTATTAATATTTTTTTTATCTATACATAGGTATGTATGTCCGATGTGTGGTAGTCAATACTTTATGTGAAAAAAATAAATAAATCAGCTTCACGCTGTATCTCGCAACAGCAGGGTAGGCAGAGGGAACCTAGTGTTAAGACACTCCCGTTCCCCACTTTCTGCCGAATTCTGGAGATATTGCGTGTTGAGTGGCAGAACTCAACGCCGCGCTTAACCTCGGCGCCAGAGCGAAGAAATGGAAATATAAATTTAAGTAAATATTTCATCTCCTCGAGTGGGGATCGAACCCACAACCAGTCGGTTTTACAGTCACACCTCATGCCGCTGCGCCACGACCGGCCTCCTGCGCCACGATCGGCCTCATACTTTATGTGAATCTTAAAATTTTCGCCTGGTCCTCTTTGGTCAAGGAATTTATTTTATTTTAAAATCAAATGAAGAAAAAAATATATACAAATATATTTTTAGTACATCAAAAGTATGAAAAATTTAAAGGAATGTGTTTTTTTTTTCATTTCATTAGCTTTACGAAATCATATATTATACATAGCACCTACTGTTAAAAATAAACCAAAAATACTCAGTTATTTTCCGTTTTCCCCTTCCGTCCTATAAGTAGTTACTTTACATCTAAATTGTGCAGCGGAAGTCGTAACTCAACGCCGTGCTTTGTTTTTTCAATGCGGAGAAATAAATTATTTTATATACACAGTCTGAGGCCAGCCGTGGCGCAAGGGCAAAAATGTGTGTCGAGTAAAAACCTAAACAAATCGATATCTCTGAGTACTCGCGACTTTACAAATTTAAAGTTCTTTAATATAATACAGCGCGAAGCTAATTTAATTTTTTAATTTTAATTTTATAATAGAAAAATCAACAGAAGTCATTGAACTCAAATAGTTAATTGACATTAAGCATATATTATTAGTTAAAGGACTTAACTTACTCTCATATTAAAATATCGCGTGTAACATCGTAATAAGACCAGCAGCGAACCTCACAGCTCATTCAAATAAATTACAGTAAGAAGTGAAAGTGGCAGTTCGAACTTGAGAAATGAAAATAAAAGTGTTCTTTAGTTCGGCCGTTTCGTTGTACTTTCTTGATAGATTTTGAGCTATACCGTCTAGGAATTTTATGATAAATTCTATTTATGTATATGCGGCGTTGAGCTCCGCCACTTAACACGCAATGCCTTCAGAAGTCCGCGGAAAGTGGGTAAAAGAAGTTTCTTAATTGGAACGGTGTGTCTTAGCACTAGGTTTTCAGGTTCCTTCTTCCTTTTTTTTAAGTATGTGAAGTTTATAGAAATTTTATTACATTTTATATTTTTGTTTGAGATATGATAAGGTTTTCCTTTAGATTGATTTTAGTTATTAAAGGCGGTCGTGGCGCAGCGGCGTACCATCTAACGGTAAATGCGACAGTTGTGGGTTCCATTCTAATGTTACATGCTGCACCACGATGACCTTGAAATTATATCTCGTTATTAATAGTACAAAATCAAAATATGTAAATATAAATTAACATATTTAAATAAATTATAAATCAAATAAATTAACTTCACGCTGTATCCCGCACACGGCAGGGTAGGCAGAAGGAACCTAGTGTTAAGACACTCCGTTCCCCACTTTCTGCCGAACGCCGCGCTTAGGCTTGCTTCGTGCAGGCGAAGAAAATAGAAATATGAATTTAAGTAATTATTTCATCACCTCGATTGGGGGTCGAACTCACAACCAGTCGGTTTTACAGTCACATTATGTGCCCCTGTGCCACGACTGGCCTCATAAATAATAAATAAATTATTTAATGAGAAATGAGAACATGACACTTGGTTGTAACTATTCATGCAATAGCACCCATCCATGTATGAAGTTCAATCGACGATTGAATTAACACTTCCGCATACACTTTTACCGGTTCACTTTTTAAATTAATATAATATTAATTTATAAGGAATGCGAAAAAGCCTTACACGGAGTAATTGAACACAAATATATAATTTATATTTTAGGAATATTTTTTTTGAAGATACTCAATGAAGAATTGTAATAGAAACTAAAGATATCTGCCAAATTATATTTTAATTAAAATGATGATGGAGGTAAAATAGGGGATGCTATGTTGGATGACGTCTGTTCGTAAACATAATATACAAGGGTCATATACTCCACATAAACGAAGCTGAATATTCACTCGATAAAAAAATAAATAAAATCTCCTGGGTCATTACCCTACTATTCAAATAGTCATGGGGATCCCACAAGGGCTTATTCTTCATCCTTTACTCTTTTTAAAATATATCAATGATTTAGCATTTTTGGTTGGAAAGAACCATGAAATAGTATTGTTTAATGATGATACTTCATCAATTCAATGATGATTTTTAAAATGAAAAGACGACAAAACATATATGATGATGTGAACAATGCTTTCTCGAAAGTATATAATACAGTACATTGGTTTAGTGTTAATAACTTATTATTGAATAGTAAAAAAACTAAACGTATAATATTTAGAACACATAACACAAAACTTGTTACAGCTGATGTACTTTTAAATGGTGAAGCCGTGGATTCTGTATCTATTTTGGGGTAATGCAGCCGGTAATTGTGCAATCTATAACTTGACCACTAAAGATTTTATGTAAGTTTATTCTATATTATTTTTTTATATTATTTTATATTATATATTTTATTTCACAAAAAAATTTGCACCGAGACGTTGTCCCCCTTTTCCTCATACAACTTATCCGTAATGTTTCAAATGTTGTCTGGTAGAGATTGCTTAAAGCAATAAGACCGCCTTTGCATATGTGTTTTTTTTTATTTGTGTTGTTCATTTTATATACTTATTTGTTTTATGTGTGCAATAAAGTTTATTCTATTCTATTCTAAAGACTCCTTAAGGCAAAACTTTAAAGAAATTAATATATTGACAGTTGCATCTCAAAACATTTTGAAAAATGTTATGTATATTAAGAAAAACATTAATGCTTTTACCAAAATTGGTGATGTACATAGTATTATGTGTATACAGAAATAAGCTTAAACTTAGCGCAACAGTGACTCGATTGTATCGAATCCGTAATTTTTTCATGGGACAATGTGTACACTTAGGAAAGAAAAAAAATCAAAATAAATACGATAAAACTCTTTATTATTTGTAGGAATAGAAGCGTGTGACTTAAAACGTGACGGTTGTGGACTTGATCCCTCTCAGAGGAATAAAATATTTAATGTTTTCATTTTCTTGCTCTGGTAACGAGGTAAAGCGCGGTGTTGAGTTCCAACTCTCATCACGTAATACAGAATGCCTCCAGAATTCGGCGGAAAGTGGGTGAAGTGTCTCAATGTGAACGGAGTGACTTAACACTCGATTCCCAGGTTTCTTTTGCCTACTCTGTTATGTGAGGAATACAGCGTGAAGCTAAAAAAAGCCTCAACAAGAAAACTCGTGTTTTATCCTAATTAAATCGAAAATCATTTTGTAAGAGATTTATACATAATCTTGTAGTATTTTCCTCATTATGAGTGCTAGTTTATAACCACCTATTTGCAGAAGTGCCAACATTGACAAATTACTATTAAGTAGAAAGCTTTGACGACTAGCTCAGTGGTAACCTCGCAAGTTTAGATTGAAGTAGTCAAGTACAAGTTCAAGGAGTTGTAATATTTTTATTGGATTAATAATTTAGTTTTCAGAGGTTTTAAGTCTAAAAAATATTAGTGAATAAAATCTTTATATATTATACATTTTTAAAGGTCTGTTATCTGATTTTTGGTATAGGTACGTAACTAAAATTGACACTAAAATAAGTAAAAAAGGTGATGATATGATCGAGAGTCACTTAAATTATATTTTCTTAAATGTTTCGCCGCCCATTACTCGCTAGTTAAAAAGGTTGATATAAAAAATAGATTATTATACTATTATAATATTTTATCAGCTATACTCTCTTGCATATTTTATCAGCTATACGCTGCATTCCACACATATCATTGTAGGCAGAAGGAACCTAGTGTTAAGACACTCCTTTCCCCACTATTGCAAGTTCAAATAAAACAACTAGAACACAAAATTAATTTAGATACCGAAAACTCAAAATTATTCATATCATAGTATCATAATAATCTACAAAAAAAATTGGTGATAGCTATAATATCAAAAATGCCAAATTAAATACGTTTATATTTTGGCAATACTATTGTAAAGAAATTATCAGAGTTTTTTTTTTATTTTTCCAATATACATACATATGTACCTACTTTCCTTTTAGTGTGTATCCTCCAATAGATTTGTATAACGGTTATAGGTAAAAACATATTTAAATAACAAGTAGTCCCTCAAACTGACACTAGAATAGACAGCCATTAATGTTTAAGTGTAAATGAATGACTAATTAACGAAGTGACCTTAAGAATTTTCTCTTAAAACAATGAAATACTAAATATGCATTTTCATATTTCTGAACTGGGTAAGCTTTCGCTTATGCTTATTTCCAATATGGCTATGACCATACTCATAATATATTCTATTTCTATATACATATTGTTAAGACACTTCGCTTCCCATTTTCCATAAATATAAGAGGCGCCAGAGGTATAAGGCTCTGACAAAATTCCGCCAGCATTCGAGACCTCATTGGCCCACGATAGTGTTGTAAATGTTATTGATTCTAGGCTGTCCACTTTTTACCTAATGACATTTAAGATAATGAATAGTTCAAGATCTTTTATTAGAAGATGCATAGATTTCCTCGTCACTTCTACTTTCGCCGTATAACATGTGTAAGTCGTCCTTTTTTCAGCCTCACGCTGTGTCCTGCATATAGCAGGGTAGACAAAGGAAACCTAGTGTCAAAATACTTCGTTCCCCATTTTCTGTCGAAATTTTCGTGGCATTGCGTATTGAGTGGCGGAGCTCAACAATTTTTTTATAAGAAATTATAATTATTATATTAATTATATTAAGCAATAATCATTTATTTCCTCGCGAGAGGGTCGAACCCATAACCGTCGCGTTACAGTCACATTCTTACAGAGTGTCGTTAATAAACTTTCTCATAAAATTCTTATTAATTATTTATTAAACCCATATAATTATTTTTAATTAGAAAATCCTTTATTATTTTAAGCCGTAAATAGTGTTTGAACTTTTTGTTGCTAAACCACTCGAGCGTTTTCTTCGTGCCACATTTATATCAATGAAAAGATTTTCAATAATAAATCTCTTAGAGAAAGTAATGATTCATTATAAAGAATGTGTTGATAGTCCTGCTAAGTGGATTTTGAATTGATTTATAAAATTACTATACAAAATAGATTTTCTTCTATATTGTTCAAGTTAATTGAAGAAATCTTTGATATTATCTTTACATACAATTGTATACATCTATACATTTGTATAAAATTTTAGTGTCCGTCTGTGATTTCAAAATATATGTGTTTTATCAAAAGTTATTCACAGCATACTAGCACAACCAAATAATTACAAAATCTTTATCCGTCTGTATGTCTATCTGTTTCTTCGGAGCTTACCGTGCGAGTCGGTAGACGCGGTGGAGCGGAAACCTATCGCAGAGATAAATATAAAATAATTAAAAATATATATATTAAATATGACATTTTTTTCTTGAAAAAACATATATCAGATTCACGTTGTATCCCGAACACAGCAGGGTAGGCAGAGGGAAACTAGTGTTACGACACTCCGTTCCACACAAAAAAGTTCTAAAATTTACCAATTAGTGTAAAGCAGTAAGGATAACCATACTAAAACAATCACCCAATTTTCCCTAAAACTTAAACTCTTAAACAAAATTCCATGAAGCTACGTAAGGGTATATAGGCTATAGTATGTATAAATATAAATTTATATGTATGTAACATTTATGTATATATAATATATATTTATCTTAATAGATATATATTTATACCTATTTATATGTATTTATATATATGATATATATATATTTTTATATATCTCTATCTCTATATCTTATAAAATAAGAACGCATTTCGTCTCTGTCTGGCCTTTCTAAGCGATCTTCTTCTAAACCACCCAACGGATTTTGATGCGGTTTTCACCATTAGGTAGAGTATTTCTCAGGGAAGGTTTATATATGGTTTATTATATGTATATTTTATTGTAATTTGACATAAATATGATAAATGTGCATAAAGTCCTACCCGTTGAGACACTTTCACGCATGCGCTGCTTTAATGGTAAGTCCTACATGAAAATAATGTACTAGAGTATTAGTCCTCTTAATAAGATCTACAAAAAAGTCAGCGACAGCATATTTGTATCTTCTAAGGATAACATACAATGAGCATATTTCTGTCTAAAAATAGTAATTTGAATATATTTTTTATTGTGAGGGATGTTTGTCGATAATGGTATCAATCCTTATCCTTTTAAATACTTTATTAATTTTCTACGTTAAACGAAGATAAAATTTGCTTTTTACACTAATTTGAAATTACGAATAGTTTTAGAGAAAAACGCATTTAATTGTTGACACATCACGCCGGCTATAAACCGCAGTTTTGGCGCAAGTTTCATTTATTACCTTACTCTCAGCGTATAAATAAGTATATTAGTTACGTTGGCCATTTAATGGAGATCAAAACTGTCTTTTACTGTTTTTCATTTTAATAAGTACTTTAGAAGTTGTTACAATATCAAAAAATCCTTGCTTTGAAACGGCTCGCCACACGCCATGCGTCCCCCCGCGCCCCGCGACGCGTCCGCCGCGCCCGTCTCCCCGCCTGCCTCTGTAGCGAAGTAGATTTAGATGCGATTGTACGTATTGGATAATTAGAGTTTAATGTATTATTTCAGCGCGATATATTTAGTTTCATCTTTTTTGATTATTAGAATAGTAGGTAGTCTTTTGTTTATCATTTCTTTCGTTTAAGTATCCTATTGTTTATTTTGTTAACTCTTCTTCTGTTCTTTTATTATTTTTTTTTACCTTCTTAAACATTTCCTTTTTTAATTTAATTATGCCACGTCGTTCATAGGTCGTAGAACAAGAAATGCAAATAAAAATCTTTTAAGTCTTACTAATGAAAGCGTAGAGGAGACGGAAATTAGACGGTAATTTAAATATATTTTCTTATTGTAATTCTTATCCTTTTAAATAAGTTCTTAATTTTCTACGTTAAACAAAGATAAACTTTGCTCTTTACAATATTTCGAAATTACAAATAGTTTTAGAGAAAAGCTATATCGACTCATGTTTAACTCCTACTTTCAGTAAATACATAAGTATAATAGTTACCTTTTGGCCATTTAATATAGATTAAAATGTTGTTTACTGTTTTTCATTTCAATAAGTACTTTAGAAGATTAGTAGCACAGATTTAAAATTATGGTACTAAAAAATTCTTGCTGTGTAACGGCTCGCCGCCCACCACGCGCCCCCCAACCTTTTGCTTATAAAAATGGATCCGCCGCACCCCCATGGCTTCTTTCCCCCGGGCATGGAAGCAAGGCCTGGTCATCATGTTGCCCAAGGCTGGGAAGAGCCCGCAGCCTGAGGGATACCGATCTATAACCCCTTCTTAGCGCGGTCGCCAAGCTGTTCGAGAAGTTATTCCTCTCACTTCTCCAGTCGCACATCCACCCGCGAAGCGAACAGTTTGGCAAGCGGGTATACCACTCTGGTTGTACTACGCCGCAACAGCGATCAACCGAAAGGAGAGTGCAATAGTAGTCTTCTTCGACGTAGCGCGCGTATTCGATCGCGTTGGCACCCGGGCCTACTTCATTAAGTGCTCCCCGGCACCCCCCAGCACGTCACGCATGTCTTTGCCTCCCTGCCTCAGTGACAAGACATTTTGCGTGACAGTTGAGAGTTCGAGGTCTAGCAGCGACTCGATCGCTGCCGTTGTTCCCCAGGGCAGCATTTTATCACCTGCTCTCTACACTGATGACATCACTACGCCCTAGCGAGTATCACTCAACGAGAAATCCTGCAGGTGGTCCAGAACCTCATCCTCCGTCGAGTGACGCAAGCGCCATACTAAGTGAGGAACACCACGCATAATCGCAACATAAAAATAGAAAGCCTGGAGGTACACATTGGTTGTCTCACGTCCAACGCATTCCGCTGCGCCAATGTATCACCTGCACCTAAGGAGCAGCACTCCGTGGCATACCCGGCCGCCCGAGGTCAGACGTAAGACTACTTCCGAGGGACTTTCTATTCTCCTGCAAATCGGACTCATGAGCCTTGCATTGAACCTTGGTCGTTTAAGATGGGCCTCCCTCAGGAAACCGAGGGTCTCTCCTGACTGAGTTGACCGCCTAGATGGCATTTGATAATCCTTCCAATTTCATACTGTGTCAACGCCCAGATGTCGTTCGGAGCGACTATGGAGATGGACGAGAGAATGCTTCAATTCTGCGCCTGGCTCTATAGCAAAGTTAATTTAGAAGTGATTGCACGTATTTTGGAGTTATCCAACAATTATGATGTATTTCAATGCCACATAGGTGGTTACATCTTTCGTTTAAGTATTTTTGGGTAAGAGAATAGTAGGTAGTCTGTTGTTTATAATTCCTTTCGTTAAAGTTTTCTGTTGTTTGTGTCATTTGTTTAAGTGTGTTTTTTTAAACAATTGGAACATCCTTATTGAAACTACGAAAATGCGGGTTGCATTAAGGTTTAAATAATTTTCACATTAGTAATCTTAAGTGTTTTGCAAACATAGGTACACTGCATGAATAATTCAGTAGTTAAAGCGGGCGAAGCCGCGAGCGGGTCGCTAGTATATATATATATATATATATATATATATATATATATATATATATATATATATATATATATATATAGTAAAAAATATTATGTAAATTTTCTATTTTATGCACCGCCCACTTGTTTTTATACAACTCCAAGATCCAAAGGTTGCCTGGAAGAGATCACTCTAAGCGATAAGGTCGCCTTGTTGTACTTTTTTTATTATTATTATGTTTGTTTTTGTTTCCTTTAAATGTGCAATAAAGTATATTTATTATTATTATTATTATTAAGGGTTCTAGTTATATTAATTAAAGATTACAATGACCTATATTTTTTTTGCTCATGGTTTAAGAGTATCTATGGCGTATTTTAACGAGTTCATATTCTCTGACTCTTAACTCCTTCTATTCCAATACGCAATTGATTTTACTCTCTTTCTCAAATCTTAAATTACCTACTACTTTAAAAAAGTAAAAATTTAAATAAATATTTAATTCCCTCGAGTGGGGATCGAACACACAACCAATCGGGTTTACAATAACGCATTTTATTTAATTATATAGATTTTCTCTTGTTACAAACATATATCTAAATTGTAATATACCTACAAACAAATTTCCACATTTTCCAATTTCTGTATAACCATAACCTATTCATTGTAGTAGTTTAAGCCATAACTTAGGTTTTATATTTCTATGGAGAATCTTAGAGGTTCATTCCATTGTGATCTCTTTATGGGTCATAAGAAGGCGGAAGCAGTTATAGCGCATTGGTTCATAAGGAAAATAAGCCAATACTCAATAGAAAGTAGAGTCGATGAGTCGTGTGTCGATATTAACATATTTTCTGTTCTTTATGGCTGTGGTTATATATTTTTATATGTTTTTGTTTTTCGGAGAATATTTATAATATATAATAAACTCAATATCTCATGATATAATATAGAAAATATGATAATATGCTAATAAAATTTTAATTTCTTTTAACATCTCCTACATTCAAGGGTTTCTGGTAGAGTATTTGTACACGTTATTTATTTCTTTTTGTTATATGATTTCTGTACTTTCTTTTTTGTGTGGTACATAAATAAATGAAAAAAAATAAAAATAAAATTCAATATCTTTTATCATATTTCTTATATAAAATAATTTATGTAAAAGTGACTCTGTGAACTTTTAATATTTTTTATCATCTTCACACTTTATAGGCAGAGAGAATCTCCAAGACACTCACAGAACACTCCAAGACAGAACTCTGGAGTCATTATCTGTTGGGAGGCCGAACTCATCCCTGCGTTTTGCCTCCTTACTAGAGCGAGCAAAGGAAACGAGACAATATTAAATACATCATTTCCTCAAGTGATAGTCGAACCCACGACCCATCGCGTTACAGTCACACGCTGGTGTCCCTGCGCAAGTATAAAGTAAATATATTGGCTTTATAAATATAAGAGCCATACATGCCTAGGATATATAGGATATATCCTAAATATGCATATAAGTGTGAAATTTCTAATAGATACATATTAGACGGACACTTAGACAGTAATTCATAGAAGGCGTGAAATGTGGTATGCACCTGTCACCGTGACTGGCCTTTGAAAGGAGAACAATAATGCGATGTGGCTCTGTAAACACATTGTGATTTGCTATACATTTTAGATAATGACTCTTTTTCAGCTTCACGCTGTATACTGCATTTAGCACGGTAGGGAGAGGCACTCTAGTGTTAAAACACTGCTCTCCTTGCTGTGGAATTCTGGAAGCATTGCGTGTTGCGTGGCGGAACTCAACGCCGCGTTTTTTACATCGACACTAGAACTAAATATTTCATTTCGTCGAGTGGGAATCGAATCTGCAATCTGTCCAGTCGTACGCTTGTGCCACTGCGCCACCTTTGGCCTCTGGGCTTTTAAAGTGATTAAACAAAGCATATGTGTACAAAAGTCATTAAAATTCAGATCGAACTATCAAAATAAATTAGAAAGTGTTCGTGTTCTAAACATCGAATATTTAAAAAGTTTATTTCCAGCACGTATTCGTAAATGCCTATTAAAAATAGGCTGATAGGATTGCCCGAGGCTTTAAATGTATAGTTAAATTTGTTTGTTTGTTTTTAGTTTCATTCATATTATTCGTCTTGTGTACGAAGAAATTAGAGTATGTATGTTCGTTACATAATTTTTAATTACTAACTTTATAAGTTTTCGGGGTTCCGTAGCCGAATGATGAAAACGGAACCTTTATAAGTTCATCATGTCTGTCTGTCCGTCCGTCCGTATGTCACAGACACTTTATTCTAAAACTATTAGGACAACAATTATACAATAGAAATGTAGTAGGTAAGGTAAAGGTAAGGTTCTGTTAACTGCTTTACGATTTTTAAAAATATAATAATATTAAAGGGGTCAGAGGTATACACTGAACTGAAACAAAAAAAAAATTATCAAACCTGTGGGAGGTGTCTATGGATTTCTTTTTTTCTTTTCTACTCACAAACAACCCCTCTCCCCTAAAATTAAAAATTATTTACCAGACTGAAAAACCTAACAAAATATAAGAATAGATCTCAATAAACACTTTTAACGAGAATTGGCTTTTGAAAAGGATAAAGTCAGCAGTTTTTGAGATGAGATGAGCACTTTAAATTATTTCCTACTGTTAATATATTATGTCCCTGATCTATATTCGCTTCTACGAAACCCTTCATGTGCGAGTCCAATTCGCATTTGGCCGGTTTTTTTATTAATAGTATACTACTACAGACAGATGCTTATGTACCTACTATGAATAGTATACATTCAATAAATGCAGTGCTGTGTCTCGAGAACGGAGTGCCTTAACACTCATTTTTCTTTGCCTACTCTGCTGTAGGTATGCGGTAATAAATTTCAGTCCCCATAACTATTACATTATTTTAACATCACGCATGTATACCGCACACAGCAGGGTATCAAATGTTAAGACACTCCGTTTTGCCGAACTCCGTCCGCTGAATTCTGGAGGCATTGCGTGTTAAGTGTCGGAACTCAACGCCGTGATCTGCCTTGACATCAGCCAGAGCGAAGAAAGGAAAATATTAAATGTTTCACTACCTCGAGTGGGAATCGGTAAGCTGTCGCGTTTACAGTGACACTTTGTGCCCCTGCGCCACGACTGGCCTCTATCATCAAATCGAAGACGCAAATGTCGATTAAGATAAGAAATAAGTCCACCTTCCGTTTAAATTAGTGGAAATTAAGAATAATTTACTTTATATAAACTATTTTCACATTCTTGTTTTGTTTTTAGTAAAGTGTTTATTTTACGCCATCGTGGCCTTTTTTACTTCGTGAACTTACCTTTGCGTGACCTACGAATACTCTACAATACTAACTGTTCATAAGAAATTAAAAACATATTATAATTAAATGTCACATTGTTTAAGAGCTAGTCGTGAGTTCAAATCCCGCGTAGATAATGTTGCGTTGAGCTAGGCATTTAAATATTATGACTTAAGTCAATAAAAGTATTTTCTTTTATAATACATTTTTTTATTATATTACTTCTGTAAGAAAATAGTAATGTATTAAAAATGTCAATAGCTTCTCTATGTAAGTATTTTTATTGTTTCGTGTTGACGAAACAATAAAAATAATTTATTCTTATAACATGCACAGACACGCGAGACTTAATAATAATAGTGTAAAATAACAAAAAAAGCAAACTTTTACTTAAACAATTTTCACGATTGTAATAACTCTATTAAAAACTATCAAATATGACATTTTTTATTGTTTTTTTTTCTATGAAAATCATTAAATATTTAATGAACTTAATCTTTAATATTAATAAGCTTTCACTATGAAGCTTTAAACTTTCATTTTTGGTAAAAATTATTGAAAACTTACCGCATTCCGGTAAATCCGGTTAATTTTGCCTTTGTACAAGTAACACGACATACACACACGCGTTGTAAGAGACTACTAAGCGATAGCTTTAGTGAGAGGTACTTCTTACATCTGAGATGTGGTTTGGAGAAGGGAAAGTGTCGATATCGATAATATTTTATCGAGTGTATATTTTGCTCCTTCACGTATATTGCGCTTTGTGGAGTAATTAAAAATAAGATAGAGTTAAAACACTTTAATCTCCATGTCTGTCTGTATTCATCTAAATTACAAGTTGGGTGGTGGAAATCCAAGTTATTATGTGTCTAGCCAGACTGTGGAAATAAAAATAAAGAACTTATTCATTTAATAAGAACAATTCCTAAGTATGACAGTGGAAGGTGATTTTAATATTTTTTTAGCTTCACGTTTTGTTATAAAAATGAATAAAAATCAGCATCAAACTGTATCTTGCAGACAGTAGGGTAAGCAGAGGGAACCTAGTGCTAAGACACGTTTGCGAGTGGACATTGAACCTCCAACCAGTATAGTCACACTATGTGGCTGTGCCACGACTGGCTATGTAAACGATGAGAAATCAATTCTCTCTCAATATCTCAAATGTTAGTCGTAAATCTCAAATTTTAGTTGTAAAGAAATATATCCACATATTATCAATCGTTTACACATGACTATTGCCTTTTTACTCAATGAGCAATCTAGAAAAGTAAAGTTACATATACAGAGTAAGTTCTTTCTGCATGCTCTGTTGATATAGGAAAAATAAATAAAAAAATACTATTACGTTAAATAATGTTATTATGCTACACTGAAGCATATTGATATAATGAAGATAAAATAATATTATATAAAATATAGCAAGTATATTTGTTAGGTGTTAAGTTCTGCCATATAGTGATTAAATGTCTTTTAAGTCTTTTAATTGACTAAAGGGATAAAACGAAGAGAATTATGTTTATTTATTAGAATTTTCTTGTCTTTGTTCTTGTAATATGTTAAATTCAAAACATTTTTTTATTTTATCGATATTACTTACAAACATCCCTACGGTCGTGGTTTGCCAAACCATGTTCAAGAGCAAGGTGAAGATCTGGGTCTTTGACCGCAAATCAGAAGCCAGTGTCATGCTATAGTTAATCTCAGGTTACGGGTAATCTTTGGTTTTTTTAATAACTGAAACAAAATAAATTGAAGCAGTGCATCAGATTGTAACTGTGTCGGTAGTGGGTTCGCTTTACAATAGCAGGAGCATATTTCATATTTTTTTGTCTCTTTTTATAAGACAAAGTGCGGCGTTAAGTTTCACTGGAATGAATTATTTAAATGCCTTATAATTGTATGAAATTAATTAAAACATTTTTTGTTTTTACCAAAAGAGATATGTGGAAATATTTTAATAAAATTTCCAATTTTTAAGTTACTAAACAGAATATCTGATAGTTACACATTGTAAAGTATAGGTATGTAGTCCAAATATAAAATTTGTTATTTATAAAATTTTAAATTACTTTGAATTAATAAACGTATAATAGTTATAAGTCTGTAGCCGTTTGGCAATAGGTGTTCTGTTTAACAAAAGGTATATATATATATTTTAAGTTAACTATATTTATCTATAATTGTTTATAAAATAAATCAAATATTAAATATTTGATTCTAAATATTACAGTGTGACTCTAAACCGACTAGTTGTGGGTTCGATCCCCACTCGAGGAAATTAAATAATTATTTAAAAGGAGAATGAAACTTTTGGGCCGTCACGTAAAGAATTGAGATGTGATCTAAAAAAATACAATTTTTTTTTATTTTTAGAATAGCAAATAATAAATTAATTGACATTCTGGAAGTGGAGAAAAATGAAAAAAATAAGATTTAGATCCTTAATCGATTAAAATCAATCATATTTTAAGTCAGAGATGTGACAGGTGATTGACAATCACACTTTGTCTAATGATTTTTTGCATTTTTGCATCTGTTTGTCATCGCAAAATCAGGCCATTAAATAAAAAACATTAAAAAAAAAACATTTGCTTCTGTCATTACGTTCGTGTCATAACGCATCGACATTTTGAATGTTTTCCCGTTTGTTTGATATTTTCAATGACTACTGTTTTGTTTTTCTCGGATTTTGACTCTACCTACTTTGTACGACCCTCGCCTCCTCACTGGACTCCGAAATCTTTTGGATCTTACGACCGCCACGCTATGGATATGAATCGCTGTGTGAATTGTGGGATAGCCAATGGACACTGCAGTACCCTAGTCCGACGATCTTTAGACGATGAAAACCACCACCACCTGGTTACTTAGAGGTGTGATATAATCCCGACATATAAGCAGGAAAATATATTTCTGTTACATTTTAGTTGACAGCTTTCGTAGAGGAAGGGAAGCTATTGCTATGAAATACTGCAATTGTATTGTAGGAAGACGAATGGTAGGCTGCTGTGCTCATGTTATGAGTATTATGTATATAAGGTACCATACCTTAGTTGGGCTAGATACCAAAATAATTTAGTTCCACCTGCACTCTTCTCAGATGACATTTTAATAATAGATAATAGAAGAAGAATAAAATATTCATTAAAATGTGTTTTATTTATAAATAATAAACATTAATGCTTAAACAACTCAGTAATCACATATTTTATAGAAGTTGATAT
Source organism: Heliconius himera (assembly GCA_021202915.1). Taxonomy (NCBI): domain Eukaryota; kingdom Metazoa; phylum Arthropoda; class Insecta; order Lepidoptera; family Nymphalidae; genus Heliconius; species Heliconius himera. Next base: position 311,499 of record JAJHJA010000246.1, read on the forward strand.
TCAAGAAATTGGTCTGCGAACTTAACCTCACTTTTATCAAATCTCTAATAACTCAGCTCTCAGATTGCCAAAATTTATATAGTTTTCAAGGAGGGAATGATGTACCTAAATCTATTAAATCATACCATTTTCATATCTTTACATTCTGGGCCCAAAAATGTATGGAATAGTTTCAGTCTCCTTTATATTTCCATTTCTTCGGCGGCGAAGGGCGGCAAAGGGCGGCGTTGAGTTCCGTCACTCAACACGCAATGCCTCCAGAATTCGACGGAAAGTGAGGAACGTAGTGTCTTAACACTAGGTTCCCTCTGCCTACCCTACTGTGTGCACAACAGCTTTACACTGTGTCCCACAGTGTAAAGCTGTTCTTTTTTGAATATATTAAGACACGAAGTAAAAATACATAATCGAAGCTTAAACTAAAGTTACTAGTACGCAACACCAGGCGGTCGTGGCAGCGAATGTTGTCGGTCACTAGTCATAGAAAAATTATATTTTCTTTATATTAACTTTTATATAAATTCTACTTGAATTTGTCCTTGACATACAATTTTAAGAAAAATACTTTAAAAAAATCTTACTTTTTATATAAGGGACTATAAGGGACGGAGAAAAGAGTGACGTATAAATATTTGTAATAAGTTTCAGCGTAATTATAAAGAAAATTAAACAATAAGGTGACATCTTTTTCCTTCAAAAACAATTTCCTGTGTGTTAAGGTGCTCTTTCCCTCGTAGATAGATCCAATAATAAAATAGGTAGGCTATCAGATAAAGGACGGCGTTGAGTTCCGCCACTCAATACTAACTCCTCCTCCAATACTAACTCCTCCTCCACTAATGCCTCCAGAGTTCGGCGATAAATGGGAACTGAAGTGTCTTAATAGTAACGGAGTACGTTCCGAGAGGCTCTCGGAACGTATAGGGAATTTGGTTAAAAGTAAAATCCGCACTATGACTTCAATGCTGGTAAACGGAGCACGACGAGAACCAGACATGTGTAAACGCTTGATAGTCGACGAAGCTTTAATGAACCACTTTGGAGCGATAGTGATGGCAGGAAGAATCACCGGAGCCGAGGAAATTCTTTTAATTGGAGATGTAAATCAGCTACCCTTTATAGACCGAGAGAATCTCTTCGAAATTATTTACCATAGACCGCCACAAATCTTCATGAGCGAAAACTTGGTGTGTACTCACAGAAGTCTCATGGACGTCGCCTAAGCCCTGCAAGAGATATATCCAGATATATACTCGTCTAAGAGGGTAGTACGGTCCCTTTTTATGAAGGACATCAAGATTACACCAGTACCGGGAGATCTAAAATACACACTGTATCTCACATTTACCCAGGAGTAGAAAGAATCTCTCATTGCCCAGGGATGGGGAGGAGAAACAGGTTCGAAGGTGCTGACAAGTCACGAGTCTCAGGGTCTGACCAGCGCAACCGTTATAGTGGTTAACACCAAATCTGTTAGGCTACAGCTGCATGATAGCGTTTCGCACGCCGTCGTAGCAATATCTCGGCACACCGACAGCTGCATGTACTATAGTGAAGGTAAAGATGACGCCATCAAAATATTAATTCGGAACGCGACGGAGGCAACGACAAAAAGCATTGTGGAATATAATTTAAAGATGGATTTGAAAGATAGGAACGCAGCGGTCGCCTCTTCCACCATAGCGGTCATGCTCTTATCCTAGTGCAAAATTCCTCACATACAAATCAATTATTATAAAAGTTTAGCATGAACTTATAATTATGTAATTAAATATATATTTTAATATGTTAAATTATTAAATATACATATATAAACACTCGCTTAACACCTTAGATCTAAGTAAAATTTTGTAAAATTATGTAAAGTTAAAAATAATATTTTCTTATTATAGGTATTAATTGTATGTAAACAATAATGTAATTAATATATGTGATAAGGAAATTAGATATAATAATAAATTAAAAAAGGATACGGACCAAGTGTCTGTAGTGTTGTTATAATAAATTAAAAAAAAATAGCAACAAAAGCTCTCAAGTACCTTCTGCCTACCATAATACGCGCGGCTGTATCCCGCGTGTGATGTGTGTGATGCTGAAATCTTATAATTGAGGCAATTGTGACATACAGAGGCCGACTGAGTGACAGAAACGTGAGTGTTGGATGAGTGAATAGTTTTAATTTCCCTGTTCTGATAGGACAAAGGTGGAAAGCGGAGAACAGAGAGTCTCAACACTATATTCTTCTTGTATAAGGACCGAAATGTCATATTGAAAAAGATAACATACATACTTGTTAAAAGAGTCAAAATACTCGACTAAAATTGTACGCTCCTATTTATATTCAAAATAGCTTTATTTAAATATATTATATTAACAATAAAAATCAGATAAGTTATTACAGTACAGTTATCTAAAAGAAAAATAATTAAAATAACGAGATCTTGAATAGGTGTAAATGTGCACTAAATTTTCTTATATGTATATTAATATAATATATCTACATATACTAAATGAATTACTTTATGTGGACTATTAAGATAAGAAAAAATTGCATATTAGGAATAGACGCGATAAGAGTTTTAAAGAAAAACCGCTTATGGGAAACTTATGGAAAATTCTATTTTTTCTCGCATAGCCATCTATCGCGTAGGTACCCCCTTTTCTTAGTTATTCTTATTTGTGACATTACAAGTTGAGTGGTGGAAGCTTTGGCAGACGTCCCGTTTAATGGATTTCCTCTCAAAATTCCGTTTCCACTGTTCGAACAGATAAACATACACCCGCTTTTTACGGATGTTTCCACATACTGTGAGAAATCATTTTAATCACCTTATTTTTTTATTTAGTTAGTAATAATTTCACAGGAATACTGCTATATGTTTTTACCATTAAATAGATTATTTAAACCTCAAATAAATGGATAAGCGTTTTTTTTCACATACCAAGGTAAGACATAAGGGACGTAGTGTTAAGACATTTTCCTTCCCCACTTTCCACCGAATTCTGGAGGTTTTGCGTGTTAAGTAGAGGAACTCAACGCCGAGCCTTGCAAAAAAATGAGAATAATTTAAATATAATCGTTCCCCCGAGGGGGAATCGTACCGGCTACCATCAACCATCGTCATCGTCAATCAGACACAGACAGTTTTTTTTTAATAAGGAAAGTTGCAGTAATATTTGAACCTACATTCTTTGTCGCCTTGCACTCAAATGACCCAGCTGACTTTTATTAAGTAGAGTATAATAGAGAAGATAATAAAAAAAAATAATTGTGTGTTTTACATTATTTTTATTAAAAATATTTATTTTGTTATGTTGTTGTTGTTGTTAGTTTAATGAAAAAAAAATTTTGCAAACAATTTACCAATTTTAAAATATCTAAAACTCTAAATCTAACGGTAAATAAAAATATATGAATTATTTAGCGACAAATTAGCAAAAAAATTAAGACAAAAAGTTCATTCCGATACCGGGAATCGAACCCGAGCCTCCTGGGTGAGAGCCAGGTATCCTAGCCACTAGACCATATCGGATGACATCTTATATTTCAAATTATAAAATATTTTATAGGACGTATTTCACTTTTAAAATTTAAATTTAACATTTTATTTTTGACGTAGGGTAGAAAAAAAAATGTCAGTTTCAAAACATTTCGTTGTTCACAAACTAAACGTTGATAAGACAGTTTGTGTAAGAATTTATAATTTTTATAGATTAATTATTAAATATATATTTTTTATATAATTAAATAAAAAATATTCTTCAAATGAAATAAGCGCGAATTAAGATTTAAAAATAAAATAGATAATAGTATAAAATAAAATCTTTTGTTTTGTAAAGTTTAGTTGTTAAACAATTTTTAAACGAAATTAAAAAACATTATTATTTATATTATATTATTTAAATATTTTTTTTACTTTTACTTATAACTTAAGATTACTTTTATAACTGGAAGCGGCATCTATTTAATCTGTATAAGAAAAGCTTATGGTATTATGTAACGTGGACTCAAGCTATAGATGGCGTTAACATATATTTTTTTTCTTGATTTCTTAAACAAAATATATACGTAATTTGAATGATTAATAGTTATCATAATTAAATAAAATAAAAATATTATACTAAAAGTTTTATTTTATATAATAAAAATGTTAAAATCACCGGTGTCTAATATAACGTCGTGACATAGCAACTAGCGGAAGAACAGCATAAGTTGGAGTCACCATTTTTTGTTCTTTGTAGTACTGCACATTTCGAATAGATGGCGCTGTATGGGCGAAAATAATATTTTTTTATATGTACGTTTCTATAAAATTAAAACTATATTTATTTACACATATTACATATATAGAAATTTAAGCTTGCTTTAACCAAAAATTAATCATGATTAGACAAATTGCTTAAAAGTTCTTAAGGTGTGTTATAACTGTGGTTAAATTTAGTCAAAGTATAAAGATATAAATAAGAGTTCATTTAAATAATGGCGCCGTCATTGCGCAGGGGCACAAGCATATGCCTGTAAACGTGACAGTCCTGAGTTCGATTCCCACTCGGGGAATGAAATATTGAATATTTACATACAAGACGATGCACGCACAAAAAATGACTACTAAAATTCTTGATATTATATGCCCGTATATTAGGCACAAAACTTATGGTGAAGGATAAATAATAAGTAGATATATTTTTTAATAAATTCATTTAAAAAAAAATCGTTGTAAAAAAATACCATTTAATCAATAATAATGAACTTTAATTCTAAACAAAAATATATAAATAAACATTTTAATACATACACTTTATAAAAAAATGAAAGACTTAATGTCCGGAGAAACGATATTCTCCAAAACGTAAAACTTCACTATGTAAAATAGTCATTGCCACGGATTATTCTCCATCACGTCACTTGTTTCTTTAATATTCTTCAATTTCTTCATCATTTTCCCTTCAAATGGACCTTCTATTATTTCTCCCTTATTGAAATCATCAATGATTATAGCTTTTTGTTCATTTGATACTTCATTTTGCGTTATTTCTTTAGGAATTCTTATTTTATTAACGTTCTTAATAGGATAATAGACATATTTAATTCCATTTATTATTTTATATTTTGAATTATTTTGATTTTGGTGTTTTCTACGATTTATTCCCATAACTTTATTGCTCCAATATATATAAGCATTATGTAAAACGTCAATTAAACCTCTTTTTTTGCGTGATTTTGCTTTAGAAATTTTTACATTCTCAAGTTTTTTCATATCTTTGTTTTTATATCTAATTGTTGGCTTAACGTAGGTTATAATGGGTTCATTTCTGAGTGCATTTTCGTTTTCTATGATAGAACGACTTTGCCACTGCCCATTTGAGTCGTATCCGCCTCCTCCATAGTCTTGTCCACCTACATTGATAAAATTAGATAGATTCATATAATATATAAATATGAATTTAGTAGTAAAAACGTTTGCTCGTCTTGTTACCAAAACGTGAAAATGAAAATACTTCATTCCGCTTAGTAGGAATCGAAAGTAAAACCATTTTGTTTACAGTCAGATGCAGTCCCACAACCATATAATTTAATTATATTTATGATTCAAATCTAAGAAGTGTAAAGAATTAATAACATATAAATATTAAATGATCAGAAATAAAAAAATGAACTTTACAATTTGTCAATAAATTCCCTCTCTATTGATTGCTAATTACATTTTTTAGTACTAATTCCAGAATATCTTTAGCTCAGATAGACATTGCACTGGTACTATACCTGCTGGCATCCATGCACCACCACCACCTCCACCAGCCGCCCATCCCTGGAGGAAAAAAAAATAAGTCAAAAAATATATATGCAAAAATATATATGTAAGCATGTGTCATTAGCTTCACTTTTATCAATCAATCAATTACTCAATCAAATTATCGAAAATCCATTTGTCATCGTTGGAGATGCCTAAAAATTTGTAAATATGTTTTGTTCTTTTTCATTATTTAAATAAATTTCAAAGGACCTTGTTCTTATACATTGTTAAAATTTTGTTATTTAAAAACAGTTTAGTGACCTCCTCGCAGCCACAGTCTCTTGAACTACAAAATTATTTAGCCATAATATTGAAAACTTTATTACAGTCTTATCTGATATTTGAACATACGACAAAGTTTTTAAAAATCATTGGTTTGGGTTTTTTTACATTGATAGATACCAAAAATACTCTTTCTCGTATATCTTTTATGTAAAACGGTTATAAATAGGCGGCGATCACTTATTTTCGAGTCCGATCGTGGCGCAGAGGCACAAAATGTGACTGTAAACGCAACTGGTTGTGGATTAGATCTCCACTCGAGCAAATGAAATATTTATTTTCTTCGCTTTGGTGTCGAGGCAAAGCGCGGCATTGAGTTCCGCCACTCAGCACGCAATGTCTCCAGAATTCGGCTGAATGTGGGGAACGTAGTATCTTAACACTATGTTCCCTCTGCCTACCTTGCTGTGTGCGGGATACAGCCTGTAGCTAATTAATAACACTCTTACCCCATCCCAACCTCCACCTCCACCTCCGCCTCCGCCGCCACCTCCATTTTTCTTTTCCAAAATCTTCATTAAAAGCATCATCTGAAAAAAAAATACATTTTTAATATTAACTAGCAACCCGCTCGCGGCATCGTCCGTTTGTACTATAGAATTATTTATCTAATAATCTGAATTATTTTCGTTTTGTAATAACATTATCACTAAAATTAAAATTAAATTAAAGGCAAAATCTACACATTTAAAATTAAAGTTTCAGCGATTTGCTAAAGTTTGTAGCAATTTAGTTAAACTAAATATGTACATGCAAATTGATATAACATTTTAATTGATGAACCCATTGAAATAAAAAAAAAACAGTAAATGTTAAGAAGAAATACCCAAACACATAAATAACAATACAATAGTTAAAACTACATTTAAATCGGTTAGGCCGTTTCTGAGATTAGGGTAGACGGACGCGCAGAGAAGCAGACAAAAAAATTAAAAAAAAATATTCGGGTTTTACATTAATAAATGCTATAAAAGTTTTTGGCATGTATTTTCCACGTACGGACAGCGATCAGTTACAATTTTTTTTGATGTATAAATAAGTTTTAATTTGTTCCTTACAAACAAAAAAAAATATAATTTTAAGTAAGCAGAGAAATCCTAATCATACACCATATCCAAGTTTTGAGACATTGTGTGTTGAGTGGCGATACCCAACGCCGTTCTTTATGTTGTTATTTAAAATATATAAAAAGGTACCCACCTTAGATACCACAAACGACATCATGCTGAACATCATGCCTTTGAACGACATCATGCCCATCATACCCATCATTGCCGGTAACATCTAAAAATGTGATTTATTCACTCTTTTAATATAATATTTAATCCTTTTGCATATTCGAGAAAGTACTTAGATGATAAATAAAAACAAAAGAAAGTTATTTTCTGGGATATTATAGATCTAATAATATACATATTTTAAATATGTTATTTTAGCATTAGTATACATTTAAAACTTTGTACTCCTATTTTCAAATATTGTACAGACGGAGGAGTGTGAATTCAGATCAGTTATAGTTTATATAAAGAAAGAGTGCAGTGTGTTAATATTTAAAAAAAAAACTCGAAAATACATGTAATTGAACAAAAATGTAACACACACCACAATGTTTGGCGGTATATATTTTTGTATAAAGACGCAAATACAAAGAGCAATGGTAATGCATATTATGTATATATCAATTAGTCCTCTCTTATAATTGAAAGTAATGAAGAGGTAAGTAATGATCATTAACAAACCATCATTAGTTTCATCTTCATACACATCATGACGATCATCATCATTTTCTTCTTGCCACCGTCGCCACCTCCACCGCCTCCTCCTTTACGTTTTTTTCTACCAACGAATTCTTCCACTGCAATAATTAATAATAAAAAAATATTTAATTTCTTTTTATTTAGCTCCACACTGTATCCTGCATATTGCAAGTTTTGTAAACACATTAAGCTACTAAGAGAAGATTACAAACTAATATTAAACAAGAAGCATTCTTTTTAAAGAGAATGGAGAAGAACGTTCAAAAGCTTTAGCAATTAATGTGATGATCAATTGAAATTTTCAAATTTATTTAATTTCTATTGGTATATTATATCTTCTTATTGTAATAATAAATATATTTTTGTAATTTAATATAAAAGAAATATAATAGCAATAATTTTATATTTATTGAATAGTATTAAATTTACAGAAGTTTACTGTTGTAAGCCGTAGCTGATAGCATAACCGTATAAATAAATTACAATTATAATTTTATACACACCTTTATTAGGCACCATTACATCTTTACCCATAGCTCGAAATCTTATAAGATGGCTGTTTAAGAAATTGTCAACAGCTTTGTCAATCATATACGAAAGCTCGTCTGTACTTTGTGAGGAACGCTCGTCTGTACTTTCTTCTGTTTGGACGCCAGTTGAATTGAGCTTTACTGAAATGTATTGTAATCATTATAGATAATTGTAAATTTATACCTTAGCACTGAATAATAATAATAATTAATAAATAATAAAAAAAACACGATACGTATTAAAAAAAAGAAATAAATATTAAATGGTTTTCAACCAATATTTTATTATAAATAATAGGTCAGTGGAGGCGCAGTGGCACAAAGTATGACTGTAAAACCGACTGGTTACTGGGTTCGATCCCGATAAAATATTTACTTAAATTTATATTTCCATTTCTTCGCTCTGGTGTCGAGAAAAAAGCGCGGCGTTGAGTTCTGCCACTCAACACGCAATGCCTCAAGAATTCGGCAGAAAGTGGGGAACGGAGTGTCTTATGACACTAGGTTCCCTCTGCCTACGATGCTGTGTGGGAGATACAGCGTGAAGCTGATAAAAAAATAGGTAATTAATGATATTTGCTTTTCTTTCGGGAATAATAATTACTTCATAATAAACAAGTCTTTTAAAATAATCTAAAAAATAACTAAAATCTTACCAAATTTCACATACTCTCCAATAACTGATATTTCGTTTAAACGATTAATCTCCTTCAAATACAAAAGAGTTTTCTTTTGCAGGCAAACGAAAGAGAGTTGGGAAAAACATTCTGTATAGACATTATCAAAAACTTTATCTGGATCACTTTCTGTTGCGGAAATATTCTCTCCTTTTTCACTATGAAAATAATTATTATCTCTTAGTTCTAGAGTATATACTGTATATATAGAAGCAAGTAGTAAAAAGGCCTTGGAAGCCATTTCGCGTAAAGTATGATAAACAAATGAAAAATCTGGCACTAAGCTAACGTTATTTATTTTATTATGTTTTTAGGGCTTTAGGTCGAGGGGTTTTGGTGAAAACATGTAATTTTCTTGTTATCAATGGGCGTTCATTGTGGTTGGAAGTACGGAGGAAAGCTTGACGGATTATAAGTAAATATTTTTATTTTTTTTTACTTATTCGTATATAAGTATCATCAAATGGGTGCAGGAAAGGAAGGTACTTGTTTTATTAGATTAAAGATACTTATATCTTGTACATTCAAATTCCGAATATTCGCCAATGTAGCGCAGGAGAACAAGGGGTGGTGGGTTCGATTACCACTCGGGGGAAAGAAATATTTAATCTTTTCCCGTCCTGGCACTGGTAACTGGGCAAAACGCAAGACGTTGAGTTTGAACACGCTAAACCTCAGGAATTCCGCGGAATGTTTTGAACGGAGTGTTGACACTAGGTTCCCTAAGCCTACCCTCCTATTTGCGTGATATAGTGTGAATCTAAAAATGTATATACTTTTATCTCACACGAATATTCTCTTAATATTATTTAATTTAATTCTCCCTATTCCTACTACTCCTATTAGACCTAGAATATGTCATATATTTATATGACATATTCTAGGTCTAATAAAAAAAATATAGCTTTTATGTATAGTTATAAATGTATATAATTATAATATTTTATATAAATCAGTAAGATAATAAAAAAAAATCTTCAAAAATTTATTTTGTATTTTTGAAGATTTTTTTCCTTATATTATAAAAAAAATATATGCGATTTAAAAAAATATAAATAAATGCAAAAGAAATCACTTAGTGTAAAGTAGAATAAATATGCTAGTATTGAGATTAAATAAACGCCTACAAATCGTTTAACCGCAAAGCGGATGTTGAATGGAATAGTTGTATAGTGACCTTTAAGGGGTTAATAATAAAAGAACAAAGTTAATATTAAATTTTATATTATTTATTATCAATAAATAGTTAATAAATGCAATTTAAACAGAATTGAGTCTTATGTAATATGCTGACGTAAGTTTTATAAAGAGAAAATGGTAGATTTTTGGTATTGTGTACAACAAAAGACTGTACTATATAAAACCACATACGTTGATAACAAATAAATGTAAACAACATTTTATAACCTATAAAACAATAAATAATTTATAAGTTTAATAACATACTAAAAAGAACGTTTGGTCCGACATAAAGTAAGAACTCACGGAAAATTAAATAATATTTAAAATACTTTTGAAGTATAAATAAATAGAATACAAAGTATCACAGCTATACATACTGCCTTTTAAGATATTTAAAATATATAGGAAATTAAGAAAAAACTAAAAAAATATGAGTTAAATAGAAAATAAGCGAGTAACGGTGGGTTATAAGAGATAATGAAATGTGCAACGCAAATTAAAAAGTATACATAAAGTGAAATATTTAGGAAATATATAAAAAACGATAATATAGAAGCAATTGAAGAATATGTAAATGTACATATATAAATTAAAATAACTTTAACACTACACACATAATACTGCAAAAATAATAAAAAAAATAACAACTTAGATTAAAATAAGTTAAATAAATTAAGTGAATAAATAACTATACAACTAGTTATAATATTGTACAATGCAAAATAATACAACTTTACTATGAAAGTTTTAAAATAAATTAAATTTAACGAAATTAGTTTTTAATAAAATAAGTTATTTTTGGATATTAACTGGTTGTTTCATAAGGCATATAACTATTATAGTTATTATCGTAGTTTGTGTCGTAAGCCCGCCTGTAACCGCCGTGGTGCCCATGCTCGTGTTCGTGATGCTCTTCATGACTATGAGAATGGTGATGGGAAACTTCAGGCTTAGTGATAATTTCGTATGTTGTGGACTTATGGCCACCATGACCTTTGAGTCCGACGAGGGCAGACAGAAGAAGAGACATTAATGCAGTCATCAAAGCTTTTCCAGCTAGTAGTGCTAAAGCTCCAAGAGCCGCTGCTGCCAAAGTACCTGTAAAGAAATAATCATCGTTAGTACCAATAAATAAAATATTTATAGATGCATAGAAACACATTCCTAACTTATTTTTATAAATTGTAAAGATTTTTGTTTACATACCTTTCATCATCAATGCAGCGGCGAGGAGCGCACCAGTGCCGCCACCTTTGTCACCTTTACCACCGCCGAAGCCGCCTCCACTCTTTCTTCCCACAGATTCTGTATCACCTTTGGCCATGTTCAAGGCGTCTTTCGAAGTTTCTGAATCCAACAATTTATATCTCAACGAATGTCCATCTAAGTAGCTTTGCAAACGGTACAAAAGGAACCTATTGAGCTTCTCATCTGGTTTTCCTGGGAACTGGCGAGAGAGTTCCGCAGCCATAGCCTCGGGACTTGTAATATTTGTTTGGTTTTCCTTCACAATACTAAGTCCTGGAAACAGTTGCAGCTCGTCGCGAGAGCTTATATCTTCTAAAAAGGAAAGAACGTGGATCTTTAAACATTTCGCACTGAGACTGCTATTGCATTCCTTATGCAGTGATCTTCCAGTTCTATCCGTGTTTGATGCATTTTTTGTTTCCTCAGCTACCACGTTACTTTCAGTTCCATCAATAGAGCCATGGAGTTGTTGTATAAAGCACAATATCACTGTTGCAATCACTATCACATTTTTTTTGAACATGATGACACTATCACTACACCGGTTTAATATAATCTTTATCACTTACAGGCAACTAAGAAACATTGCTTTGGAAGACAGCACTGAACTGATAGTTTAGATACAATCGGTATTAGTTTTATACCATTCTTAAATAAAAAGTAAGCAACTAAGCTTGAAGAGTTAAAAAGAACAAACACGAACAAAGTATTGTTGAGGCGAAAGATACTTTCAAACGGCTGTAGTTCGGTAATGGAAAAGTTGGAAATTTCACTTAGATAATTTTTATCGATTTATAATGGCCTGTCAGGTGCAGATAACGCATTGGACCAATTATATGCTATAAGGGAAAATTATAAGAGAGAGAGGCCAGTCGTGGCGCAGGGGCACAAAGTGTGGCTATCGATTGGCTGTGGGTTCGATCCGTACTCGAGGAAATGAGATATTTATTTACATTTCTATTTTCATTTCTTTGCTTTGGTATAGAAGCAAAGGGCGACGTTGAGTTCCGCCACTCAACAAGCAATGCCTCCAAAACTCGGAAGAAAGTTGGAAACGGAGTGCCCTGACAGTAGGTTTCCTCTGCCTACCCTGCTGCGTGCGGGATACAGCGTGAAGCTGATTTTAATTTGATTTTACAAGAGAAAGAAATCATATATTAGGATTAGAACGACAGAAAATACAGTCATTACGAAAATTAAAGATCAACTATAGTGATAATTTTATTTTATTTTTATTTTTTTGTAAAAAGGCGAATATATATAATAATAAATATAATATATAAAATTTTAAAAGTTCAATGTACATATGTTTAAAGGTACGTATGTATGTACTAAAAATACGTGCTGATTTCATATATTTGAAATGAACTAACTATTAGTGATTCTTTATTTTAGTAAACATACTGTATACAAAATATAATTTACGACAAAATAAAAAAGAACGTAAGTGTGACTGTAAATACGTTACTTGTGGGTTTGATTTCCACTTAGAGGAATTAATGGTCTTTCCCAGCCATAAAAAAAGATTCCCTCTGCCTATAATGCTACATACAGGATACATCGTGAAACTGAAAAAAAACATATTCAATTTAAAGTGTATTAGTTATAGGACCAGTTCAATGAAATAGGCATGATTACAGATTTTGAAAAACTTCTACAATATTGAGAAATATATTATAATTAGAACGGACATCATATTTCTGCAGTACCTAAATAACGATTATAATAATTACGTTTTAGTATTAAAAAATACGTTTTAATATAAATTTAAAATTCTTATGATCACGACACGCATTGGTGTCGAGGCAAAGCGCTGCGGGATCCTAGTGTTAAGACACTTCGCTCCCCAGTTTCCACCGAATTCTGGAAGCATTGCGTGTTGAGAGGCTGAATTCCACGCCACGCTTCGCATCGACACCAGAGAGAAAGAAATGAATATATTAAATTTTTTATTTCCTCGAGTGGAAATCGAACTCACAAATCGTTTTAAATACCCCTGCGCCACAACTGGCCTTAAAATATTCTTGTTACATAAATATTTATATTTATATAACACGAAAATATTTACTATATGAAGGCTAGGTCTTCAAACTCCGCTTGAGTAAAATATTCGGAAAAAGCGTAAAATTCGTTTCCGCTACACGAGACTAAAATTATAAAATTTCCTCCACTTATTAATGTATGTTATTATAATGAAAGTAAATAAAGATATCATCAATATAATATGTAGTTTAGTAGCGATTATAAAAGAAGGAAATCTCACTTTCTCTATGCATTAGCGGAAAAAAGAACAAAATATGGTTTAAGAGAATGCAGGCCATAGAGCTAGTAGTCAATATAGATTTATGAGATATATATTTTGGAGCAATTGGAAGATATTATATAAAACCTATAATACATAGAGTGATAAAGCTTCTGACAATACGTTATATGCGTCGGTTGTGGATTCGAATCGCAATCGAGGGAATGAAATATTTAAATTGTCCCGAAAATTCGGCGGAAAGTGAGAAACGGAGTGTCTTAACACTAGGTCTAAATAATAAACAACAGTTTTGATTTTTATTATTTTAATGTAATTAAAGAACATAAAATAAGATATTTAAAAGATACATGTCTTTTTTTTATAAATTATATTTATTCGATATTTTTTCTTTTTAGTGAGTTTATGGGATAAATTAAGGAAAACTGTGTAAACTGTCAAATAATATTTGCCTATCAAATATACGTCGTCTCATAAAAACAGTGGAGTCTCTCTCAGAAATGTTGAAATTGGAATGTTTCATCACTAGGTTTATATTACAATTTAACAACATAATTTTTATATACATTACATTTTAAAATACTGTAATATTTTTTTACTTGATTTAATCCATATAACAAGACTACACCAGACCTACTCTACACCAGAGCGAAGAAATGGAAATATAATTTTAAATAAATATTTAATTTCCGAAGTGGGGATCGAACCCACAACCAGTCGTGTTTACAGTCACACTTTGTGCCCATGCGCCACGACCGGCCTCAAGAGTGTTTTATGTATTTTAATTATAATGTATATATTATATCGTAATAACGGTTTCTATAACGGAACGGTTATTATTATTTATTTTAATAATTTGTCCATTATAAGACATTGTAAACGGCAAATTATTTAATAAAATGTTGAATTGAAAAAAATGCCACCCTAAGCTCTATATATTATTTAACTACTAAAAGGTTTATTTAATATCATACAGTAATTATCAGGGAAAATGTAACTTAAACTTGTTTCTACAAACTACTATAGCAAAACAAAAATGTTTCGAAATAAAACAAATATATATTTATTTAAAATTTTATTGTGCAAACAGCAGATAAATACAAATATCAGTCGCAAATCATATTAAGAGGTAGATAATATTATGTTAATATATAAATATACATATAATCTCTATAATAAAATAATATATAATTACATATAATTCACATATAAGTACTCAAAATTACATATATTTCATATACATTATATTAAAATTATTATTATACATATTTTATTTACATCACTTTTTTATTTAAATAACATAATATATATTAATAGTAACATTTTACTAAACCTATATATATGTTAATAAAGTAATAACATAAAAATATAAATATTTAAAAAGCACATAGTTTTATATATTTAATATAATTAATTATAAGTATGTAATAATATAAGAAAGGATATTCAAATTTATTGAAAATATATGAGCGAAAAGTAAGCGTGTGACTTAATTACTAACAATAAATAAAATAAATTAACAACGTAACACACGACCATACTCTATTTGCTGGAGATTTGTACATATTTTATTATATAATAATGCCTTTTTAATAAATTATAAATTAAATAAATAAAAATAAATGCAATACGTAAAATACGAAAACAATACAAATCTATATATAATAAATAAAATAATATAATACAGATAAAAAAATAAGAAAAAGCACATTTACACAATAAATAAATCACACAAACGTTCATACAAAATAAATTACACAAAACAAACGAAAATGTAACAAATAGAAATGCACAAAACATAAAAATAGCACAATCCTATTTAGAATGTATTTTTTGTTTTTTAACCCCCGATAACAACAGAGTTTGACGTGGTATGTATGTGGGTCACCTGCATGTCTGTTTGTGGCATCGTACCTCCTAAACGGACGGACTTATTTTGGGGTGTTCTTAGCCGTGTTCTTAGTTTGAAGATTATCAGTTCTCTAGTTTTTTGTTTACTTTATAGAGGTTTTAGTGTCGGAGGTTTTCAATTAACAATTATTTTGAACAATATTTACTATATTAACGCCTTCTAGCCTTCAAATTCCTACCGTACCCAGAATGTCCATAACCACCGACGTCCTCGTGGGCGGTGGAGTGAGAGTGAGAATGAGTATATACAGGTTTAGATACGATTTCGTAAGTTGTTGATTTTCCTCCGCTGGTAAGAGACTTCAGGCCGATAATAGCAGATAGTAGGAGTGACATGAGCGCCGTCATTAAGGCTTTACCAGCAAGCAAAGCTAGAGCGCCGAGTCCAATCGACATGAGTGTACCTGGAAATAAAATATGTTCATAGTAATTTTATCTGTAAATAAATGATGACTATTTTATGAAAAAATATCAAACCTTATTAATGAAACCTTATTAATTTAATAGCTTAGTATTTTTATTGATTGTCAACGCGATGGTGTGGTGCGGTTTCGATTCCTACTACATCTTAATTTTTTGTTTTGGTGATAAGATAGTGTTTCCACATTCTTCAAGCAGTGTATCGTAAAACGTAGAACGTAGAGAGTTGACTGTCTTAAAATTAAGGTCTCTCTGTGTACTCTGTCATCTATATTTACAATATCTAGTTTAATGTATGTAAGTCGAGTTAAGATTTTGCATTGTTTTGAATGTAATAAAATTGTACAAAAAAGTATTGGGTGTGTTTTTACTGATATACATCATATATCATAGGTATACTAAAACGCTGTGGCGCACCAGGACACAGCATCTCATTGTAAAAACGACAGTTGTGGGTTCGATTACCACTTGGGAGAATATTTTATTTTCGTTTTGTTGCTCTGGAAACAAACCAAAGCTATGGATACCACCACATAATTTCCTATAAGCGGGATTTTAACGGCGGGATGTTAAAATTGTAAATAATGATTATAATTATAATTGCAAAAACATTGTTTTCTTCAAATTCCAATAAAGAAATTGTTTAGTATATTAAAAAAAAAAGTATAAATTGACTTTCCCAAAAATTGTGAAATAAAGCGCACTGTTCACAGCTTTGCGCTATGATATATAAAAATGATAAATTAAATATTATTCTAATACATGAAATCAAGTTTAGGTGAATTTGAATTAAAGAAATAAAATTTATTTCTTTAAATTTTAATATATTTTTTAAATATATATCTACTAATATTAAAGATGTTGTTTGGATAAACGCGCTACAGTTTGAATATATTTTTTTGTTAGATAGAGAATAGACTATATGGGCATTTAGAATGTATCATAAACATAATTCATAACAACGCCACTGTTTGCTACTAGCAACTCAAACACCGCTTCGCCGGCTTAAATTTTTTGTTAAATTATAACCAAAATATATAAAACATTTACATAAATTGAAGCCTATGTATTATTTTGATGTATAAGCTATATTACTGTAAAGTTTCATCCAAATTCGTTAAGTAGTTTCTGAGTAAAAGTGGAACAGACATCATCAACACGCTTATAAACTTTTACATTTATAATATAAAGTAACATTAGTAAAATAAGATTTTCATATGAGCACGGCCCGGAAACGACGCCGCAGGAACTTAACCTAAACCAAATAGTATATAGCGTTATAGTACATTAACATCAGTGGATTACAAGCATTCTTGTGGTTATAGCAAATTATTATGTCTTGTCAAAAGTAGATTTGAGAATTGTGGAATTTTACGATTCAGTGAACTGTAACAGTAAATACACAAAAATTATTCGAAACGAAGAGAATCAACAAAATAGTTGTTTTTTAGAATGTTACCAATGAGACTTTTGTGGTGCAGTGGGACAGCATTTGTCTGTAAACTCGATGATATTGGGTTCGGTTCCCACTCGAGGGAATGTAATATTTTAATTATTTTCATTTCATCACTCTGGTTAAATATATTAGGATCGTGTTTCTATTTAGGGAATCCAACGTGAAACTACTTGAGGACTTGAATTAGGGTGGAAAATGACTAACGGAGTGTCTTAACAATATGTTCTCTCTATCTACCTTACCTATACACGAGAAAGAAAACGTGAAAATAGTAAACTAAAAAAGTTTAATTTAAGGCACCGTATTCAGTGAAATGACGATCATCACGATAATCATATTTTTTTAATATAAAGTGGGAAAATGGATTGGGTTCTACAATTAATCCCTTATAACAAAAGTGAGGAATAGAATGATATAATAGTAGGGTATGATAACTATCGGTAGCGTATATTTCTTCAAAAATATACATATCCGAATCTATGGCCGTTGACCATATTAATTCAATACAATATTTTCTTAACTAAAATGGAAAATTTGAACTGAAAACAAAGAAATGTATACTGAAATATTAATTTAAAATATGCTCACGCACATTACTTTACAATGTAATAAAACTTGTAAACTTAATTTTCAAGGTTTTTTTTTAAATAATATCTATAGATATTTTATTTCCAAAGCTATACTTCGGTAAGGGAAAAAAGAATCGAGTGACAAGACACTAAGCTGTAGTTGTACATAAATAACATTAGGGTTTCGACTAAAACAAGAAAGTTCACCATGTCTAAATTTAATACGTTTTTTCTTAAATAGATCATTCTGATATAATCGTTCCGATTCGTTACAAGCTTTCAAGTTATCGTATAATCTATGAGCATTGTAGATTAATAATCTCAGATTACGTGGAAAGAGCGTAAAATGTATAGTTTTAAAGTTTCTGAACCAATTACTTATAACGTTTACGTTTCACTTATAGCCATTTTATCTACTTATGAAAATAGCAATGGCTGGCCTTGACCGTAGTGATATTTTTTAATCAGCATATATTTGTTTATTTTCATACATTTTGCCTTTTCCTTTAATTTCATTAAATAATTATGAAATTAAATTTGTTATTTTTTTAAATAATGTTGGGATCTATAGAATATAATATCAAAATTGATCCCAACTGAAATGTTAAAATAAATCTTTGTTTAAATTATGATAATTTATTTTCATTTTTATTTCAAATTCACAATACTATTTAAGTATTATATTTCTTACAATAATACTTTTACATCCCCCAATATAATTTCCCCCTCAAATTAATTATTTATCATAATATGCTTAAGTTACGTTCAACACGCCATGCCTCCATAATTCCATCCATTCTTCCATCATTTGGTGGAAAATTCTGAACGGAAGTCGGAAGAACGGAATGGGAACAAAATCTTAACATAAGGTTCCCAGGTTCTCTTGGCCTACCCTGCGACGTATGGGATACAGTGTGAAGCTGAAAAAATGTTTTTTTTTCAATGTAAACGAATTATTTTTCCAAATTCAAATTTGTTCATTACTAAAACATTTCAACAAATGCAAATAAAAAAAAATCTTAAACATATTGACTGTACGATCCAAACATTTACCTCAAGTAAGACTTGAACTGGCAACCCTCTCAAAGTACATACAGTATCAACAACAAAACAGATCATCATGGAATCGATAAACGCTCACTATAATATTATATAGCTTTCATAAGCGGGAAAGTTAATGGATTACAGTTTTTCCATACAACTCGATTATAAACGTGTGTTCATTAAAATGCAATCTTCTTCCCATTATGTCTAAAATCAGATAAATAGATTAATAGAATGATTATATCAGATAAATTTCTCGAAGATTAAGGGAAATTTTCTTTTTTTCTATAGATTTTTTATGGTGTTTTTGGGTTTGTCGGTTTAAGGCTGTAGTGGCGCAGTAGTATGTTGTCTAACTGTGAGTGCAAATGTTCGGGTTCTATTACAACGCAAGGGAATGATTTTTTTTAATTTCTCCGATCTGGTAATAAGAAAGAGAGCGCGTGAAAATGACTATTTTATGTGTTTGTTTGGAATTTGTTTCACAAGTTTTTTTCGGCTAAAGTTAATTTCGGCTAAAGATGAGAAGAGAAGAAGCGAAGATTCTTATAGGCTCTATTAAACTACTCTGAGATCTGATCTTTAAGATTTTTAACATAGATTTGCAATATTATATTTCAATGTAAGGTATAGACCAAAATTTATGTAAATAATATGTAAATAAACGAAAACTTGAATCTTTCTATATATTTTTTTAAGATTAATAAATAATACAAAATATATTTTTGTTTTTTTTATGAAAATGTTTTATTAAATTTAGTTTTATTAAATTTTCGTTTTAGTTAATAGTCACAAAATAGAATATTTTTAGTTAAAAATTTTTATATAGGAGTAATTAAATATATTTGGGTCCATTATTTCTGTATTTAAGTAAGAGAAGAGCTGGTAAATTAAATAAAATTTTTACTTGGCTATTTACACAATCTGAAGAAGTTATCTTAATGTACCAATAGAAAATATAAATTATATACAGCAAAATGTCTTTGTTTACGCTCTGATTGTTACCAACGTGTTATTATAAACTTATCGTTTGATGAATTGAACGGTTTTTTTTCTATATATATATATATTTTTCACGCTGTATCCCGCATCTAGTATGGTAGACAGATTCAGCCCGGTGTTAAAACACTCCGTATTCCACTTTCATTGCGTATTGAGCGGTGAGACTCGACGACGCGGTAGTGGAAACCGAACCTGTAGGGTTTACAGTTACGCGCTTGTGTCCCTGTGCCACAACGGCCTCATTTATTTTTAAATTATTCATGCATTATTTAAAAAAACATCACTCCGTTCTTTATTTTTAATTGTAAGTGTATATATTATATTGGACATTTGGCGCAACAATGACGTATTTGCATTTTTATAATAAGTAAAATATTGTGTTTCCTGTAATATTCCTTAAACAGCAAATATGTCTTTGTTGCACCAAGTGAGCGATCCAGTACACGTTTTAATGCATATTTTAAAAATTAATATGTTCAAGTATTTTATTTTGTCATTTCTATAGAATGATTATGGGTTTAATTCGCATCCAAGGGAACTCTTATATTAAACAAAAAATATTAAGTTATTTCGCACTATATACATATATGGGCAAAAAGAGGATAACCGAGTTTTATTACTAGGCTAAAGACCCTGAGAATGTTTAAAGAAACATTAGATAAAAATGTTAAGATTTATTAGAAAATTTGTAGCTACGTTTTGTTTTACTTTAAAATATAATTATTTATTACTTACGTATGTTAAAATAGCTTTAAATATCAGTTGCAAAATATTACACTTAATTTTTTTAGATTTTTCAAAAACTTTAAATACTCTCTTAATGTTTTGAGACTGTAAAATCCATAAGAATTGTATGAATCGTTCGTCTTATATGTAGAATAAATTATTGTACTTATTTAAAAAAAATGCTTCAGAGTTACGAAAAGTTGGGCATAGCTTTGGGACTTTTTATAGAATTTTTACAATAAATAATAATAATAATTTTGCTAATATTTAGAAAAATAATCTAAAAATAATTTATTTACGTACCTTTCATCATCAACGCAGCGAGCATCAATCCTCCCATACCGCCCTTCTTGCCGCCGCCCAAGCCGCCGCCCTTGCCTCGTGCTTCACCAATCAAAGCCCTAGCTTCCTCCGTAGCACCATCATCTAACAGCCTGAGCTTCACCGAATGATTGTCCAAATAACTGCCAAGTCTATACAAAAGGTATTTATCCAATCTCTCATCAGGCTTGGAGGGCATAGCTCTGGCCATTTCTGCTGCAAATTCCTCCGCCTTGCTATCATTTTCTTTGGATTCCTTCACAACGCTTATCCCAGGTAGCAAATGTAGCTCCTCCTTCAAATTTAGCTTTTCCAATACGGAAATTGCACCAATTTTCATGCAGGTTGGACTGAAAATACCTCCAGTGCATTCCTTGCCTAAGCTTCTACCTGATTCTGGAGGTTCGACATTGTTCTGTTCAGGTATTTCTGGATTCGGCATAGCCAACGCTGTTCCCAAAATGAATATCCATATTTTGTACATTTTCTAATATTAAAAAACACGTCTGTATTCGAACGAGTGCGGTTACTATTTGATAACACTTGTACGTGGTCCTCCTTTTATATATCTCACATAGTAATGATTAGTGCGGGGTATTCTATGTCCATTATTTTCATAGAACGTTGATTGCAAAAAGTTTGCTCTGGCACATGGTAATATGGGCTTTGTGATTGTTGCATTAAGAGCTATATTTGTGTTGGTTTAGTTCCAACTTTTGTTTATTATAGTAAGCAGCCTGCGTGGTAGAGGGAATTTATATAGATTTTGTAGATATGAATTCTATTTTATTTTTTTTTAATTTAAATTTTACTTAGAAAATGTGTGTATTCTAATTTATATATAATTTGCATGTATTTATAAAATTTTGTTCTTTTTTCTATATAGGTCTTTTTACAAAAATACAATGTATCGTTATTACGATAAACTTTTTATTGAAAGTACAGTGATCGATTTACAAATTATAATATTGATAAACAAAAATGAACTTTAAATTGCTTATACACAAGGTGAAGTATTGCGAAATAAAATAAATAAGTAACTCTGTGAATTAACTTTAAAATTGTATCAAATATTCAGTTAGGCATGGTATAATAAGCCGCCAAAATAATATTTCAAATATGAGCATGTCATGACCGAGTATATATTTATCAAAGATATTTGTATCTACTTAATTTTGTTCGGTTAATTTAGTATTTTCATATATTTTTTATGTATTTACGCCAATTGAGATATAATTATAGACTAGATATAGAGATCCTAGATATAGAGGTCCTAGAGCCCCCAGACCTACGTAATTTTAGTAAAACTGAAACTTTGAGGAATAAAAATCTAACATATAGTTAAGATTGTATGCGTCTTACTAACGTGGGGTGCTTTCAGAGGTAGCCACAACTTAAGGTACACGGTCAACGGTACGTTAAAGTAGAAACGCTCATATTTAAATATGTTTTTAAGAATAATGTAAAATATATATATATACTTATTACTACCAGACCCTTTACGTGGGTATTTACTCCTGCCAGACGTCTCAAAAGTTGTTTAAAATTGGCTAACTACGTTATACTAGCAGGCTTAAAATTTACATATATTATTTACGGAGTATTTCAAGGTCCCACATTAGCACTCAGACCAATCTGATAGCTCAATCATCCTCTCAGACAGAGAAATACCTTTATTTGGTGCTACCTCTGACAGAGCTCCACTTTCAAATTAGTGGGTCTTAACTACATATTGGACTAATAGTCCCCAAAATTTCAGCTGTGCTAAAATGACGTAGGTCTGGGGGCCCTGGGATCTTTGGCTATTAGTATATTATTGTTTATAAGATTTTTCCGAGACAAGACATTTTCCTTTAATTAAATACAAAATTATATTACTTTTTATTATTTCCTACATAGGCAAAATGTTGTTTTTATTACCTAATATAATTTTATATTTTAATTTTTTAACTTCACGCTGTAATCACGCACACGGCGGGCAAGGCTGAATCGAACCCACCGTCCCGTTTACACTCGAACGCTTGTGCGTGTGCGCCAAGACGGACTTTATATATAAATGAAATAAATTATTTTCTCAACGTGATATAGATAGATATATGAAAAAAAAACATATTTTCTAAATGACAATATACCTATTCAATATTTGAGATGACCTGTTATAATTACTTAATTACGAATAATATAAGTACTTAATACTCTGTGGCACAGTGGGATATTGGGATGGCTGTTAAACGTGACGGTTGCGGGTTCAATCCCTACTCGTGGGAATGAATGAATGACTCGCTCTGTTAGACAAAGGCGGCGTTGTGTTCCGCCACTCAATAAATGTAAACTCAATGCGTATATAATGTACTCGTAAATAGCTGAAAAGGGAGCACGTGTAATACGCCATATCCATTTACTGTATTTTTGGTGATAAAATCGAGCACTCAAAACTCACATAGACCACGAAAGAGCAGAGGTCGTCGTAACTGTAAACCCGACGGTTGTGCGTTCGATTCCCAATCGGCGGAATGAATTATTTTATATTTCCATTTCTTCGCTTTGGTGACAAGACACTCAACACTGAATGCCTTCAAAATGTGCCGGAAAGTAGGTAACGAAAAATCTTAACAATAGGTTCCCTCTGCCGACCGTGCTATGTGCGGGATAAAGCGTGAAGCTAAAAAATAACGCAAAAAAATCTAAAAATCTAAACGGACTTATATTGTCTTTATGAACCTAATCTTGCGACTCATAAAATGTGCAAGCAGTAAATACGGAGATTTCTCTTTTAATATGTGTACAGTTTATAAAGCAATTTAAATTAGATCAGCACATCATTTTATTTTAAATTGTTATAATTTATATCTATATTTGATCTCTCAACTATTTTCTTGTATCGAAATTGTATTTCTCATGGTAAAAATAAGCTTAAAATATGTTTTTGAACCTAACACTTTTGGTGTATAGATTCTTTCATTTGTTTTATACCTAATATTGATATATATTTTGATTAGTTAGTAAGTTTATTATATGAACTTTATATTGTTTAATGTTTAGGTGGCAGTGTTAAAACAGTTGAGGCCAGTGGCACAGATATTTAAAATTAAAAATTTTAAAAACAACTTCACGCTGTATCCCGCACACAGCAGTTCCCCATTTTCTGCCGAATTCTGGAGGCATTGCGTGTTAAGTGGCAGATCTCTACGCCGCGCTTTGCCTCGACACCAGAGCGAAGAAATGGAAATATAAATTTTACTAAATATTTCATTTCCTCGAGTGGGGATCGAACCCACAACCAGTCGGTTTTTCAGTCGCACTTTGTGCCGCTGCGCCACGACTGGCCTCTTAATTTTAGATATTTATAATTTTTATTTCGTGGATCTAGTAACAAGGTAAAGTGCGTTGAGTTCCCCCAATCAGCTCGCAAAGGCTCCAAAATTCGGAGGATAGTGGGGAACGGAAGTGTCGGGTAGACGGAGGGAATCTAATTTAATCTAGCCAAGACTCTCCATTGCCAACTTTCCCCGCCCAATTTTCGAAACATAGCGTCGAGTAAGATATTTGAAGCTAGATGAAGTATATTAGGATAAAGTAAAAAATCATGAGGCCAGTCGTGGCGCAGCGGCACGAGGTGTGATTGTAAAACCGACTGGTTGTGGGTTCGATCCCCACTCGAGGAAATGAAATATTTACTTAAATTTATATTTCCATTTTCTTCGCTCTGGTGTCGAGGTTAAGCGCGGCGTTGAATTCTGCCACTCAATACGCAAGGCCTTCAGAATTGGGCAGAAAGTGGGGAACTGGTGTTTTAACACTAGGTTCCCTCTGCCTACTCTGCTGTGTGCGGGATACAGCGTGAAGCTGATTATATTAGGATAAGGGGGAAAAAATACATTTAAAATGGAACATCCAAAAAATTAAATATCCAAAAACAAAAAAAAAGCATACTGTTACGTTGAAAAATGAAAGCATTCTCGTATAACCTTCCATCTTGAAAAGTATAAGAAAAGTAATCCTTTGTTTATGTCATGAAACATTACCTTCTGATGTAATTTGACGTGAGTCAGTCACATGTTATTTGAAAAACGAAATTAATTTTGCACGATGGTGTTGAGTTCAAATTTCTTTTTGGAAATATTTTTAATATAAGCATTGGCAGGTAGCAATGTAGAGTAGGCAGAGGGAACTTGGGAACCTAGTGTTAAGGCACTCCGTTCTCATTAAAACTCTTCCGTTCCCCACTTCTTCAACTGCTACTTGTTCTACTAGTTGTTCCACTGAAATGCCGAATTCAAGAAGCATTGCGAATTTAGTGGCGGAATTCAACGCCACGCTTCCCCTCGTTACCAGAGCGTGGTGGTAATCGAACCTACAGCCTGTCAAGTTTACAGTCACACGCTTGTGCACCTGTGCCACTGGCCTCAACCGTTTTAACACTGCCACCTAAACATTGAATGGTATAAAGTTCAAGTTCAATGTTGTTAGATGCCAGTAGTAGTTTTTAAGATTTGTGAAAGCTTATGTAATAATTGCTATGTAACAGTAAGATTTTCATGGATTTACACGGAAAACCGTCTAACTTTTAAATAAAAAAAATGCGTGTAAATATTATATTATAATAATTCAAATTTTTTGGTGGTGGTGGTGGTAATTCAAATTAAAGGTGCAGTTTTTGTTTGAAATATAAAAAACCTTTATTTTTTTTATTTATTTAATTGTATCTAGTTCGTGCTGGGCTAGGCTATTAAACTGAGTTTATAACTAGAAAATGTTTTAAAAAGTAAAGTTAGTATTTACAAACGTTCTTTGCGTTGTGTGCACGATTTATTTTTCTTTTTTTTACTTTAGTAGATTACTTTAGTGCCAACTTTATCTAACACTTTTAATAAATTGAAAAGAAAAATAGTATACTAAGAGATAAATATTTTAGGTTGATATAAGTACCTTAATAGATGTAGAGCGGATGTCAAAAAGCTGTATAAATAAGGACTTTATTCGAAGTAGCTGTATGTGAACACAAATGTAATCAAAATTTAAAATTACTAATCTCTATATATAATAAGACAGTAAAAATATTTTGTCTGTACATTTAGTAATTTTGACTGAAATGGATAGAGGGACACTTAAAAAGACTAATAGAAAGCAAAAAGATTTTTTTTGAATTTCTTGTCTGTCTGTCTGTCTGTCTGTCTGTCTGTCTGTCTGTCTGTCTGTCTGTCTGTCGACATATTGTTGTCCGCATTTTTCTCTGAAACTACTGAACCGATTTACTTGAAAATTTCACCAATTGCTTTGTTTTAACTCAATTTAGGTTCTAAAGTTTGGTTCATCAAAATCGGTTCATTAAAAAAAAAGTTATCGTCATTTGAATGAACTCAAGGCATTAGCTTGCCAGCGAATGTTATATAAAAATCGCGCTGGTATGACCCTGGCTAAAGAATGACATTCGAAACGTCTTGATTATATGACTGTTGATAAAAATATATATTTTTGAAGCACTATTATACAATATTTTATACAATAAAGTAAACAATGCCAGTCGTGGCGCAGCGGCAAGAAGTGTGACTGTAAAACCAACTGGTTGTGGGTTCGATCCCCACTCGAGGAGATGAAATATTAACTTAAATTTATATTTCCATTTCTTCGTTCTGGTGGCGAGGTTAAGCGCAGCGTTGAGTTCTGCCACTCAACAAGCAATGCCTCCAGAATTCGGCAGAAAGTGGGGAACGGAGTGCCTTAACACTAAGTTCCCTCTGCCTACCCTGCTATGTGCGGGATACAGCGTGAAGCTGATTTATTTATTTTAAGTAAACAAAATTGAATTGTTAGTAGAGATTACCTTCATAAATCGTAACAGTAAAGTTTAAATCGTAATTAATTCAACATAGAGATAAAGAACGATTTGATCTTCAAAGAAATATCAAGTAAATACATAGATTTTTTGGTTCGTTCGTTCGTTTGAAATAAATCTATATAAAAATGCCTAAAAACATCCTTTCTACGTGTACTCTGTAATAACTACATATTTACCAATTATTCATTTATCTAATAATATGCAAACAGGAGTTAATATGCAAACATTACAGTTATTTTACAAAGAATATTATGAATCCTTAACCAAATTAATAATTTTACATTTAAGACTGTTTCTGAAGCAGTACAATTATTAAGTGACATCAGCACATTTAACAGAGCTTTAAAAAACATAACATAGGTAAAAAGAACGTAATGTTACATATATATATATATATATATATATATATATATATATATATATATATATATATATATATATATATGTATATATATAATAAATAATTAGCTTTATGTATATTTTATGAATATCAAATATCGACATTGGTCATATTTTTTAGTTCGAAACAATCAAAAATTCTTACAGAAGTTACGATAATGTCGTAAAAAAATCATAATAGAATATTACAGATTAAAGTAACAAAAAATCATATTAGAAGTCATTATAGTTGTCTTTATATTATATATGTTGTTGTATGTTGTCTTTATATTTGTTTGTCATTCTATTATAGGGTGTGAGGCCAGTCGTGGCGCAGCGGCACGAGGTGTGACTGCAAAACCGACTGGTTGTGGGTTCGATCCCCACTCGAGGAGATGAAATATTTACTTAAATTTATATTTCCATTTCTTCGCTCTGATGTCGAGGTTAAGCGCGGCGTTGAGTTCTGCCAAATCTCAACACGCAATGCCTCCAGAATTCGGCAGAAAGTGGGGAACGGAGTGTCTTAACACTAGGTTCCCTCTGCCTACCCTGCTGTGTGCGGGATACAGCGTGAAGCTGATTTATTTATTTATTTTATTTTATTATAGTTGTCAATCAATTCTGCTTAAATCAATAATCATGTATTTTAAGCGGGCGAAGCCGTGGGCGGGCCGCTAGTATAATTATATTTTAGATCTAAATTATATGTAGATGCCTACAAAGATTTACTTCATATAGAATATGAAGCCTCTTTTCACTTATGAAAGATCATAATAAAGTATGCTGTATAATATATAATAGAGACCGTCGAGGCGCAGTGGCATAGGATTTGAATGTGTGGGTTCGATTCACGCTTAAGGAAATTTATTATTATCAATTAATCGTTTGGGTAACAATTTCAATTTCGTCACTCAACATACAATTTCTCGAAAATTGGGGGAACTTAGTTTTCCACTTTCCCCCAACTTATAACAGGTTCCCTCTACCTCCTACATTACGTATAAAATATTAAAACATCTCTCATCATCATCTTTCAGTATATTTTTAAATGGAAACCATCAAAAGCAGTTACGCTTGAAGTAAGTAGCTATTAGAACGACTCGCTTTCTGACCCTAAATCATGATGTGACAATTTTGTCACGTGCTCATTTTCATTTGACAGAAATAAATTATATAACATTACAAAAAATAATATGCGTAGATATATAATATTCCATATGTAAAAAAAATTATGAATATGGACTTTTTATGTATTTTGTAATCAAATAAAATTTATAGTATAATAGGTAATTAATTTAAATGAGATGTAAAATGAATGAGAGGCCGTCGTGGGGGTGGGGCACAGGGGTGCGATTGTAACGCGGCGGTTGAGGGTTCGATCCCCACTCGAGGAAATGAAATATTTATTTAATAAATTTAAATTTATTTCTATTTCTTCGCTCTGGTGTCGGGGTAAAGAGCGGCGTTGAGTTCCGCCACTCTACACGCAATGCCTCCCAAATTCGACGGAAAGTGGGGAGAAGGGTCTTAGCACTAGAGGTTCTCTTTGCCTACTCTGCTGAGTGCGGGATACAGCGTGAAGCTAATTTAATTTATTTAATTTCAATGAGTTGTAAGTTTGATTTTCGTTCGAAGGAATTTATAATATTAAATAATTTACTGTATTCTGAAATGTCTGGCGGGTAACAAAATAAAACTTGAATTTTTGTTAAATTATTATTTATAATTGCCCGCTTTGCGGGAAAATGCGTTAAGCTAAAAGATACATACAAATAAGGGCGCAACAAACATCAATGAGTACAAATATCGATGTGCCCTGTTTTATATGTATGACATTTCTATCTGTGAGTATTCTTATTCTACATCTACGCCTATTGAAGAGACAAAACACGGCGTTAAGTTCCGCCACTTAATACATGTCCATAAAATGAACAGAGGAGAATGGAGTGTATAAGCACTACATTCTCTCCGTTGCGCTGCTATATATACTAAAGACTGTTAAGCATCAAAGAAAATTGGAAAACAGGCTATTGCACAATCTCATTTAGTATATTTTCGTGACGAGCACCATACGAAATTTTAAATTAATATAAAATTTCACTTCGAAAATTTCGGTCATATGCGTGAAATGAAAAAAAGTCCACAATTATATTCGCTAGGTTAGTTTTGATGCACGAATGAGTTTCTTTTATTAAAGCAGCCGGTGTAGTGTTACGCTGATTGTAGGGAAAGTGATGTTAAGGATAAGATTAGACAAATTATCTTTTTTTTAATGACTTTACAGATTTTGATAATTTTGTCGGAAAAATTAAAATATAATGTTGAGACCAGTCGAGGAAAAATTAAAATATAATGTTGAGGGCAGGCCAACAGGTTGTAGGCTCGATTCCCAGTCGGAAAAATGAATTATATAATATTTTCATTTCCACACTCTCGTAGACGACGCAAAGCGCGGCGTTATGTTATGCCACTCTACACGCAATGCATCCAGAAATTGGAAGGAAATGGGGGAACGGAACAGAACGGTGTCTTTAAGGGAACGATAGTCGACCTGTATTAAAGAATAACTAGAGTCCTAAGCTTAGCACCTACTATGCATTTAAAATAAAACCGTTTCCTACAAAATATGGAATATCTCTAAGCCAAAAAGATAAACTGTACAAAATTTTCTTTTTTCTTTACACATGGTCATTATATAAACAGAAAGAAATAAAATACCACTAAAATAACCACAACCAGTTGAACTAAGTACTAAACTCAAAGTCTACTCCACTTAAATAAGTAGTTTAAAATAAGTGAAAACTAAATCAAACTTGCCATTCACGTCTTTTATTAAAAAAAAGAAAAAAAAACAGCTCACTCTAGCGGTATATGACGATATCAATATGTTTTTTACTTATTAATTTCAATACACAGTTTTCTACTTCTCACCAATAGATGGCACTGCTATATAAAAGGTTTTACAAGTACAGCCAATGTATTAATAGATGGCGCTAGTATACTCGTTTGTTAAAAACAAAAAGAATGAATGTGTAACACAGCTTTCATTAGATTTATTGTTTTACTAGTTTTAGTAGTATTTTTATTACTTTTTGTTTATACAATATTCATCGCAGGTTGTAGTAAAATAAATATATGAATAGAATGAATGAGAGTGTGAAATGAGTTCATTTATTTCTTATTTTTAGTCAGCTCGCTGTATTCAGTTCTATACGGGGCTATAAAAAAGTTAAAGAACTGAGTAAAAAGAATCTAGTGTTAAAATACTGCGCTCTCTACTGTTTGTACCAATTTTAGAAATTTGATTTCTAGCTATGCTAACAAGACAAAGCGGGGCGTTGAGTTGCGCCACCATTAGCGTATCCAGAGAAATTTCCTTGGGGGGCCTAGATTTTAGCTTTGAACGAACATATCTGATGTTCGTGTAATGTTGTTTTTTTTACTTTTTCGCGGCAATTATTTTTGTATAAAATATCTGGGGTGGGCATCATACTATTCTGGGGTGAGCACAGCCAGCCCGGCTCCCCCCTTCCTACGCCCATGGCGTGTGCCACTCAACATGCAATGTCTAGAAAACTTAAAAAAAGGTGGGGAACGGGTTGTATTAATTCTAGAATTCTTTGCATACCCTACTAAATGTGAGATATAGTGGGGTGCTAAAAAAAGGATAAAAGTGCTAGTTGGACGAGAAAAGAAAACGTACTTAACTAACTTTATCAGTTTTCGATTATTTTTTATATAATATGGTTTATAATACCTATGTATATAAATATAAAATGGCTAAGCAAGTCTCACTCGCTAATGTTATTATATTAAAACATAATGTATGGAATATATAAAGAGGAGAAAATAAGCATTTTGCTTTATTCAATTGTATTAATTTCTGCCTTCTTATTAAGTTTTTTGAAATAAGCTCCTAAGTCAATTTAGATATTATAATTTTGATAGTTACAATTTTTTTTATTATAAATTATATGTTTTGTGTAAATAGTCCTCGATGGCTAATATCCCTCCTAGTTTAGAAAATGATAAAAATTTTAAATCTTTAATATACATAACAATAAAAAAAACAAGAATATACTCTGGAAAAATTTTAATATTCTTGTGAAAGTCTTGTCTATTTTGTTTCCATTCAATATATCTTTTTTAAATTTAATATCACATTTCCTATAAAATAACAGTTGAAATCCATTTAAATACTACAATTTCCTTTACTAAGTATAAAAAACTACCATTTTCATAATATTATTTAATATATAGTATAAGAGAAGGTTTCACATTCAAAAAGAAAGACAAAAAATCGGTTATCGAATGTATTATAATGACCAACTCTTACTTTGGTTATGTAACCGAGAAATGTTCAAAAATGTTGACATTAATTATTAATTGAATTGTATAATAGACTTTGTTACACTCAAATAGAGTTCAATTTTCAATGATAAAAAGCAAATAGAATGTCGTGGGGTAAAAATGAAAGTTGTGAAAGTTACACCTGTGGTAACGAATTACGTTTCGAACTTCAAGATTTAAGAACTCAGTTTTGTTTTCTTATTTATACATATAAATTTATATTTATAATATAATATATAGAAAATTGAGTGGAAAGTAGAGAGTGGAGTGTCTGAAAAAGAGGTCCTGTAAACCTACCCTATTATATGCATACAGCGGGAAAGCTAAAAATATACCTTTACTAAAAGAACAAAATGAATAAATAAATATATATTAGTAAATAATAATAAATATTGTGTTATAAATGTTAAAAATGAAAGTAGTGACCTTAAATCTTATAGAATTCGGTTATTTTAAGTCAAGGAACTGACAATGTTTTTATTTGAAAAATCAATAACGAAAAAAATTGTTACTAGATTATTTATATATCTGTCTATAATATAAAATGTGAAAAAGCTGTCTTATTGTAAACATTGCTAATAAAAAGAAAGGGAAACTTGAGAACTTAATGTTAAGATATTTCTATTAAGATATTTCGGAGGCATTTGGTGTTCAGTGGCGCAACTCAACGCCACGATACACCTCTTTACCAGAGCGAAAAAATGGAAATATTAAATATTTTATTTCTTTGAGCGGAAGTCAAACCCACAATCCCTCATCAGAAACAGATCTCATATTACAAACAGACATATAAAACACATAATGTGAAATAGAAAATCATTACTTGAAATAACCAACAGGTACCAACATACTTCCGATCCAAACTGTGTTAGTAGGCTTGAATTCATTTCCACTACATAAATATATAAGAGATCTCTCTTACTATACACCTTATAGCAATGGATGGACGAGTTATATATATGTTTTATATATATATAATTCTATTATAGCCTCTATTGCTATAGAAATACAGGTGTATAGTGTAGAGAATGTATGAGAAAGTGGTCTCGGTCTTACTTCCGTTTAGAAGTTCAATGCTACGAGCATTTGCTTGAGAACATTGGACTTGGTTAATGAAACTCAGTATAAGTACATGCTTTGTACATTTCTCACACACAGCAAGGTAAGTAGAGGGAACCTGAGAACCTGAAGAGTGTTAAGGCACTCCGGTCCCATTAAGATTTATCGGTTCCTCACTTTCTGTTGAATTCTTGGGGCTTTGCGTGTTGAGTGGCGGAACTCAACACCGCATTTTGCCTCGTTACCAGAGCGAGGAAATGAAGATATTAAATATTATTGGTTATTGTAGGAATTGTTATAAAGGTGTTTGTTGTTATCAGGCGTAGGTCGAGAATTCCGAGGCCAACGTAATTCAGTGGTACGAGATACCATGTAAAGATGAAAAATAAATAAAATTTTAATTATCAATCGAATTTTATAATTATTTGATGTACATATATTTATTTTTAATATTTTTAAACTATTATTCCACAGTTAAGAAAAAAAACTGTTTTAGAAAACGCATAAAAAAGTCAACCTAACCGAATTCAACTCACATCTATATAAGTTGAGGCCAGTCGTGGCGCAGCGGCA
This sequence comes from Heliconius himera, assembly GCA_021202915.1. Classification (NCBI taxonomy): domain Eukaryota; kingdom Metazoa; phylum Arthropoda; class Insecta; order Lepidoptera; family Nymphalidae; genus Heliconius; species Heliconius himera. The sequence goes on from JAJHJA010000246.1 coordinate 344,881, forward strand.
CAAAGTGTGAATGTAAAACCGACTGGTTGTGGGTTCGATCCCCACTCGAGGAGATGAAATATTTACTTAAATATATATTTCCATTTCTTCGCTCTGGTGTCGAGGTTAAGCGCGGCGTTGAGTTCTGCCACTCAACACGCAATGCTTCGTTAACACTACGTTCCCTCTGCCTACCCTGCTGTGGGCGGGATATAGCGTGAAGCTGATTTTTAATCGATGTAAGTGTTCTTATAAATACGACTAATCCATACTTATTTTCCTTAACAAACAATATTCAAAAACTCCATATTTAAAATCAAAATACACAGCTTATTCAACCGGCGAAGCTTTCAGGTGACATCACGCGATGTTATATAATGGTGAAAGCTGGCTGTTGAACCCGGAGCTTTGATCTTTGTTGTGACTGGCTGGTTTAAAGATTATATGTATACTAGCTTTCACCTGCAGCTTTGCCTGTGGTCAAATGGAAATAATTAATAGTTCTACTGTAAAATCGACTGGTTGTGGGTTCGATCCCCACTCGAGGGAATGGAAGGAGCGTCTTAACATTAGGTTCCCTCTGCCTACCCTGCTGTGTGCGGGATACAGCGTAAAGCTGATTTGATTTATTTAGATATAAATATTGTATGCAGATATTCTAATGATAGGTAGATCTGTAGATACTTGTATGTATGCTATTTTATTAAATATATTTTTGAATTAAATTAATATATATATTATATTATTTTTTTATGTTTAAAATTAAATTTTCTATCGATATAGTCAAGGTTTCTCACGTATTAGTATTTAAATACTGTGTTTTGTTATATTTTTTAAAAATTAATATCTATTTCTTAACTTACACCATCAGAAATCTGTTTTTTTTCAAATTTGAGATACTGTGTATTGAGATGCAGAACTCAACACCTCGCAACGTTTGAGAGCGATTAAGTACTTTTTTCGTCAAATATATATATATTTTTATAATTTTTATATTGTATGTTAAAACATATATTTTATCAGAATTATTTTGAAAAAGTTAAAACAGTCTTATAAGAAACAACATAAATTAAAAGGCCTTTGCATACATTTTATAAACATATTTTGTTATTATTATATGTATTTTGTATTTCTTTTGTGTTTCTGTGTGCAATAAAGTATATTCTATTCTATTAAAGAAAATTAAACAGTCTCTATTAATATACAAAGATAACTAATACATATTTGTATATAGATAGTGATTGTATTAATAATTTTTTTTTTATAAAAAAATCTGAGTTCTCGAAACATTCCAGTCACTTTCCACTTTCCATTTGACATCCGACATCCGGTTGCGAAACCGATTTCGTATTACATAAGAGATTTCACTTGCGTACAGGTACTGTGTACGAACATATGGTTTAGTAAGATTTTATTATTAGTTTTTTTTTCTTTTTTGGAAACCTAGTGTTAAGACACTCCATTTTCATTAAGACATTTTCAATCCCTACTTTTTTTAATGTTGAGTGGCGGAATTTATCGCCGCGGTTTCTTTCAAGTTTTTCATTTTATACTAAAAATTCTCTTAAACGAAAAAAAAATCTAACATAACATAGGAAAATATTCTTACAAAAATATCAAGCAATTTTGATCTTTATAACTATGATAATTTTACTTTTATATAAATATTGAGGCCATGTTTGTTTGAGCTTGAGAAAGCAGGGAGAAAGGCGCTCCCAAATTCCAAAATGGTGAAAGATTTTTTTTATAATGTAATGTATGCAGGTGCTTCTATTCCAGAGGCTTGCTAGGTGTATGTACTATAAAGTAGTGGTTGTTTTCTAGATGTATGAATAAAATAGTTGAAATAGACCATCCGACTGTTTAAAGTCAGATCGGCTGTAGCCGTTGGGTTGTTGGTTCGATTCTCACTCCAGAAACAAGACAAAGATTTGGCACTGCGTGGGTCGTGGGAATCAATTTATATAAGACGTTCTGTATTAATAGTAGACACCCTATGTTTACCTTGTGGATAAAAGTTAATTAATATTATAGCTTATTATTGTGTAGCTTAGTCGAAATGGTTTTAATTTGATAAATTTGAACTATTTATTTAAATTGACATGGACTGAGCGTCTAACTAACAAACAGGAAGAAGATTTTTTTTATGTAAAAATTGATAATGTTGACGATTTCTGTAGTTTTTAAACAAAAGCGGCTCATACATTTAGTAAACTAATTGAAATTTATCTAAACGTATTCGTATTCATTATAATTTCGTTCATAAATAAAATAATAATATATAATTTGTGTATTAAGTACGGATTCATATGAATGTGAAAAATTATTATTAAAATTGTTTAAGGCAAATAACGATATTGTTTTCAAAATGTCATTTGAAAATAAATCCTATTTCATAATATTATATTTAATTTTATGCAATTACAATAATTTTGATCTAAGATTATATGTATATATTACAATTTCAAGATTTTATAGTTGATGATTACACCTAATATATTTTATTTATTCTATCATAAGATTTTTTTCAATGTTAAAATAACATTTTAATCATAAGAAAGATAAAAAAACTATATGAGAAATTTAATAAACGTAAATATTTTTTTACAAAATATGTATTCATTTATTCATTTTAAAACATTTTAAAGGTTAGTTTCTTTTAGTTGAATATTCTGAATTTACTTAATCGTTAAAATACTAATTAAATTAATTAGAGTTTGGTAATGGTAATTCTGATTGTGGGTTCGATCCCCACTCGAGGAAATTAAATATTTATTTTCATTTATATTTTCA